>VZRX01002789.1:4130-308098 GCA_013398075.1 Notiomystis cincta | reverse complement strand
AATACCCAAAAATCATAACTGGAAAAATAGAAATTTAGATCTCATGCTGTCTGATACAGAGAATCTTATTCAGTAAACATCCCATGATAGAGTTTTAGAATTGGGATGTTAAAAGGCTTTATGCAATACTCTTCCTTCTATTTAAAGCCCACAATTTATCTGACTGTTTGTAATGACACTGTTACATTTATACTCTGAACTCCCTTCATGAATCCTACTGTCATATCTAGCAAAATATGAAAAAATGATTTTTGCTTTAATGCTGTGGCTATCTCTGCTAAAATCTCATCATTGTGCTTCCCCAGTTCTTTTAACAGTTCTTTTCAATCAAAGTCCAGAAGGTTTCATGAAGAGAACACCTGACTTCTTTTGCAACTGAGTAAAGCCAACAACCATTCTAATTTTAAATATTAAATTATTTAAGAATTAAAGAGGAAGAAAAAATCCTACAAATGAAAAAATCTTTAGCAATCAAAGAAGCTGCATTAAATAAGCAAGTGACTCAGATAGTTACTCTACAGATTGTAGAACAGGCCACAATTCTTCTGGATGAAAGGATTTACTACACTTAGATTTGATTGCATGGTTTGTACACAGGCAACTTAACAAGGGAAATCTCATTCCAGGTTCATGTAAATTACTGTGATGGAGAACATGACCACATTAACAGTTAAGATTCCTGATTAATTGAATGATTAAAGAGGCATATGAAAACATTTAGCTTTATGTCAGCACATTTAGATGCAAGTGAATTTAATTAGAGCTCAAAATCATTTGCCACCTAGTGTCCTTTGGATCTGATTGAGACCAAGATGATTCCTAGTAATGCATACACTTCCAAATATTAAAATTCTTCTTGAAAAATCTCAGTAAAGTTGCCTGGGTCACTAATGTGAGGTGAAGATTTATCTAGATCTAAGCAAGTCAGTAAGAAAGCTGATTATACTGATACTTCCTCCCACTCTTCCCAAAAAATGAATTCATATTCCAATGAATTTACAGTAGTACATTGAAAGGTAAAACTATTACATTATAAAGTACAAGTATGGAATGATGAACAAAAAGCCTATCACTGTAACTCACTCTCACCTTTATACTTGATCTAATTAGGCAACTCATTTCATTACGAGGAAATGTATTAATGAAATTGGGTAACAGCTACAAATTTAGAGTACAGAACAGTGTTTGAACTACCCAGTCCTATGGACTCAGGTCAAGGGGTGAGCTTCCATAGCTCCCACTTGACCTGAGCTGACAGGAATAATTTCCAGTAAGTAGAAAATTTCTGAGACCAGCAGCTAAGAAATAAACCTTTCATTTTGTATTTACAATAATATTTAGTCTGACAGTGAAAATGCTTGACTGAATATAATATTTATAGCTACAAGAAGAGTTAATCAGCAGTTCAGTTCAGCATGGAGATAGCTAAGCAAAATTTGGGCATCTGGTTGCTAAATAATTCCCCAGTCCTATTGATAAGCAGAAGATCACAAGCCACTTAAGAGACTCCGTGTTCAATGATCTCGAGCCCAGCTTTCATTGCCATTAGTGCATCAGGTCAATACTGCAGTAATGGCAGCAGCTTTCTGCATGACCAGTAAAATCACCTATTCCTATAAGAAAGCAGACCAAAAAGCCAGACTGTATCAGAGAGAAAGGAAGTGAAAAACAAAAGCAACACTGAACCTCATGGTGAAATGGGCTTCTGGCATTTTAGTGAGGAAAAAAAATCATTTCTTCCTCCATTAGAAATCTTTGTGCATGTTCCTACTGCTTTTCTAATCTCAGTATCATTTGCATCTACCTAAACTGTAAAATACAACATTGAGAAGGACTTTGTTGAAATAGTAGCACTGCTGTGACTGCTCATTTATCATCACAGAGCACCTTTCAAACAAAAAATCAGTGCAATTGTAAAGGGTGAACTATAGGAAAGGAGAAAAACTTTCAGCAGAGGTAACTTTTAAAGTCTTCAAAATTAAGCTCCACTAGCAGACGTAAATAGCTACAGCTTTTCCTCAGAAGAAAATATTAATTAGTTTAAAAAATATATTTGCTTTTTTTTTAATAATTTACAGGAATNCTCCACTAGCAGACGTAAATAGCTACAACTTTTCCTCAGAAGGAAATATTAATTAGTTTAAAAAATATATTTGCTTTTTTTTTAATATTTACCAGGAATTACAAATTTACATATGTCAGTTTAATCAAGGTTGCAATGAAATATTTCTTTTCTAACCCTTAAGATTTCTTGATATTGACAATATTTTATTTTTCAGTAAAAAAACCCTATTACATTCTATTTGATGAGCTTCATTTGTGTAATTGATTGTGACTGCCAGCACACAGTGCAGATGTAACTAAAAAAAGCTATATTGCAGCTGTCAAATATTTACATGCTAGTTTTACAGGCATTGAAGTGCTGCAAGTAAAACAGCACATGGCACTGAAGAAAAAACCAAAAAAACCAAAAAAACCCCAAATCAGAAAACCAAAGACATTAACAATCAAGTGACACTGTAACTCAAGGGTCACCAGCACGTTGTGACAATGTGCAGTGTCATCTAGAAGGTACTCACTGGGTGCTTGTTCCTCTGGAAGAACTGAACCCAATATCCCTCACGAGGGAGTTCAGCTGCTGCTCAGTGTGTTCTGTGAGTACCCACTGCACAGCAGGGTGCACACATTCACATTTCCAAGGGAGGCATATTTCTCAATTTCTCCAATAAAATACATGGAGATTGTAAGTTCATCCACCAAGCAGAAAGACCATTTGTTTAACCCAGCTATATTTGATTTGCTGTTTGGGTTTTTCCCCAACAGTTCCATTGATTTAAAATTCACCTGGAATTTAGAAATGGAATTGCTGTAAATCAAACTAACACATAGGGTTCTCCTAAACTCAAATCATATAGCCCAATGATTTAAGAGCCTGGGACCATGACTTGCTTTCAAGTGTTCAACCGAGAAAAAGGTTTGCAGACAACACCCGTCCTGAATAGAAATATTTTCAAAGACAAGGGTCACATCATCAACAAATATTTATTAATGTGAACCTGTCCATACCTTCCTTTATCACCTGTCTGAAATAGGAATGAAATAAGGAGTTGAAAGCTGTATTGTTTACAGCTGTATTACGCACTGCGTCACCAACTCACAGCTTGGCTTACAGACATATTAAATTTTCACCATTTCGTAATATTTTAGTATCCCACACTTGCCTTTACTACATAACATGCCTGATGAACTTAATTATAATGCTACTGTTGTGGACAGCCCTTTGAATATGTGCCCTCAGTGTGCACACTGCTACTGATTCTGCAATATATGAGCAGCCATATGGTACAGATGCTGCTAAGATACCTAGTGGGAGAACACAGGGAAAAAGATTTACCAGACATTATTCTTGCACAACTGAGAGGAAGAACATAAGCTAGACATTTTGAAGGTAGTGTGAAATGGCTTTGAAAGATCATGTTCCTGGCTCTTTGAAATCTAATGCTCCTTTCTTCTTATGAGACTGTGTTAATTATGGAGTGGTAGCTCAGAGGCTTGGAAAATATCTTGATACCATCTACACTGGAAAAAAGAAACTGGATTTCTTTATAATGTGATGATGTGGAGTTCAAGGACTCTTTACCTGCCACTGGGAAAGTTTCATCTTATCACTTGAAATGAAGTGGATATGGTCTGGAAGACACGAAATATCTGGAATTTTTTCAGTATAGGACCACATATATGAATAGCGAGTGAAATTGCCAGGGTTTTGAAATGAGTAGATTTCATGGAAATCTGTTTCCCCCTTGAAAGTGACCATGTTAAAAAAGATATTCGTGGACTCTATATATCCTATATAAAAGAATGTTATCAGTAAATACATAAAGCAAATATATTCTACACAGAAATACGAAGAGATATTAGTGCAAAGAGAGTGGAAAATCTTTATGGTCCTTCCACTTGCTTCCACCATGCAAGGCCAGGAGGTATTTACTGTCCACATGGGGAGCAAAGGGAACTTTCATCCACTATTCCCAAGAATGAAAGAGGAGAAATTCCACTTTTAGCCCTGGAATTGACCATGGAAGAAACAGACCAATTTTGCCCTGTGGAGAGACTCCAGTGAGGCATGAATCATAAACATACTAATTCTCCTCTGATGACAGTGAGGCATTTCATGCCAAGATTCCTCACCTGGACAAAATTATGTATCCTCAGAATGAAACTAGGCCCACATCTGGGTTTAAAGTGAAGGCAAGAGGGACAGGAGTCATCTTACCTCAGCCCCATCAGCCTAATGCAGCACTTGGGCTCCACAGAGGGGGGTGCAGCATCCTCAGTTTTGCATATGATTTTCATTTGCACAGGCAAGATACCCAAATGACAATGTCAAAGCCACTATCTGTTCAGATACCACATGTTTCTATTATATTCTCTGAATAAGAAACTTCTTCCATTTTGTACAAGTGCTATACTACCCTGAAGTTGCTACTCAGAGAGGCTCAAAGCTGATTTTCATGTGTGCTAGCCCATATACATAATTTCTGAGCTTTTCACTGTCACTTTTACAATCCCCTATGACTCCCATGACAATTTCATGACAGCCTGTGGTGAGTTTTACTGTATTGATTTTCCCCTGTAATTATTGTACTTCAGTATTAAGGTGTCAGAGCTTTAAGAGTAACCGTTTGAATCTTTGTCATTTATATGCTCATCTCTCAATCCCTAAAATTAAAGGATAATCTTGAGTTAATTTTAATGGGGAGAAAAACCAGACTCCCTTGTGCCTATTCCAGTGAAATGAGCTTTCTGTAAATAGCAAGAATTTCTGCATGCAGTTTTCTCAGAGAAGCAACACTATTCTGAAATAATGCAGCAGAAAAGAAAGTGTTCCAAGAATGTTCTTCTGAAAAATTGACACAAATCATATTGAAAATGGTTCATAAAATAATGAACAGTGCCCAGGGAATGTCATTTCCAGAGGGGAGAGTTGTATACTGCACTATTTACCATAATAAAGAATTACACAGTATACCTCAAACTCACTCTTTCTAAATAAAAAAACCCTAAGAATTTCAATATAAGGATCACTGACATTGTCTTAAGCAAGATCTGTAAAAAGCCAATATTTTGAGGGTGAAAAAGGATGAGAGGGAGGTAATAGGTGAGAGTGTAATTAATTTATATTCAAAGGAAAACAAATAATCTTGTATTGGATTTCCCAGCTGAGAATGACCTCATAAAAAATCCAGAGGAAAAATGCAATAAATATGTGGAAGGATGAATTCTGTTGTAGAATAAACAAGTAGAATAACTTCAATGGAAAAGCAGATGTGTGAAGTAGACATGGGCTATTATTTCTTATAATAAAGATTCTGTGGACTTCCTGAAAGACTGGTATAGCTTACAGCTGGAGTACCTGAGCTTGGACCAACTGATTTATGCAAATAAAATTACAAATAATCAAGGAAGAAGCTGCTTGGGTAACCAGAAAGGCTTGAAGTGAACATTGCCATAAGATGGTCCTTGGGAGAAAAATCCAGATTTTTGGCTGAAGAAATGAATATGATCTGAAGATTCAAGGCATCTTGAACTTCTTTGCAGTAAAGGAGTACACATCAAATACACAGTGAAATTGCCAGGGTTGTGATTACCTTAGAAGAAGAAACACTTTGGACTAGGTATTGTCTCAATGAGAGAAATCAGGCACAGGAAGAGATTGCTATAAAAAATTCACTGAACTGAACCCCAAAGGACTTAAACAGCGCTAATAAGAGAAAAAGTGCACCAAAATCATGACAGTACTGAAGACAGGTACTCAAATCTAGACCATTTTGTTTCTGCTTGGTTTTTTATATTTCTAGTTCTTTTTTACAGGAAATAGACTAAGTATCACAGAACCACCTCAGGCATTTCTAAAGCAAAGGTTTTTTTCTGCCATGGAACAAAACCAATACCCCTTCCCCCTCTCTTTTCCCCAAAGTGCTACCTCAACATAAAACCCCAAATCTTACTTCAGAAAGAGACTCTCAGGAAAACAACATGCCAGTGCTCGATAATTAATGCAAGTCCCAAACCTCCAAAATCCCAGGAAAATGTTATCTACTAACTGTACTGCAGTGAATCAGTGTCATTAGGGAACCAGGTAATGTTTCTGAGAATTCTATCAGTCAAAACATACAAATTCCACTTGGGGTTTTAACTAAATTCTTCTAACTAGTCAAAAATATTTTAAAGTAAAAAACCCCAGTTGCTGGCTCTATGCTTGCTAGACAAAAGCAATACAACTTTTGTTCCACAGATGAAAGGTATAAGAATGCTGCAATCTAACTCCAGTGTTGTTATGGGAGGTAATTCGAAGTCTTGCATAGTTTTTCCAGAGCCCAATCTGAAGAAAATGATGAAAAATGTCTTGTAGGTACCAAAGTTGGAAAAGTTACGAGTTTTCATGCTAGACAGAATTACCTTATTAATTCTGAGAGTTTAGAAATAATTTGTAGAAAGCCAGATATTTATATCTTTATCTCATCAAGTAAAAGTGGCACTGAGAAAACAGAGAAAAATACTAAAAATACAGAAATAAGGTTCTATAAATCACACTTACTGAAAACACCAAAAGTAGAAGAAAGCTATAAATTACAACATGATTATACTGCCACATTTCCTATGCAATCCGAGGCTATAAATTTGGAAATTCATTGCTGCTTTAGATATGGTTTTGAAAGTAAAAAAGTAGTTCAGAGACTAAAAATCAGTTGGAGAATTTAACCAACAGCATCATATACACCAGCAGAAATGCTATTTGCAAAGCAGGTGGCCAAAACACCAAAGCAGTGTAAAACCTTTCCTTTAACCTACTCAGCCTCAGTAGTGGGGTCAGGAGGTTCCACTCCCCTGGAATGGTAGGAAGTGACTTCTTCAAGGGGTTACTCAGAGAAAGGACCTATATTTATCATATGTGGTGACCAAAATCCTACATGTCTAGCATTCTCTTAAAGCACAGGAAGTGGGTAGCATCAAGGCAGGATAGAATTCAGAACATTTCTGCACTACATTTACCCAGCCAGGCTCTCAATGTTGAGCAAATGTACCTGACCGTGCCCATGCCTTTCCTTCTTGCAAATAAAGGTCAAATAACATCTGTAGGGGAGGTGCTGTAGAACAAATTTCTTAGCTTGAAATTACTCTAAGGAAGGAGAAATAAGGTATATTTTTTCCAATGCTTGTTTTGGTGGTTTTCTTTCTATGCTAATTGAATAAGATGTATGAAGTAGGAGCCTGAACTTGAGGACTGTATTGTGATTAGGAAAATGATTCCATTTCAGACCACTCCATACACGTAAAAATAAGTAAATAGGGTCATTGCACAGACTTTACAAAACAGCATAAATTAACTTTCTTAAGTTACAACAGCAATAATGAAAACTCTGGGCAAAACTTCACAAAATCTACAACTTTTGGTCAAAAATAACAAACAAAAGGTATGAAGCATGGTCTTTAAAGTCAAATAACCTCACACAAGCATAGAAAACATGATTTGCATCAGAAGTAATAATAAATTTTTTGTGGTGTCTTAGGTGCTGTAGTTGTAGCCTTGGCAATACTATGAGACTTTGCTTATGGCTTTGTAACCTTTACCTGCATTGTTGAGGCAGTTTTCAGTCTCTGTAGTATTATTTTTGCTTTATTCTCCACATGCTCAAGTTCTGATATCACACTTCTCCCAGCCTTGCACCTGCAAGCCTGAACAGTGATGGGCTCTCACAGTAAGCATCTGACACTGGTATAAGAATGACCCCTCCACTCCCATTGCCTCCTTATCTCACTTCATAAGATATCAGTTAATTAGACAGAACCAAAACACTGTGCAGGGCAAGTAATTAGTACTGATTTTTGTATCATTAACTGTTAGCCTGTAAAAGGTGTATATACAAACTTAACAAGTAATAAATACAGATTGCTACCTGCTAATTCATCAGTCAGCACTAATACCATCATTTAATGATAACAACCAGTGGGGAAGAGAGGGAGGGTTAAACGAGGTTCTGATAAAAGTGAATAACAATGGAGAAAAAACAAGTGAAAAATCATCTACCTTTCTGCCAACCTCTGCACTAGAGAACTTCCTAGAGCTCTTCTATGAATCCTGCCACTGCTTTCCAAGGTGGCTACTGGAGAGTTTTCTTTTTCTCTTTCCACTCTCTATCCTTTGCCAGTGCTACAAACTACTTGGACTTTGTTAGATGTTTATGCTCTAGGGTGCTTTATCAGCATATAGACACAAAAGTTTAAAAAGTCCTCTTAACTGCTTTAATCACGAACCAAAATTTAAATTAAGAGACACTAAAGAAAGGAACAGAGATGGAAAAAATTAGAAATAGGGGGGAAAATTTGATTAAAAAAAGGGGTGAATTCAGGAAAGTTGCTATTGACATAATTGGCTTGCCACTTCTAGAGGACACTGTGGGATACAGATGTCTGCACAGGTCAGATTGTTAACCTCTTGCCTTCACTTCCTCACTCCACTTCATTGAAGATATTTCAAAGAGAAAAGTGCATAAATAGTGAGTTTTAGATATTATTAAGCTATTTTTATCATCAAAGCCATCATAAAAGGTAATTTTTTACAGTAATACCTTGAAGTTTATTTTTCACTATATAGGAATGTGTGATTGATAAGAATCCGTCAAAATTAATTGGAATACTGTCATAGGATTAACTTTTGGGCTTACCCCAGAGTAGTGTTTCCCTGTGTTTCTAGCCCACCAACTAATCCACTACATTTCAAAGGGTTCTTCAGAAGCAGGAAGTGTGTTAGGTGTTTCTCTGGAAGTACTACTAACTAGCTTCTAACTAACATTTAAATTTTCTTTTAAAAGTACCTTGTCCATATAATATCTATATTGTAAGAGCATGACTTCAAAAAATTATTCAAATGCATGTATTTTAAACTAAAACTAAAATGAAATAAAAATTTAATCAAAGTTTCCAGTAAGTGAATTTTCATTATGAAAAACAGCTTTAAGAAAAGAAAAAAAAGAAGAAGAAACCAAAGATAATAAGGATAGGCTCTTTTTTTACCATTTCATGTAGCATAGTAATGAAAATATAAAACAGCACACAGGGAAAAAATCAATTAAGAAAATAAATAAAGAAAACCATTTCCCAAAGCTTTTGTTCTTCTCAGGATATAGCCTCAATAATGGATTAACCAACATTTTTGTAGCATGCAAGAAAAATAAATGTGTTTGGAGCTCTGGAAAGTAATACACTGATGATATTTCAGTAAAGGATTTTCAGTTTGGCTTTTTATCCCCACATTTCTAGTGAATGAATAAATTGGTAGTGTATGAATGGCATTTAGAGGACCAAATTCCATGCTATAGACAGTAAATTTCATTCTTCAGAGGAACTCTCAGCAGTTTTTTACAGTTGTAGATGTCACCCAGGTCCTCTGCTTAAAACAGCAGTCAAAATTATTTCCCATCTATTTATCCACCTGTTCTGGCCTCCACTGCCACTGCAATTCCCAGAACTGTCACTGTTTCCTTGGGTGGTCTGAATCCCCAGGAAAGGGGCTTTATGTTGATTATTATGGCATCTGTCTCTGACTGGATTTAGGAGATAGGAAATAACAGTGGAACAAAAATAGCATTTGCCTCAAACTTGAATTAAGCAAGAATCTGAGAATCACACATTCTTGATATTCAATCTGCAGTACTAAAAGGTTATAGCACAAAGGTTAGTCATGTGAACCTTTGCCTTTCCAGTATTTAACAACTAGTCATCCTCCTGAACAGCTTTCTCTTCCATTTTGGCTTTCCTAGAGAAGAATGAATAGCCTCATTCAGGGTTTAAGTCCCTTGATCTTAACCCAGCCCTCAAGAAATACAACTAAACCAGATTATTCTATCAGCTATATGTCCACAGCAGAAAAGTGAGTAACCTAACAATCATTTGTACATATTTCAGCTTCCACAAGAAGTGAAGGAAATTGTAAAACTTATATTTAACATCCTCCTTTGTAAAGAGAGTAATGTTAAGGATTTCACTTTACAAGTATATTCCTGTACCATGCTACCACATTTTCTATTAAAATTAAAATCCAGTGAAATTCACATTTTTCAACATATTTGTATGCAATTATTTAAATTACAATTAATTAACTTCTGATTATTAGTTTCTCCATTTCTTACTGACCTGCCAGATATTTTCAGGTACTGCTCTTAGATATGCTGAAGAAGTGGGAGCTGAGGCTAATTGACCCAGTCCTCTTCAGCTGTTGAAACTAATGAGTAGGTTTTCACTTTCTGTAACTCAAACCAAACTAGAAGAGACAAATGGCCCATTTATATTACTTCATTTCCAAACCTGGTATGAGATGTTTCTAAAAAAAAACTTAGAGAAAAATTAAAATCCATATCTAGCCAAACACTTATATTGCTACACGGACATGTAAACAAGATTTGTATTGATCATGACAACCTATTTTTGTAACTGAGGTGTTTCATTTCCTAAAGGATTTTTTTCTTTGCAAAGTCACAAGTAAACAGAGTACACATTCATAACAAGATTAATATGCAATCTATAAAATTTTCAGGAACATGATAATTCACAAGAAGCCTGTTTCTCAGCTGTGAGACAGATGTGCCCCATTGATGTTTCACTGTGTTCAGCACTCCATCTCAGAATGCAGAATTACTCATGGTTTCATCATTAGTGATGCACCACCTGGTGCTTTCACCCAAACAATGTCCAGGCCAGCTTTGTTTTGAAAGGAAAATGAGGTGGATGCAAGCTCTCTGCTTTGCACTTGTGTTTCCTGGAGTTGATTTCAAATTGCAGGAACATTTGCAAGGAAAAAAGATCTTAAGGAGGCCCTCCACAACAGAATTATAGCAAGTCAGTTATAGACATGCTTGAATCATCAGCTGTGAAACAAAAATTTGTATTTCTTTAATGGGATGTAGAATAATGGACTCATAGAATTGTTTAGATTGGAAAAGACCCTGGGATTATCAGGTATATGGATATGCAGCTCCAAGCCACTGACTTTGTAACTGCAGTCCACTATGAAAAGAGCGTCTTCATAATTCCTTTCCTTATGCCATGATACTTAAATCTTCTTTCTTTATTGCAGTTTTCCTTACATGCACCCCTCACAATGCCCCCAGTTCCTCCCTGTCTTCTTGAGCTCCCTATCTCAAGATGGGTAAGCCAAGTGGAACTTCTTAGGTGCTGAGAGACAAACAAATGGGTCAAAATACTTTGTATGGCTTCTGATTGTTTCTTCCGAAGGCCAGTTGCACAAACTTAATGTTTTTTATCAAGTTCCCAAGTTTATTTTCTGGGGAAAGAGAACTGACAAAGAATAATACAGCACATATCTCAAGTGTTTGCATTATTACATTAATTTTAATATTCAGAATTTTAAGATGATACAATAGTATTGTATAATGAAAATTATGTAAGTGAAAATCTCTAAAGANGAAGTGTTTGCATTATTACATTAATTTTAATATTCAGAATTTTAAGATGATACAATAGTATTGTATAATGAAAATTATGTAAGTGAAAATCTCTAAAGAACATTGTTTTCTTGATACAGATTTAGATCAATTCAGATTCAGGGAAATCACTGATAAAGAGTATGTTTAGATTTTTTTGGAATTCTTAAAATACACTGGTTTTGCTCATCCAAAGGTGTTAGCTTTAGGTCGCTGCTGTACCGTGTTTTGCACAATATAGTGGTCCAGTGTATATACTTGTGTAATTTTACTGGACAAATCATGTGTGACTCTCCTCAGGGTATTTGTCCACAAGAAGACACTTTTTAATTCAAGTTGTACATATAAACTATTTCAGTCACTGGGCTTTTTAGTCAGTGACTTTTAGCAAAAAAAAAAACCACTGGGAGGGCTTATTTATTTTAATTAAGAAGTTGTGAACCTAATTATTCCTTTGGTTTGTTAATCTGCTCAAAAGTAAATACTACTGATCATGGTTCAATGACATCATATCCATAACTAAAAAGTAGTAGCTAGAATAGAAAATCTCAAGCTTGCTATTGACTGGATATGTAAATTTTAGTTGCAATCCTTCATAATATTCCTGCAAGAGCTGTGAGAGCACTGGCACTGAAGTATTATTTTTATTTCTCCCTCATTTTTTTCTTTGTCTTTAGTTTGATTACAAACATATGCAAAAGCTGCCTCTAGACATATCATCTTGTTTTTCTGTCACAGTATACCTTAAAAAAGGTTATCCTTGTAAGTGTGATATTAGCAGCTCAAGGCTAAATTCTATACTTTTGCTTCCCACAGTTATTCTCCATTTAATAGACTCTGAATCTGTCTGAAACTATTCAGCTGGATGGATCCTGATAAAATCTTGTTCAAGTGCAACCCCTTTGGCTTTCCATGATGTCTCTTAGGAATTCTGAGTGTGCAGAACAAAATCATGTTATCAAAAAAGAAATAAAGCACGATTGCTGATGACACCAAGCTGTGCAGCTGGCACACCTGAAGAAGGGATGCCATCCAGAGAGAGCTGGACTGGCTCAGGAAGGGAGCCCTTGGGAATCACATGAGGTTTGACAGGACCAAGAGCAAGGCATTGCACCTGGGTCAGGGCGATGGCTGGTACCAGCACAGGCTGGGGCGTGACCAGATTGAGAGCAGCTCTGCCCAGAAGGATCTGGGGTGCTGCTGGATAAGAGGACATGACCCAGCAAGGTGCACTTGCAGCCCATAAAACCAATTGTATCCTGGGCCAGCAGGCCTAAGCAGGTGATTCTTCCCCTCTGCTCTGCTCTGGTGAGGTCTCACCAGGAGCACTGCATCCAACTCTGGGATCCTCAGCACAGGAAGGACATCAACCTGTTGAGGAAGGCCACCAAGGTGACAACAGGGATGGAACACCTCTCCTATGAGTAAAGGCTGAAATAATTGGAATTGTTCAACCTGGAAAAGAGAAGGATCCAAGGTGACCTAATTGTGGCCTTCCAGTACCTGAAGGGAGCCCCCAAGAAAGATGGAGAGAGACTTTTTACAAGGACATGTAGTGACAGGACAAGTGGGACTGGCTCCAAACTGAAAGAATGTAGGTTTCTATTAGGCATTAGAAAGAAATTCTTTACTGTGGGGGTGGTGAGGTACTGGAACAGGTTGCCAAGGGAAGTTGTGGATGCCTCATTCCTGGATGTGCTTCAAGACCACGTTGGATGGGACTCTGAGAACCTGGTCTAGTGAAAGGTGCCCCTGCCCATACCAAGGGGGTTAAAACTAAATGAACTCTAAGGTCCCATCCAACCCAAGCCATTTTATGATCCTATGATTCCATGGTTTTATGTACTACTCAAATGTACTTTAACATAAAGGTAAGAAGAAAGATGGGAGGAGAGGACAAAACAAAAACCCTTTCATGATATGCACCATCATTTCCACTCCTCAATTCCCTAAAAAAAAAGTTCATAATGAGAAGGAATTAACACCATTTTAATCAATATATGGTTTTTCCATTTTCAAAAATGGGTTTATTTTCTTCATCTTTATATATATATGTATTTAAAATCTTATTCTCCATGCTCTCAGTTACTCTGGTACATCTCCAGGGCAACTCATTTAACAGTAATAAATTTATCTTTTTCTAGAAGAGATGGAAATCTGGAAACTTGGATTAAGTTTTAGTACTTTTGAAAAATATTTCAATTGAATCCAGCACTTTTACCCTGGCAGCTGGCAAATTAGATTCTGATTTCAATAATATTCATTTGCATTTTGTACAAAATATTTTCTCTGCATACTGAAGGAGAGACAATGATTTTAGGATCACAATCTAGCAATTAACCAATTTTATTAAATTGCTATATTGTTATCAAAGAGAACCAGTGAAAGAGCAACTAAGGCAATAATCATTTTAGGTTGCTGTTTTAGTGTCAATGAATAGAATTTGTTTCTAAACTTCCATGTTATCTCTTCTATAAACGGTTTTATTCCACTTTACAACAGATGTTACATTATTTATTTTCCTGCTATTTTTGGTTTGTTGTTGTTTAATTTTAAAAATTATTTCTCCCTGCAAAACAAGGGTGCCAAACAGCATTCAGCTACCAAAGTGAAAATATGTGAAAGCTTGAAACATGTATCGATGGGTTTTTCATCTTTATCTGTTTAAGGGAGAAATTACAATAGTATAAAAAGGACTAATTGCTTGATAAGTTAATACACTTAGAATATTTATAAACTATAAAAGAAAAGCAACACCAATGGCATCTCTCTAAAAGTGCATTAATACACTGTTCAAAAGATTTTTCATAGAAAAGACATTACAAAGAGATAAAAGTGTTCTGCAAATTTTGCAATTTAATTTATAATATGATTTTTCCAACCATTAATGCATAGAACATTATGTAAAGCTTAGAATGTAGTTTTGTGTCTTCTGAAATCTCCCCTTCAGGTTACATGCTGAGTATCTACTCCCTTGGTTCAATCTCTTAAAAATCCCCATTTTTTCCCCTATAAGAACTATAACAAAATCAGTGTTTTCCTTGACACCAGATCAGAAACTAATTCAAGATTCATTCATGTCAAAGCTCTGCAATATTGCATCTGTTTGCAAATCACTAACAGCAGAAATATGAGAGCGAAACCATACCCTCATAACAACTTTTACAAGAAAAGAGAACTTTCGATGGACTTTATGTGACCTGCTGCTGCATGCAACTGCTGTCTGAGCTGTCAGAAGCTAAGTAAAACAAAACTGAAGTAAACCTGGAACTCAAAACTAATCAAAACACAGAAACAGTTACAGTAGATTTGTGCATGAGAATCAGTGCCCAAACTGAATTACATAAAAATGGGTTTCAGTCTTCCCCCAAAACCTCACTGGATTCATATAAATTATTATATTGGGGGCAGGGGTAGTTTTGGGTTTTTGTCACATAGGGTAGACTGATACTTCATTCCCACTCAAGTTTATTTTAATTCTCTGATTTCTAGTATCTGCCCTTTTTCCTCATTTCTAATTTTTCTCATTTATGTTTCTCTGATTAATATCTTTAGCTCAGTACTGCTAAGTCAAGCCATTTTCTAGTGCCACATTCCCAGTCAGATGATTACTGAACAAGGATGGAAAGGTACTGCCTGCAACTGAGATGAAAGATTGAAGACCAGAGTTAGTCTTTGTGTATTATTTTTGAGCTTGGAAATTTATTGTTTGTGACCTATTCATGCAGCCAGTTATAGTGTGCAATATAACAATTTCAGAGAGCAAAGTGTAGGTAACCATTCTGAGAGCCAGCTGTACAATCCACTAATATAGAACAACAGATCTCTGATATAGACACAGGATATTTTCCTTGCCAATACTAACCTACTCCTCTGACCTGCAAGAAAATTGTCATCTTGAAGAGATTCATCAAGACTGGGGAAAACTAACTGAAATTAATAACTTGCTTTAAGCTGAGACATTGTGCTCAGCCTCAAGATTACAAACAATATGTAGAATAAATGAAGTTGGCTTAAACTGAAAATGTGTACTTATATTTCTTCAAGCACATAGACAGAAATAAGTATTAATTAAGCAGTCATTATGTCACTTGCAACAACTACTTACCAATTATTTAATAATATTTTCCAAGTCAGCTTATAAAAACTTAGAGACATAGAATTGTTTAGGTTGGAAAAAGCCTCTGAAATCGAGTCTGACCATTAACCCATTCCTGTCAAGTCTACCACAAAACCAAGTCCCTGAGTGCCACATGCAAACATCTTTTAAATACCTCCAGGGGTAGTAACTCCACCACTTCCCTGGGCAGCTCATTCAAATGCCCATCAATCCTTGTGGTGAAGACATTTTTCCTGATATCCAATCTAAACCTCCTTTGTTGCAACTTGAGTCCCTTTCTGGTTGTTCTGTCACTAGTTACCTGGGAGAAGAGGCTGACTCCCATCACCTTCTTTCAGGCAGTTGTAGAGAGTGATAAGGTCCCCCTCAGGCTCCTTTTCTCCAGGCTAAACAACCCCAGCTCCCTCACTCCAGACCCTTCACTATCTTTGTTGGCCTTCCTTGGACACACTTTAGAAATATGTAGGAAAGCAACAATAATCTGAACTAAACTGAGTGATACAAGCAGAAATATCAATAAACTGAGTCTAACATGGCAACATATTTCTAAATGGGCAGACTTCCCATTATGGGTAAAGAGCTGTAGCAGACAAACAGGATTTCCCCACTCTAAAACTGACCTCTATTTGTTCTGCATTTATTTCTGTGAGTGAATGATATTAGAGTTTTTCCATCAACTAAGCATACATTTATTACATATCCTACCTTGCCAGTTCCAATTTGAAAACAATGTTTATGGAGAGGCTGCATTTATTAAGTGTGCTTTGAAAGTGGTCTCTAGGTACGGTGATTCAAGTTTATTGTGCTGTAGGAGCATAAACTTGAGTGGCAACATGAGGCATATGTAGAAGAGCCACAGCAGTGTTTGTCCATTATAACTTCAGCAAGCTTGCAACAAGATTTAGACTTTAAACTCACAGCCCAGCCCCATGGAACTGAGTACACCCTGAGAACAGAGAACCAATTTCATAAGAAATCCTGTAGTCTGGAAATACAGATTTTGTTCAACATGAGGTTTCCCTTCCTGGTGGAAAAGGAGATTTGCATGCATCTTTGTCCTTTTTGTCTTCCTTATTTTTTGCCAGTAGTCAGAAATTAAGAAGACTGGACATTTATCCAGCATGCAGGATTTGATCCCAAATGGGTTGAATCTGTAAATACCTGGATTATTGAATTATATATTCAATTTCTGTCTCTCAGGCTTTTCTAGTCCACATGAAAGGTAACATTCACTGAGTCAGAGAGTGACTGAGCTGATCACAGTCATCAATATCCCCAGATATTACACATTTTGGGTTTGAGTCAACCCTAACTCTTCTTTCCCCAGATTTTTTTTCTAAATGCTAATAGACTGACTGAATTTTTAAAGACTACATGGGAAAAAGCTGCCTTGTTTTTAATAAGATGGACACCACCATAGTCTCAAATGCATTATTGGTTGGAACAAAGAACAATTTCACCACCTTTCTTTTAAATCATGTCCTCTTGTGACATGGCTGCCACTGTAGGCTCCTATTTCTCCTTTGCAAGTCTGACACAAATGCAAGGGCAAGAAGCACCATAAAATCTGTTGCAAGACAGAAACAGCAAATATTTAAAAGTTTATTATTTTTTATATTAATTGTTTGCAATTCTCATATTATGAAATAAGTATTACAAACAGAGACTTCAGGATTCCATGCTCTTGCCACTCACACTAAAGTATGTTCTGACATATTTGTGTAGCAGAATCTTTTAAGCTATTTTTTCCTCAGATACCAAGCCACATACATGAAACTGTACTTTTAAAAATGTCCATTACTTAGACCTTGGTGAAGTCTCACCTGACTAAATGTACTTCATATCTGAACTAGACATCTGGTCTCCCTCTATAAGTAGAGGGATGATGGGTATTTCCTGGTCACCATTCATCTGTTTTAATGTAGATGTCACAGAGAGGTCAAATGAATCATGCCCTGAAGTTGTCTATTTCTATCCACTAATTATAAAGAAAGACTATGGCTTTGACTTAAGGTGGATATTTAGATAAGAGCAGCAGCATATTTAATATAGTCCAAAAAGCCATGGAAAAGCAGAGGTCAGCTGCCATTTATTATTCTACTCTACTCTTTTAGAAGGTAAACCGTGGTCTGTGAAAATCTGGATAACAAATTTTAAAAGGGTGAAATGTTTTAAAAACTGTTGACACTGAAAACCAATTTAAATCCAATGCTTTGAAAGGTTAAGCTCCATTTTGTGCCTGCTTTTGTTTACAGAAGACACTTGCACAAACATTTCAGGATTCCTATACTCCACTTTAAATGCAAAAGTGGTTCAAACATCCTCTGACTTGAGGTCACCTGTGACTCTGTCCTGGAACAAGCCTTCAATGCAGTCTACAGAGAAGCACCAGCTGATATGCATGGTCAAGCTTGCTGGTTCATAGTAATTTTTCTGATATATTTGGGAAGGAAAATGCCCGTCTGCCCTGGATACCTGATTCCTCTTGTCCAGGAGACTCCACACTGGCATAGCACACACATTGCCAAGGAATCACCCAAACAATCTGCAAGTTAGGTTTGTTTCTTGAGAAAGAAGCAGCAGCCTAACCTTACCCAGCACAGTCCCCCACTTCTTCATGCAGTTATCCTCATGAGTCATCTTGTATGATTCATGTTGTTTATAAATAGGGGCAGAAATTCTGAATGTGCCCTTGTGTAAAACTGTTTGCAGAACTGGTCCTAAATAAAATGTTTTCTTACAGACAGTATGAGACCTGACAAGGTAATAGACTCAATTTTAGCTATATATGGACTTGTTTGCTATGTACTGTGATTTATATTGACCAAGCTCTCTGAAAAGAAGTTAATTTAAAAGATTGATTTTAAAGAACCTAGGGCTTTGGTATATAAATAAACAGACTTTTCCTATATGCAAAAAACAACATGCATATAAGAAAGAGAGGCACAAAAAGTTATGTTGAGAGACCAGCTAGATATGGCAAAAGAAGACAGAAGAACAAAGAAAATATGCCTTTAATTTGTTTTACATCCACTAATAACACAAGATCAGGTTTGTGCCTTGGCTTCCCACTGTCACCTACAGCATGCAATAAACTTCAGGTTGTGCTCACTGATAAAATCTTGACTTTACCAACAGTCTAGAGAGTATATTGGCTATTGAGAACACACTTGAAAAAGTTTCTTTTTCTGTCCTCAAATGCTTTTAACATATTAGGCTATTTGTGAGATACACCAGCATCCTGAATTGAGACCTATCTTCTAGCAGAAACTCTCTACACCTACAAGCCAAAGAGGAGGGAGAGCTTGGATGAATCATACTCTGAGCTAGCTCAGGACATTATGTACTATCCTCTGAAACCTCTCACTTTTCATTAATGACTCAACATTACACCTTATATCTTAAAATCCTAATGAACAGTAAAACTTGCAGTCTGACTAAAATATAGGCAGGGGTGGGGTTTTCTGGTGTTTTTTTTTGTTTGTTTGTTTTGTTGTTTTGCTTATTTTTTATTCTATTTTCTAATCTAGAACAAAAAAAAACTAAACTGAGAATGAAAAACAGTGAATAAATGATTCATACATATTTTCTTAGAGATAATACTTCACATCCATGAAATTAACATTGGAAAATTTCAATGCAGTTCTAGTAGTTTATGATATTATATTGAAAGATTGAAATGAAAAAAAAATTCCAAATCTTATTATAAGTTACTCTTGTTTTAATGTCATCATGAGTCTAGATTTATAGGGAGGAAATTAATTCCACACACTGACAATTCTGTTTTCAATGTAAGAGTACAATAGCAATAATGATTTCAGTGAAAGACTAAAGAGAATCCTCTAAAATGAAATGAAATGCTAGTGTAAGTTATATTACTGTTCAAAAATGAAAAGGAAATTAAAGCAAATAAAATCCATGTAAAGCCTATTACTAGGATTTACAGGCATATTTGCATATGTTCCATTCCTATTTTTCTGGTTATATATCACAAAGCATAAGTTTACCATCAACTTAAGGGATATATATACATAAACTGAAAAGAAACCTTCTATCTCAGCCCTCTCTTTGGGGGCTGCACCCTTTCACAGGTTTCTTATAGCCTGTGTTGTTTAACAATGGCCTTTTTTAGATCATCTGGATGAGAAAGACTTCAGTGTTAGAAATCACTTTAGAAAGCCTTTTCTGGTTTATGATTGAACATAAGTGTAAACAGCTTTCAAAAATTAATCTCTCAACTAAAATGTTTATGGAAGATCATCACCTATTTGTGTTTGAATAAGATTCTCTTCCTGTTAACTTAATATACAGTCTACCACAAGATGCCAGATTTTGGCTGCTGCTGGCCAGGCAAGTTTTCCTCTCTTAACTCTCAAGCAAATATTAACTGGGTCAGTAATGACAGGCTACAGGGTTCAAACCCCAGCAGAAAAGGTGTTTAAAAGGAGCATAAAGTGGAAGATTGCAGCAATGTGATGTTAATTTTCAGCAGGTATTGAAAAGTTCACATAAACATCCTTTAAACTGCTTTGATTTACATCAAGACCACAACAGCACTTTCACAATCAGAAGATTGCATATGGCTTTTAAATTGTGATTGCTCCATCTTCAGAATTAACTACTCCCAGTGAAACAGATAAAAATGTGCTAATTTTTCTTCTTTTATTCTCTACAAAAGGTTCTGTAGCTGAATATGTCTGATATCTTCAGCTCTGTTTCTGGTTTATATTTACTTTGAATATGCTCTTACATCATTCTGATAATTTCATATGATTTCTGCTGACATGAAAGGCCAATGCATCGCTTTGAGTAAAAGGCAGATCTGTACAACTCATTGCTATCTCTTTTTCCCCACAAGCATGTCAGAAATAGAGACACTCTAGGAAATAGTCTGAGGTGCTCAATAAAAAGTCTTCTACAAGGAGAAAAAGACCCAATCCAAGAACTTATAGGGTCTTACTTGCCCTGGATGAACTTGATCAAGAGGAACCCAACAGAACTTGAAGTGGGCCACAGCAGCAACAGAAGAAAAGAGAGCAGGTACATCAGCATCTTGATGCAAGATTCTGACTCTTTAATGGGTCACACACACCTGTGTGAGCTCCTGTCTGGATGCAATGGAATGACTCTGCTTGGGGCTCTTTTCTTCTGACAGGTCTGTGATAGCTCTGTGTGTGCAGACTCACACAACTGTCTTAGGACGTATTGTTTCAAAATAAGGAAAACCCCCTATAAATAATACACTGAAAATTAATTGTAATGTAAATTATCTTGGAAAGTCAGCAGCATCCTAGAAAATTCTCCAGTCTATGGTAATTGGGATATGCATATAGTGAACATGCATTTCACATAAAAAATTAAACATCACCAGCAAAATGCAAGAAAGTTTAAGGTGAATTTTTTTAATAACACTTGATTTTTTTTTCAGTGAATGCTTTTAATAACATTTGATTTTTTTTTTCGGTTCTTTGCCTGGTAAGTAAACTCAAAATGTATATGATATTATGCTGTATTTAATGTATCTAGTGGGAATTGGGTCATAAGCTTCAATGGGACAATACTATTTGCTATCCTTTTAAATTTAAGACATTTACAGTGAGCTTGATTATGAGAGAAGTGTGCATGTGGCTTTCCTTAAACAATTTCTTTGGTCCTGAAGTCAGGTAGTAGCCACAAGACCTAAGCAAAGTTCAGAAAAGCAGTGGCACCTATGTGACACCATGGAGTAACCCCTAAAGGCAGGGGGACTTGATCTTGAAAAGTAAAATGTCAAAAAAGTGTAATGAAAGAGTAACTTAGAAAAAAATGTTAATGCATTCAAATGGATATGTTCAGATATTTTACTTCTTATTCTTATGTTTCAAGAAGATTCGAATTTAAATGAGTGAAAAATTTTATTCAATTTATTTTCCTGCAAGACACTACATGATAATCAGGAAAATAGTAAATGCACATAAAGGGATACATCAAAAATAAAATAATCCCATTTCTCTCAACTCAGTGGAGTCATGATATAATTCATGTAAAAGCAGATGTAGATAAGGTTCTGTAAGCAAGTACCTACAGACCTGCATTCCATTTCCTTAACACAAAATGGTCTGGAAACAAGAGCAGCAGCATTAAAATCTTATGCCAAAAACTGAACATGGAACTTGTCAGGTGCTGAGAACTCAGAAGCAGCCTGTAGAATTTTCCATTCTATGGCAAATGAGGTGAGAAGGGGCGGTGGAGGTTGGGGAGGGGAGGGTGTTGGTGTGCTCATTTTATATAAATACAATGTAGAAGTCTTAACAGCAAATGTTATAACACTAACATGGAATACTGAATACATAATAATATTGAAGAGGATTTCTATCTATGTTTTAAAGGTTTATACTGTTCCAGAATTCATTTTAGAGACAGTTTTGATGAATGCAGCCAAACTGGCAAACCAAGACAAAAAGAGCATCCACTGTTCCATTTTGATAATTATGGCCAAATACTTTTGTGATGACAATTATAGGAGATTTCATCTTTTAATAATATTGTTTCTTTTTCCTTCCAATTGCTTAAACTACAAGTTTCATAGGGGCATGCCAGTCCCCCTAAAATATGCTTGGATTGTATTTACCAAAATGGATCTTTCCCATTTTATTGTGCAGCACTACTGAAATATATGGCTGGTATTTCTGCCCTGGAAACTCATTTGAAGATATAGCTGTGTCATAGCTTCCTGGGTCTCCTATTTTAGAATACCAATGTAATTTTATTTTTCTCAAGAGTTGGGAAAAACTCTAACAATAATTATGCTTTTGGAAATGCCTCTCTAGCCACAAATTATCTCCTGGTAAGTGTAGTTACTTACAAGCACATAAAATAAATACTTCTTTGAAATGTAATGTAATTTCATATGTATGAATTGATTTGCCTACATAGCTGCCACTTATATTAAAATATCACAATTCTATGTTCTTCACCTATGACAAATTTTTAGTTGCTACTAAGGACACATGAGCATGAAAATTCATTGTACTTATGATACTTAGAAAAAATTAAACTGTTTGAAGAGGAGTTGATTTAGGGGTGGAAGATGAAAATTTCAAACTCTAATTCAAAGCATCCTAATGAGATATGGGTTTGTTTGTTTTGGTGTTTTTTTTCCAAGAAGAATTAGACAAATCTTTACTATCCAGAAACAGAAAGTAATTTAACAAATATATAAATCACAGTTTATACCAAGGGTCACAGCTAGTATTGTAACTTAGTGATTCCAACTCAACAGTATTTCAAAACTACTCTTTGGCTTATGGTAAGACACGTTAATATCTCATATATATAGACAGAAGGGATTTTGTCATCTACTTTAAACAAAAAATTTGCTCCTGATATTTGTAGTTGTTAAATCTGACATTGACTTTCATGCTTATATTTTCATTTTCACCATCTTGACAAAAAGACAGACCCACTCCCACACTGGACTTGCACAAAATCTCCTTACTCCCCTTTCTTACAAAAGGGAGTGATTCTCTCTATCCCTGTGGCTCCTAAATTGGTATTATTAACATGACACAGTGGCTCATCTTCTCACATACACGTACTGTCACAAGTCAATGCTCAGGAGTTACACCACAATCCTGTACCTTACACTTTGTTATGTGATCATTATCATCAAAAGCCAAAGTGGAAAGAAGGAAAAAAAAGTCCTTTAGCTGTGCAGTTTATTAGTGTGTTTATTTCATCTGCAAGCTATTTAATTTAAAACTATTACAAAAGATGCCTTAAACTTTGTCTATTTAATCTTGATCACTCTATAAAGAAGCTGCTAGTAACAGAGGAAGAAGAAATGTGGGAGTTTGACAGACACTGAATGTTTTCCTTAGTGAATTTTTGCTTGTGAGAGAGGTGTGGATTCAGAAGAAATCTCATTTTATACCTTCAAGGAAAGAACCTCAAAGACACGACTTGAGATTTTTGTTGTAAAACCTTTGCCTAAACCCAGACCAAATTCTATTGCATATGGTGGAAAACTCCATTACTAATAAGTGAAGCACAGTGAAAGGTTTGCCTGGAATGAAGAAATTAATGAAAGATCTAATTATGCAGCAATTTCCTGCAGATTTCTTCCCTCATAAATCGGAACGTTTTTCTGACTGGAACAGGACTGGAACATTCAGTTAACATGATCCAATCCTGTTTTCCATGTTTATTAAACACATGTATCAGGATTGTGCTCACACATTTCTCTCCCATATATATTTCCTCAAATGCACAGAGGAGTAAACACAAAATGCTTATAGCATGCTGCTTATTCAACCAGCTGGGCTGGTGCAGTACTGCCCTGGGTTCACAGCCTAACCCTGCCTGTGATGAAGAAACATTTGCTACAGGCTGAATCACCAGTCACAGGATCTTTCAGAAGTGGTGTAGACTTGGACAACCAAGCTATTCAGTTATCTTTTAGAAAGTCAGCACCTCTTTTCCAAATAGTTCTGCTATCCTAACAGAAAGACATTAGGGAAAGGATTGACACTTAAATTTTGATGTAGCTCTATTACTGTAGAGCTAATACACCAACCTCTCAAAGAACATTTGCATTCCCTTAATCATAGTTATCCATACTAGTTCAAAGTTTTCATGCCTTTATGTTAAACACATATTTTCCTGATCAACAGCTAAAATTGATCAGGTTGTCAACACTTAAACTTTCTTTAAAAATGTCATTGGACCAAAGCCTCCACTTCTAAATATCTCATTGGACAGTACTTCACTAAATGTGTCATTAAATTACACATAGGTGAGAGGCAGACACTGCTGTTTTCTAAACATTTCTCCTTCTTACAATGAGGAAAACCTTCCAAAATCTGTAATCCAAGCAATATCTTCTTTTTGTCTGCATGATGTAATCTGGTAAAGTCACTCACGGTTTTTTTTCAAAGAAAAGCATACTCTAAAAGTCAAACCCAGGACATTTCTATATAATGTGAAAATATTTCAAGGGAGTTTTCCTCCTTTTCAATATACTAAATCTTTCAAGAAACTAGTTAATAAGAAAGGTTAGAATTATGGATTTCTCAAAGGGTTCACTATATTTCAAAGGTATTTTTAAAAACACTTATATGAAGAGGGAGAAATAAGGATAGCATCTCACAAATACAACTTTTAAAGACTGGTAGCAAAACCTACTTCTGCAAGACTCTTCATTCCTTGTAAAAGTTAAGGCTGTATGGTTATTGTTTTCTCTCTTGTTTGTGTAACATTTTGTTATACTGAATTAACTAGTCAATGCCAAAATAAAAAATACAAAAAAAGACCTGGCATAAGAGCTGTAATGGAGTGATTATGGATGCTTGCAGAATTGAAAAGGCAATGCTTGAGTCTAAAGAACTTCTGAAAGGACCTCTATAAACAAAACCCAGCTCAGCCTTCCCTGTTGCTCTGCTTGGAACACAAGATCTTCTAGTGACAGACACCCTCACAAATATATATTATCTGACACTAGGATGCAAGTTTCATCAAAAATAGTGTTTAGCATGTCTGTTCACTGTCTCTCATATGTCATCTGATAGGAAAGACTATCCCTAAGAGGAAATATTAATCAATTTTACTTCTTTCTCTCCATCTGGTTCTAATAGCATGGTAGGAGAAGACGTAGTAACTCAAATCTATATGTTCAGTGTTCCTTGCACCAGCACAACACATTTTTCATTTCAAACTAAGTAATGTTTTTGTGCCTCAGAAGCAGCTCTGCAAGAATTGGCTGATGATGTTGTTGGTTGAATGATGAGGTTTACAGATTTATATATATCTTCCTTTTTTTTTTAATCTTACATGCTTTAAGATGACAAATATGCGAACTTAGCAATTTCTGCTAAATAAAACCTACCAAAATCCTTTATACACAATTCAGTTATCTATTAAAACTCCCTAAAATTCAGCTAAAATTTAAACCTAGTTTTTAAAAACCTCAAAATAAGACATTAGGAAGTGTTTAAATCCAGTGCCCTAATCTCAAAACCTCACCACACTGGTATTCTTTAGGCACCTCATGGTGCTGTTTTGTGCTGTCTTTTACCAAGGCAGTTTCCAGCAGCTCTCTCCTCTCCTTGCCAGCAAGTGTATGACCATTTTCAGTTGCTGCTCATTTCCTCTACTTATGTGAGGAGCACATAGTTTAACATTTGAAGAGAAGCAGAGACTGATGCCACTGCCAACAAGAAATTAAGGGAAATCTGAACAGGCTAAATCCTGCTGGTAACAGCAGACAGATTTCCCATTTTCTTCAATGGAACTGTGAATATCTGTGCTTTGTCTAGGACTTGCCTTCATTATACTTGTAATCATAGCTGCATATGCTGTAAACATAAGAATATGTGTAGAGTTGTTCACTTAGAGACACAAAATCCTGTTTGCATGAACACCTTACATGCCAGTTTGAAGATTTAAGCATTTTACAGTACCCATAGAGAATTTTAAAATAAATTTTATTCTAATACTGCGTAAACAAGTTCCATTGAAAAATAATTAAGTTGTACCAAAATAAAACTGACATGAAGGATTCACCAAAAGCCAGTAATTCCTAATGTATTTTTCCATTGTTCCTCCTTTATGTTTTGCATCTATATCATTGCTGACAGTCTGCTATTCAGCATAATAGATATATCAGTCCTTATTCCTACCTTTTTTAAGCCAGTAATTTTAGGACAGTTATAGAAGATCTGTGCCTTAAATTTAGATTGTGTACTTCTCTGAAAAAAAATCTGTTTAGGATGAAATGGAGAAGGAGCCAGAGAAGGTAATAAAGGCACTGGAAAAAAACATAGTTAGTTTCTGCATCACAAAAGCTACATTACGTAAAAGAATTCTTTCCCCTTTTTAAACAGCATTTTAGTCAGCTGAAAATGACATAACTAGCTTTTTGTTTTGCCCAACAGAATAATTTTCAGCAATACTATTTTAATTCTGAGCATGTCTTCAAGTTACAAAAACAAACAAAACAAGTGCTAAGGTTTTTAAATACCATGTGGAATCTAAATAGAAGAATTCAGATGACTACATCATTCTACAGCCAGATTCTTGCTTGTGATGATACATCCAAACACTTGAAGGGAAAATGAGTAATTCCCTTATTTATCCTTTTAAAAGGTATGTGTAACCAATATGTCTTTCATTGCACATTTTCAGCTTTCTTTAAAGAAAGCTCTTATAAGTTTACCTCAGCATGCCAGGACTAATTTCCTCAGAAACAGTTTCTTAACTGCAGTCTTCAGTTATTGGTGATCATAATGACAGGTCACAGATTCATAACCTTTCTGCTCAAAAATGGAAAAAGATAGAATGAAATAGTTTATGTACTTTCCTGTGACTTACAAGCATGATATGAAAAAGTAATATCAAGTACATAGATTAATATTTACCCATACATCACTCCTGGGTCCACAACACTTCAGTTTTAGGCAACGTATTAAGAAAATTAATACTATATTCCATCTATTTTATGATCACCCTACATAGATCTTGTCAGATAATCTGGATGATTATTTTAATTTACAGTGAATATGCAAAAAGACCTGGCAAAAAGTACATTTGAAGTGTTCTGTGTTGTAATTAGAGCAGGGTGAAAATCACAACAAATTCGATTTAATTATTTCCTCAAACTTAAAAATCAGTGGGCTGTATTCTGCATTTTTCCTACTACACCAAATAGGTAAGTGCTCCTTCCAAAATATAAAACCTGGTTTCCATCTCCTCTTCTCTTTGGGACTTAGGGAAGGAAATAGAAGATAGGAAAGAAAGATGAGTCCACCCCTTTCTTTTTTTCCCCCTCAGCCACAGTTGCTGATGTATGACAGAGAATGGAGCCCTCAAGGCTTCAGTTGCTCCTTACTATTTCTCTCTAACTACCTGCCTGCCTCTGCTGAAGAAGAGCAGCACCAGAGAAACAGCTGCTTTTCTTCCTCTAGGATTCTACTGGGAATGATGGAAGAGACCACAATGAGTAGGAGCTAAGCCCCACATCGATAATTTACTGCCATTGCCCCTCCTCATAATTTCTGTTTTAGGCTATATCTGCCCTGAAAACGACTCCACTGAAATTAAAGGAGTTCTTAGTGGCATAAGGCGGTAAACAGAGTCATTAAAAGATGATCAGTACTGAGTTTCTTCCTTCCTCTTTGAATCTGCCCCCACCTGGTGAAACCATGACCTCTTGCCTCAGTCTTACCATGTATTTCTCCTGAGCACCCCCCACCACTTCTCCACAAAGTAGGCAGAAAGCAGATTAATCTGCGTTGGCTGATTTTGCACAAAAACATATCAAGAACACGAATAATATCCATTACACTGGCTGCACTGTGCAGATAATAATCATCCCCAAGAGAATACAAACATTGTAAATCAACATGGCTGTTTGTGCAATAATCATTAGACCCTGGCTGAAGGGAATGATTGCAGGCTCTGGCCCCGTTGTTATTATTTGTGAAACTGAAATTAATTTAAAACCAGAGTTAGCTTGCTGGGATTATACATAAAATGCAGACTTGACCTAAAGAAAAGATTTTGTCCTTTTTGTATTCTTTTGTCCATTTCTATGCTGTGTGTACATCAAGCTGAAGTTGAACTTGCAGCCACCAGTGTGCTGAGATAGCCTCTTTCACCACATATTGACAGGGAAAGTTCCACGAAGAAGCTCTAAAAAGAGCTAGCTTGAGTGCTGAGGTAATTGACTATTGCAGTGGCCTACTGTGTGACTCAAAAATCACAGGGAATGAAAGAAAAAAACAGACTAAAATAATTTAAAACACACTTTATTCCAAAAAGAAAAAAATTCATATATTCAGGAGAAAAAAAAAAATCACAGCAAAATATAGACAGACTAGAAAAGAAATCATATTAATCTTTATCAGCATTTAGAAACCACCTGAAGACACAAAATTTATGGACACTGTTAATAATTGTATTTTTTAAAGTCTGTTTCCACAGACTTTTCACCTCCTTTTAAAGATTAAATACCAAAGCAGAATATTTGTGACAGATTACTGTCTATTAAATATAGATTTTAAAATAGATTTATAAAAATATAGTCTAATCCAAGTTATATATTCATAAGTACACATGTTCATTTTCTAAAGAAATCTTTGTTTCTACATCTAATAGAAATAAATATTAGTACATTTTGGACTAAAACCAATCATAATTTTTTTTCCTGTTTGAGGACTCTTTTATCATTTAGGACTCTTTGGTTTTATATCTATTTAACAAACCTGAAGCTGAAAACGACCACTGCGTTATTGATTTATCTCCACTTTGACAGAGTTTCTTAAACTTTATATAATTACTTGCATTTATTATGATCTCTCTACCATCTATGTAGCTCTCAGAGAAATGCTAAAACATCCTGCTGGGCTGCTGTGTTGACGGCAGGTTGCCTCCAATTTCCACCTGTTATACTGTATTAAAATAGATAAGAGAGTATTAAATACAGTGGCAACACTACTTAGTGTAATTGCTGTGGGGATGTTATTCCATCATTACTGAGACACACCACAGTGCAGAAGATAACCCTAGGGTGCAGCATCTGCCAGGAAACTGGTTTTGACATCTTCTGGAACTGAAACTAAGCCTAACAAAAACTGAACTACAAACAAGAACGGTAAGTAACAAGTGACCCCTGAACTATGTTTTCATAAATTCGAGCTAACATCACTTCCTGGTTGAATTTTACGGTTGATTTCATCCCAGAGACTGTGACTGAAAAGGGAGAAATTGTTCAAAATATTGTGGAAGCATTTAGGATAGCTACAGTTACTGAAGCTTTTTCACAAAAGCCCCCAGATTCTTTTTTTTTCTTTGGTTTTTAAGCACTATTAGGCCCCCAAATTAAAAAATCTATTATTTACATAGGCTCATTTCAAATGTTTTATATAAATTCCTTTTTACAAAATGAAATTATGAAATATGTACTTATAGATATGTACACAATAAATATCTAATCATCAAATTGTGATCGTGGTCAAAGCAATACAAACCCTGACTAATTCAGAAACACCCACGGTTATTGAATTAAATAATATGGAAAAGTTAAAAAAAGAAAAATCAGGCAGCTATATTAGGAGTACCATCTATTTTGTGGGGTAAAAAATAGAGACTTAATAGTCACAAAAGTAGTGTCTATAATTTTCTTGTTGAAATAAAGGGATGCATTACTTATATTATGAAGGTCCATATTTCAAAAAATAAATGCAAAAAAGATGAGTAGACAATCTAGTAAACCAAAAGTTTGAGTCATAACCAGAAGATAAAAAGGCCATCACTTAATGTAATGTCCTTCCTTTTCCACTCAAGCAGAAATTAAAGAAAAAAATTAAGAGAAAAGAAAAAGACACTAGATTTGGACATACACTTCCCCTCAAGTTTTTGCTTCAGTCCTTTCTTAAATCAGGGTTTTAGTAAGCAATTTAAGCAAAAGAATGTTATTTATCCTCCCAAAGATGTCCTCTTTCACTTGGGATCTTATGTATGTCCAGAAACCTATTCTTAATCTCCCTACAGACAGAAGACTGGAAGACACTTGGTGTGATGATAAAGCATAAAGAACAAAAAGAAAAACAACTTTGTGAGAGAAGTCAGTGTGGATAACAAGGCCACTTATCAAAGGGACCAAATTGCTGAACACAATTTAAAACCAGACGCTGGGACACAGAGCACAGGCAAAGGATTTGTCCTCTGACAAAATAATCAGAGACACACTTTTTTCCCCTAAAAAAGCAGGATTTCACTGTGCTTTTCAGTGCAATCAATCCCAGACCAGTGTCCCCCCCTCCTCCTCATTTTGCACCCATAGCACTGTCTGGTAGAGAAATACAGTTACATTCGAGAGCCACACACATATCTGGATTTTTTTTTTCTGCAACTTTTGGAAACACTTAGAAGGGTAATTTCACTTTTTTCCTGGCTCTTGTTATTCCTTTCAGCATTTAAAAACTATTAATAAGCAGAATGTGTTTGTAGTGTTTTTGCTACACTACAATTAATCTAAAAGGATAATCTGACTGTACATGAAAGTAGAAGGTGCTGCTTCACTTTCCAAAAGCACATCTGACTTGCCACATATAAATCACACATGAAAATGAAGAGGAGTGATCCTGTAGTGACAAACAATTGGAGCATTTGGAGCCCTACACATCATTAAAGCATGCCATGATCATAGTTTTCCTCAGTATTATACCAGAAGTTAGACATCATTTGCTAAAATTGATTAAATGAAAGCATAATACATTCCTGCTTAATAACATGCATGATGCAAGATATTGAACCATTTTTTGTTCTCTACTAAAATCAATTATCTCCATGTCATTTAACAGAGCTGAAAGGCTCTAAGACATAATCATATGTGATATTTAGGAAAACTTAGCTTAAAACTCTGTAAAAAATAATTTGTCCACACATTTTTGCTTCTGCCTCTAGTTTTAAATTGTGTATTTTTTCAAAGCAAAAATGCAAACGTGAAGATAAACTATTGAAATTTTCAAAAGGTTTTCATAGAGAATGAGCTACAGTCTACAAAATTTCAGAAGTGAATGGAACATATCACTGGAAGAGATATGAGGGAAAGGAATGTTTTTCATCAGGAAATTCTACATATAAAACATGCTTAAGAAATCAAAGTAATTAATTACAAAGAAGTACTCAGGGTTCAAATTCACACACACAAAAAAGAAAATTATATTCTGTGATAAATTTAACAACAGTAGGGAAAAATGAAGTTACAATTTTAATCAATAATTGAGAAGAATTTTTTTAATTATACTTTTGCATTTTGATATGTGTATCATCTGGCAATAATACACCCAAAAAAGTTTTCATAGACTATTGCACAAAGCACCATTACTTAACACCATGATTTTCAGAAGTGGGGTATATATCAGCTGTTTTCCTTAGTTGATTTACTAATAGTTGTAGTAATATTCTCACCTAACACTGCAATGAATTAAAAGAAAGTTATAGTCTTTATTTACAACTAACAGTGACTGCAAATACTCTATTTTTTCTGTGTATTAACCATTCACTTTGTCTCCCTACTACATCAGTATGTAGCTGTTGTAATTTGGGAATAAATATTACAAATTTTTGTTGCATATATTTATCAATGTTTCAAAAGGCTGCCTTGCAAGTTATGCTTGCTCATTCTTGTCACAGTCATACATTATTTATGAAATGTCTGTATAATGATAGATTATTTATACTCTGATATTTATGGCACATCCTGATCTGAAAGACTGTATGAAATTGTCCAAGAAACAGCACAAACTGTAGCATATAACATGAAAACTTATTAAAAATGGATGGCAAACAAGACTAATAATATTGGGTTTTCTTTTTTAAAAAAGGTATTTTCTCCTATTGTCCTGCAAATAAAAGTCTGCTTTAAGGTTCACCATTCATCATTTATTATATATATTTTTAGGCTGCACATAGGCATAGGAGTTTTTAAATATTTCAATCTGAACAATAAGCTATTGCTGAGCTGTAGTGTCCTGTGGATACTTTTTCTTCCTCTGAGGGTTTAAAGGTTAAGATTTAAATACATGTGAACTTCTGGAATTTATCCCCATGAAATAATTATTTATTTTACAATTCAGAAGATATTTTTCTTGCTACAATTATGTAAAACCTTGTTTTCATGTGTTTCAAAGGTTATTTTTGGTGAAATACTAAAGAATATATTAAGATAAAGTGCCATCACTCCCGTGATTTATACACAAACAGTTAAAGAATTGGCCTGGAAAAACTCATACAGCACAAAAAAGGAGAAGAGACTAAGCCCTGGCCCATGAGAAGTTGGGAGTCAGCAGAGTTGAGTACAACTTCTTTATCAGCCAGTGAACAATTAAGTTCTTCCTAGGCAAGAGTAGTGGATGTGATAACTGAACAACAACTGGAGTGACAGCCAGCTGTGCAGCTGGACAGCATGAGGGCCACAGAGGAGGGCATTTGTGATCCTGCTCTTCAGTGCCCACATACACCCAGCCTCTCTGGGAAAGAAAAAAAGCATTATACAGGTGTAAAAATACATTGAATAGTATGAAATAGATTAAAAAAAGAACACACAAAACCACCCGCAAACAAAGAAAACCAAACAAGAAATTTTCAGAAGTCAAGAAAAGGAAAAAAATGAAATTCTAGGAGGAGACATTCTAATAGGTCCATCATAGTAGGATTTCTCTGCATTTTTTTCTGTGAAAGAGTAACATATATGATTTTTTGGCTTAAGATTTGACAGTTTTTAGCAAATACAAGTTCTGGTCTTCCACCTATTAATTTCCCTGATCTGTCCCATCTATCCATCACTTTGATTTCTAGAAAATGGTTGTGGAGCATTCACACACACACACACACAGAAAGAAAGAAAATGTAAGTCCACTAACTTTAAAATGTCAATTAAGTACCTAGACATCAAAAGGAAATAGCTCCTTTAAAATTGTTTTGTATCATTAAGTTTTTCTAAAAAAATACATTGCATTCAGAAAGAATGGATATCTCCAGTTTAAAAAAAAATTCCAAGGAGACAAAAAAAGAGTATTTGAGACAGAAAATGGTGAGGAGTAATAGCAACATTATATATTTTAAAAGAATGTGGAAATAAACCCTTTTCTACGGGATAGTTCTGTTTCAATTAATTTGGCAATGATATCTGGAGAACACGAAACTGCATAGAAACCATAAAGCTTCTCAAAACAAAACAGGCATCATAATTGAGAAATTTTTCAGTGAAGCTGGAGTTAAACAAACAATATTATAGCTTCAGTATTGCTCTGTGGGTGGCATATCACAGCCTCACTGCTCTGCCAAACAGGGGTGGGACACTGATGGAATTGGCCACTCACCCCACAGGAGGGAGTTTAAGTTTGACCAGGATAAAAATAATTTTCTTTTTTTAGTTTAATTGATTTTTTTTTCAATATTCATTCCAAGCAGTAACCAAAAGATAAAATAATAAGAATGTTAATGGATTTGGGAAATTTATAATTTCTTAGCAATTAAGGAATGATAGCTAATATTTGTGGATCATTGCACATCTTCAAGATGTTTTAAAAGCGTTAAATATTCTTTAGAGCTCCCTTGCAAATTAGGTGTACATGATGTCTCATTTCAAGGATGAAAGAAAATTGATTTAGGGAATTTTGTTATTTACTCAGCCTTGTAACTGCCTCAAGAGCCATAATGAAGGTATAACTCAAATCACTCAAAATGCTGGCTTTCTACTCAACCCTAGGACTATCAGATATCTGAATTTCCCCTCAGATTTGCCCTCATACCACACTCATTCTTCCTACCAGGAAAAAATTTAGTTTCCTATATTTTTAAGCAATACAGACCCATAGATTTACTTGGAAGAGCAAGATAGAAAGCATAACCATGGGACATCCCGACACAGTGGACAGAGCCCTTACTGATGGGCAGACCATCAATGAACATTGAGAAAACATGCAGTCCAGTTGTCAATGACTGTGGTCTCTGTGTAAATTACTGTGCATCTGGCGTGTTGCTGCAGCACATCACGTGAAGCTTGCTGCCATTCCAGACCAGGAGAGCTCCTGCTGTGCCAGGTCTCCACTCCCACCCCACCTCTCCTGCAGATTGCATGGAATTAGCTGGTCACTTTGGTTGGTGTAATGCATCCAGCAAATGAGAGACATGCCACAGATGCCATACAGTGCTCACACATACAGGTTTTATCCAAATTAAAGGACATGATCATGGAATTATCATAGAATAATTAGGGTTCCAAAGGACCTTGGAGTTCCAACCCCACTGTTATGGGCTATTCAGACCACACCTTGTTTTTAATGTAAACTCATTAACAGGAGATATGATGTATTTTAGCTTGAATGAAAGTAATAATAATGTTACAAAGCACAGACATCAAATACTTCCTATGAACCTACTGCCTATGCATTTTCCCTGTATGAAGTGAAACATCTGCACAGCTGCAAGCAGTATCAAGAGAGATGAGGATAACATTCCCATGGAAAATATTCTATCTGTGAAAGAGCTGATCTGTGGAGTGACATTTTCAGCCCTATTTCCTTTTTGAAGTCCAGTCTTGCAAGTTCCTGAGGAACAGTGAAGAGAGCATACAGTATTTCCAAGCAGATGTTATTTCCATCCTGAGAGGGCTTACTGTGTAAAGGCTTATGGTTTTGTGGGTGCACAGAGCTCCTTCTGTTTTCTGGGAAAGAGGTTTTTTCCTGATTATTACTTTGTGAAGCTCTGTTACAGGACTGCTCTCTTCCACAGTAATCTCCCAAAGGCCTGCAGGATTATGAACTAACATGAGGTAGGTGGCAAACAACCCAGTTGCTCCTGACCCACTTATGTTTCCTTGTAACCTGGAGCGGGCAGCTCCTCATGTTCATCTGTTCCTACATCTACTCTGTTTATCTCTGCATTGAAAGCCAAGGGTAATACAGGGGGTTTAATTTGCAATTTAGCTTCATTAAGAACAGAATTAAGTTCAGACCTGGAGTATAATAAGAGCAACCCTGTGAAATACCATTCCCAGTTTTAATTTGGCACATAGCTTTCAATACATTGCTCTGCAGATGTAACCTACTACTGATGATAAACATAACCAGTAGACTTCAGTTCAAATATCAATACTAACTTGGTTTGTCAGAAAGTTTATCTCTGAACTGGTTTTGTATTCAATCACTGCAGCAATTAGACCTTGCTGTAATATCTATATATTATATAGATATAGATATACAGACAAACATATTTTACATTTATTTATTTTAAATAGTCAATAGTCTTCAGTGATTGAAATTCATAATTATGGTCTGTATGGCCATTTAAACACAGGGGGAAAAGACCACTAGCAGTCCCTTTTGTCTTATCAAATTTCAGGCATTTATTTTTTACTTCTGTATTCTAATCAATGGAGAGAAGGACACTTTTCAGATGGCGAAAACACCATCTGGACCTGCTTGTCCCTTTCCCATGTCTGGCAATCCATTTAGTAAGCATGTTCCTAATAAAGACACTGAAACATTTGGTCCTCCAGGAGTCTCAAATTTTAGTTTAAAATTGACTTCATTCCATAACTGAAAATTACATTCCGAAGAATGAAGTCACTTATAAAAAATAATGCACTGCAAGTTATATATAGCATGCTGACTCATCAGACATGGATGATTATGTACAAAATAATTTTGTATCTGTATTTTGAGATCTATCAAGGGGGTTTGTTCCTTATTACCCCATTTCTACATGTGCAAGTATGAATGCAGTCCAAGGCAACCAAACTCTCCTATTTTTCATTGCTAATGATAAAGCTCTGGCATTTTACAATCATTGATTCTGAAGGAATATTTAAAAGTATTTCTGTTCTGATTTTTGTGTTATAAATGCATAACTACACAACTCTTCCTAACAGTGGATAAAACTATTTTGAAATACTTAATGGCATAAAACGTTATAAATCAATGGTTCAGTTTATATGGAAATGACATTGATACAATTTTCACCATTGCATAGAAAAACAGAGAATGTAGTAAGTACATGATGTTCAGACACTGCATGCCAGATAATGTTGTTATTTTAGGAAGAAATTGTTTTCATGGGGAAAACCACAAAAGACTGCATGAAAGATTAGGAGAATCTAGCAATGTGTGATTCATTGGTCAATACATTAGTGATTATTTTAGTATTTTAAATTCCCAAACAAACAACAGCCAGACTTTGATTCTAATAACAAAACCAGCTAAGTCCACACTCCTCAAGTACATATTGAGGACAAAAGTAAATTGTGTTCAATAATATTAAAGATATTAAATAGCTGAATGTATACTCAAATAATGGTTTAATTACCAGAAAATTCATTATGTGCATATTAAGACTGCTAACAACAAAAAAAATTCTTCATACCCAGATGGGTTAAATTTATGGATATAAATTTGGGTCTTTTCTCAAGTGTCAGAACTATCTCCAGCTGCTTCATTTTGCGTGCTAATGTATGATTTAGCTGAAACTGTGTATTAATAAATGTTGTTAGAAAACTCATTTAAGTGTCATTAATTTCTAAATTGTTTCAAGTAAATAAATTATTCCACTTAGCCAGTAATTTCTATTGATGAAATTAGCTCAAGTCCATCTGCATGGAAAAAAATGCAAGACAAGAAACTAAGTGGTTCTGCTTTTGACCACTCTTTCACTTTCTGCATCAGTTCTTTTAAGTGGTGTGATTCTCAGGGTATTATGCAAGATCCTTCCATAAAAGCAGAAAAAGACAACTGTCTAATATAACTGATTTCACTATTTCCAGATGTGAGAGATTTGAGAGGAGCTATTATGAGATTCCAATAAGTTTTATGGAGTTATGAAGGGGAGTTATCCATTCTATTTTAGACCTCTAATTAGAGTGCATCCAAGAAGCACTAAAGATTAGGAATGCAAGATTCCCTCTGCAGACAAAAGAAAGAAAAGCACTTTCCTGTACTCCATTCTGCAAAAAACTTGAACCAGTTAAGGAAAGAAAAATAGTGTCACATTCACCACACCTTTCAGAGGTGTTCAGTGCTAAAGAAACCTCCTGTCTAAAATAGGAAGAAGGACAAATATCATATATGAGTATCTTCTGAGCATTTCAACTGATTTATTTCCTCCCTCACAGCAATAGACTCAGAATTAATGTATCACATTTATTTTAGGTTACTGAAGCCAAAAAAGTCTTAAATTGGAAAGCTTCAAAGAATCAGTTAGGTGTCCATTTCAGAGTGTTACAAAGGGTGATATTAAAATTGCTATGGATTACCCATGCTTGCTGAATCTCTCAAGAAAGTTTTACTGTACTGCTGCTTTTTGTAATAAAGCAAACAGGACTCAAGTGTCTGTGTTTCCCATATACCTCAGATTCCTCTCCCCATCTCCTCTCTTCTCAACACTAAATCCCCTGCCTATTTTCAGCAATATTTATCTGGGAAGAAGAGATACAATAAGCTTTATAAAACAGCCAGGAGAGAAATCACTCGTGCCCCATTTTCACAAAATTTCAGTGTCAGCTTGACTGTACTGGATTACAGAATATTCATATAGCAGCTCAACTACAGAACAGAGGTTCTTTGACACACAGAATCATTTGTTACTCCTTTCACATATTTGCAAGATCTGAAGAGATTTTTTTTACCTGATACTTTAGCAAATTTTAAATGCTAGAATTTCAGCACTTTGTGAAATTAGGAAAAAAAAGGTATTATTTAAAAACAAAGAGAAAAGGATTATCCAAAGAAATTTGCTAGATATGCATTTGTATTGGTGCCATGTTCACTGCATATTAAAGGTGACCAGTCCAGGGCTAGGGTCTAAAGGTTTTCATTTCCCATTACTGATTTTACATTTCAGTTGTGGAGATGAACTTGGGCTTGTTCTGTAGTTCTCACAAACCAGTATGGAATTTACGTATTATTTATGGAAATAAAAACTCCCAGTACTTTTACAGTTAGTCTGGTGAATGAGAAAGCCACTGAATGTCCCCACACTTCAAGGACAACTCTCTCATACTTGGCAAAAGAAATTTTCCTACTGATCTGAGCTGGGTCAAGAACTGTCTCGGGAGAAAGTCAGGTTGGGTCACTGGTACCCAGCTGGAATGGAAGGAATCAGAAAAGATGCTACACTGAAGAAACAGAGAAATGCATTTGGTTAAAGTGCCAGGAAGTTCTGGTCTTGATGATTTAGAAAGCAGGAAAACACACCATGACAACTTAGAGTATTCATAGTAGTTCTATTTTTACTTTCAGTAGATTGAAAACAAATTCATCTCTGCCTTAGAAAATGCAGTTAATACCAGTAAAAGCCACCCTGCTTTTGATGCTTCCCAAAGTGTGATAGAACACGATATTGCAATCCTGAAGTTCTGAAATAAATATATATCAATGTGATAAAATATATAAATTTATTATTGCCACATTTTCACCGATGCAAGTTTGCTTGGGTTCCTCTTTTAGTTTTAGGCTTTTTTCTTTCTTTTTAAACATTCATGCAATTTGCTTTCTAATTTTAGTCTGAAAGCTACGTGAAAGCTGTATTAGAACAACTTTTTGGAAAGTAGTGTACATTTTTAGAGGAACGTTTTTTTTCCTCCTGGACGTTTAAAACCACATTTATATGAAAAGTTTTTGCCTTGCTGACTGAGCATTAATGTTCTGAAAGATATGCATTGCAAGTAAAGATAGAATTGCTCTTTATAGACATGCAGTTTCATCATAGTGTAGGTTGTTACAAATCCCATGTCGTGAAAAATCCTCTACATTTCTTCAAAGGCTGTGATTGAGAACATTACAAGATTAGAAAAAGTGAGATATTTTCTGTTTCTAATGCAAGATGAGTTTCTATGACCTAGACTATGTATTTCCATGCTTTGTTCCTTCCTGTTTGTCCTCAGTGTAGTTTAAGCCAAGTCTAACATTTCCAGCTAGTCTGGTCTTGTCAGGATATAATTATATAAGAGTAATTATGGACACGCAGGATAAGGATGGAAATATCCTTCTCATGTGCAAAAATCCATTCATATAAAGTAACGATGCTGGAAGGATTAAGGGTGTGAAACATGTCCCTTTCAGGGCAAGAATGGGATAGATAAGGTGTAAGGGTGGTTTTTAGTTGTGAAAATCTTGTAATTGTAACTCTCACAGTAATTGGCAACTGTGACAATAAGATACAGCCTTCACTCTTAGTTCTCTATTTCTCTTCTGCTATAGCTATTATGTTCTCTAGCACTATGTTTTAACAACAGAACTACCTAAATGCTACAAGGGATCTTGAAATTATTTTGGTCATCGTGACATTTCTTAAGTAACAAAACGTAAAAGACTACTGAAAATTACTTTTAAAGCTTAAAACCTGACAAAATTTCAGGATTGATCAGAAATTTAAGCTAATTGAAAACTAAAGATTTTTTTTTTACTTCAGAAGTATGTTTTGGTTTGTTTTCTGTAATAACATCATGTGTTTGATTTTAAGTGCAAGTATAAAGGAATTATTGAGAATTTAACAATTGTACAGACATATCCCTTAGTGTGGAGCAGCAGTGTTATCAGAAAGAAAATAAATTTCTGTAGAAAGTGTGGTTTATTTCTGGGGATTATTTTACTTTCTTGATAGTACAGAGAGCAGTTCTTGACTCCTGCCTCAGAATCCTAGCACACAGGCCTGTGATTGTTACACAGTGCCATAATTCAGACCCCTTCCTGTCAGGTGTCCACACTGTTTATGCACATGCCAGCCCTGATACTTGATTTGTTATTCAAGGACTAATCTGGAAAAGAGATTCCCAGAACAAGAGAAGTAGAAACCTTCTCTGGTGCTTCCCTGAAGCAGAACAGCAAGCCCTGCAGCTGGGCTGAGCCTGGATGGAAGATGCATCCAAAGTTGCATCATCACCCCAGAGATATTCAGTGTCATGTGGCCCAAGATGGCATTGTCTTATGTGCCAAAGAAAACACTGGTCTGTCAAAAGGCAGAGTCAGTTTTTTGCACAGTCAAACTATTGGAACATTCACTGCAATATTTTTCTGCCATAAGCTTTGCTTTCCAAGACTGAAAACCTATCAGGAAGCATCTGCTTTCAAAAGCAAACTATTCTGCTATTATATTTATTTTATTGTGCCATTCACAAACTCTCCCTGGAAGCCATGAATTAGCCATGATAAATGAACACCAAAATATTCAAGTGCTGTGAAAACGGCTACGATACTCTAAGCATTAAAACAGATGAAATAAAATCACTGTTCTCAGCACAGCAATATGTCAAAATTTAATAGCTAGAAAAACAGCCACTATCAAACTAAGAAACACCATTACAAAGATTCTTTCTCATTAACTTCATTTTAGAAAAATAGCTCATTGAATAAATAGTTATGTACATCTTAATTAAATACAAACGATCAATTTTATAGACTTCTGAGCATCAAAAAGGTTAGAAGCTAATGACTTCATGCTATAAATGTAAAAAACATTCTCCTTCTTCATTCTTGCTTATGTTAGAAAGTCATCCCAGCATAAAATAGAATATGTAAAGGTGGCAGAAGATGTCTCATAACCTTTAATAGAGCACCTGGAAGCATTATTTTCAATGACAGTTCATATAAACTGACATATCAACCACATCAGGCTGGGGAAAAACCTAATATTATTGTCCCAATTAATTCTAACCTATTAGCTTTACTTGTAATTATTTCACTCAGCTCCTAAAACTCAGCTTATTAAGATCCATCCATCATGGTGTGGGTCACACAGTAGTTCTATTATTGGGCTTTCTGGCCTTTGTCTTCCTTTCAGTGAGAGGACCTAGACTACACTGAATTCATAAAAGGGAAACTTGTTTAAAAATGAAGAATAAAGCTAAACTGAAAACTAATTATGATAAGTCTAGATTATTTATTTATTTAGATGACTTTTATTTCCCTAAATTTAGTCTGCTGCTTCCCTGGAAAAGACACTCCTTGTGCCAGCCACTTGTGAGACTGCCAGTTGAACTATTACCTGTACTTCACATCTAACTTATTAATGCATAGAGTGGCTGGTTTTATTTCCACCATTTTCTTTGAGTGACCATACCTATTTATATAAAGTTATTGCCTCGGTAATTTGATATATTCCAGATGAGATTGATATAATATCAGGTTGTGATTATTTATGTTTAAAAAGCATACCCGCCAAAACCCCAGCAGAAATTAGCAACATTACAATAATTCACCACAAAAGACATAAACAGAAGGCCTGCAGCTCCCCTGACAATTCAAGCAATCATTCCCAGGAGACACACATCAGCAGAAAAATGAATAAATGAACTATTTATCCTATCTGAAGCATGATTTCTTCTGTAATTAAAGCAGGTTATCACCTGCATATCACCTGTTTCTCTGTTTATAAATATATTTGAAATACAAAGTGTTGAAATGTCCAGGTAGATAATTGCTTTTCTGAAGATACTGTTGGTGTCAAAAGGAAGCACATTTTTGATACATAATTGTCTTATTTAATCAGGACAAAAGCTGGGCAGAAAAACTGCAATTCAGATAGCTCCAACTGGAGCAAAGTCTGCATTTCTCCAAGAGTTACTGTTCCCACTATCTAATTTGATGATTAGCACTGAGCTGTAATTGGAACCAAAATCCCAAGTCCCCATCTGGATCCTGCTTACAGCAGCACGAACCCAGTTCAACACCTGCCTGTTTTATTTATATAAGAATTATGACTGGTGTGTTTAAATGCAGTAATTTCCACCTGTCCATCCTGGCTGTTGTTGATCACTGCCTCTGTGGCAGGGATCGATCAGCAGCTTGGGGAAGCTTTTGGTTCATTCCAAAGCAATACCTGCTGCTCACTCAGCAATCCCATCAGTCAATCCAGCTCTGCTTCCTCACAGCTGCTCCCTCCTTTTTTCTTTCTTGGCCAAAGATCGCTTGTACACTTTACCACCTAGGACTATCCCTCACCTCTAAAAATCAATCACCACTCCAGTTCATTCTGTAAGTAAGCTTGAAGAAAAATAATCAATTTTGTGTTGAAGGTTTCTTATAATCTGGGTTTAAAGGTTTTTAATACATCTTAAAGGAGAAGAGACTGCTTTTTCAAAGTTCAGACATCACTTATGGCTACTCTCTGCAGGTACAAAAATAAGCTAATTAATAATTAACTGTAAATGCTAATGAATTCGAAGAAAAAAAGATCACTGATTCAGAGGGGAAAATGGCAAGCTTTCAGAGGGAATTGAAAATAGTTGGATGCAAACCTCCACCCTTTCAGAAGAAAATCTGGAAGGCTGCTTTAAGCATCACAAGCTTTGGCATGCCTGTAGTGTGTAAAGGATGAATCCTGCCTGTGGGGTCTCCCACTGCACTGCAGTGAGTTCACAGGACTGATGTGGGTAGCCAAGCCTCCCACCCCTTTCCTTAGGGCAAGTACTCAGTACAATGGAAGAGCCATCATCTGCCTGATTCCAGGCAGGAAGGGGGTGGCAAGAGACCCATGGAGCATGCCCTGCTCTAGCCACTCTCAGACACCTGTTCTGCAAGGCTGTGTCAGCAGAGTCATTCTCCTAGTGAATTCTAAACATCTCATAGGTGTCAACTGAAAAATAACCCAAACAAACCAACCAACAGCTTTAGGTAAGTATTCCTGTCAAAATACAAAGAGGTAGTAATGACAGTCAGGATTCCTAATGCATCCTGTTTTCTATTTCCAATCTAGAAGCAGATCCTGAGCATGACTAAGAAGATAACTTAGTCATGGTGTATTGTAGCACAGTTCTGCTTCAAAGAGGGCCATTAAAACTATGTTTTAAAAATCCTAAACACTAATTTACAGTAAGACCTTGAAAGGCCCTCAAAATATAACCACATTAGTCTCTCACCTTTTTTCCTCCCATGCTGTCACCCAATTATTACAACACTGAGGCAGACACAACTTGCAGCTATATATATTCCTCTGAAAATCAGTGATCCTGTTAATTTTCCTTAATCTTGGCAAATGTGTAGCTCAAGACCTTTCATTAATATTTATTAACTATTCTTTTCTACATTGAACATTTAATTATTTAAATCCTTAACATATAATTCCAGAACTACAGGTTTTATGAGGTGGGAAGAAGAATGCATCTTCCCACTGTTCTGTAAGTGGAAAAAAGAATATGTTAAGTCCAAACTCCAAACCTCAAAATCTTTCAACTGAATAAACAAATAATCCAGTTTGATAAATACAGTGAATTTCTTATCATCTCACATATGCAATCCATATATTAAAAAGAAATATGTGGGTTAAGATATTGTGTATTTTCATTTTGATCATTAAAAAAAACACACAAAAAAGAAGAGAAAATGGCTTGTCACTGATACACTGTGATTGTTATTTACTTTTTAACATTTTTTACCCTCCAAAGAATCTTTTTTATTTTTCACAAAGAACATTGTTATATCTGCAAAAATATTTTCCTCCAAAAGAATATAGTTTCCCCATTGTTTTTCATATCACTATAAATACCAAAATCTGAGAAAAGGCAAAAATTAGGCAAAGACACACTCATCACTTGTCCAGGAGTTATCTGACATTTAGGGGGAAAAAAAAAATCAGGCTATTTGTCTGAGGACAATTTTCTCATACTAAACATCAAATAAATGATAAAAGACCCAGCTAAGAGTTCTCTTTCATACTTTTAGAATAAGATGCCTAGTCACATATCATAACCAGCTATTGAGTGAGATGGAAGGCAAAAAGAAAAGGCCACCAAAAAATAGCTGTAACAATGAATTTCAGGCCTTTTCTACTCAGATGAACCCTTCTGTATTGCTATAGGTTTAAAAAAGAGAAAAAGCAAAATAATCCTGGACTCCTAGTCATCAGAAGTAAGGCCTGAGGAGAAAGTGCTGGCACACTGGAAACTGTTTTCTCTTCAAAAGACCAACAGGGAAGACAACATATTTCTCCACAACACAATTGTCTTCAGCTGTCCTTGAAATGATTGACAGCCAGCATTAAGCTTTAGGGATGCTCACACGATATTTAATGTCAAGTTCAATGTTGAATGCATCAGTATTTTAAGAACAACACCTGTTCCAAAGTTTTTGAATACTACTATCAGTCCCAGAAAACAGAAGGAGCAAGAAGCACTTGGCAAGACAAAGTCCAAAAGAAGACTTTTTTTTACTGTTAAGGAAGTCTTTCTCCTGTCTGCAATTTGAGAATGTTTGGTTTCTTTATCTCGCTGTGCCTCCCCTTCCCCCTTCTTTGCCTTGCCACCTTTTCTTTTTTCCTTCTTTCTTATTTATTTATTTTTAGATTGAGTGGGCAAAAGCCAACATTACTCTGTGAGCAGGTTGTTCCTTACTTGCTTTTTTCTTTTGGTCACTTTAACACAAGGTAACATGAGCTTGTTTGTGACAATGCAAACCTGCTGTGGCAACTGCCTTTGTTAACCTTGTCCAAGGCTACAGCATTTGTAATACATGTACCTTGCTTTTCTTTCCAAATTCATTTCCTCAGAATAGTGTTAGGGCAGTGAATACTCTGTAAACCCATACCTTGCCTGATTTCTTTTAATATATTCATGTACATCTATTTGCTTACACTTCTACATATACTCAAGGCAGTGTTTTTGTTGTATTTCTATCCTTTATTGACCTGAAAAATACTCTGAGCATCTTTCCTTTACATCCAAAAAGACAATGCATATAAAATTGCTACCTGCGCAAATAAAATAAAAAAAATTATAAAACAGAAGTTGAATGCACAAATGTAACAATAATAATAAGAGAAATCTAGTTTTGGGAAAAACCTATTTACTCATTGAAATGTGTAAGCAGAGAACAAAGTCGTATATGTTTGGGGAAGGAAAAAAGGGCACATTTACAGAAACTCTCTAGTGGGAATCCTGATAATCATACAAGGTTTAGAAACACTAAAGAATTTCTTCCACTCACACAAAGTGTACATTCATTCAAATATATGTCATTTCAAAAATACATATTTGTTTTGATCACTGCACTGTATATCAGGTTTCTACCTCAAAATAATAAAGAGGATAATATTCCTTTTTTACTCACAAAAAAAATTTAAATCCCATATTTAACTACTCTTTTCACTCATAAATCTCAAATGCTTACCTTGAATTCAGTTTATTTCTGAAATGATGATGTGTGCTACTAGTCCAAATTTACATGTACAACATTCATTTTAGTGTGATTACTGAATTATATAGCCTCTGAATGGAAGATCTGCAAAATTATCATCCTGTTTTATTTCTGTCTAGCAAAAAATAAGAGAACACTACCCAAGAATTTGACTACATCAGTATTTTCTCTAGCAATAACATGGTCTCTGAATAACACATACTGTAATGACCATTGTTCATGATTTTAAAGTGATTGCATATTAAAAATTATGCCGGAACACTTTTTTTTTTAAACTTGAATCAGATCCTTAGGACAAGAATTCAAGAACTCAAGAATTAGGAAAAAATGGTCTTAAGATGCCTTGAAACCCTTCCATTTCCATCTTTTGGGTCCCATTTCAGCTCAAGTCAGAATCAGAAGTTACTATAGCTGCTGAAAGCAAAGATAACCAGATAAAACAACCTGAAATTATAAAGTTCTACACTCCCAAAACTTCTGCCAAAATAAGAGGAAAAGATTTTCTAGTTAGCTGCCTAATCTTGTCACTTGGTTACTTCCAGCAAAGAGCAACAACACAACACAGGTTCCAATATCCAACCCCTGCTTTATATTAAAAATCACATTTCCCTTTTTTAGTAATGGAGCTACATCAAGGTGCAGCACAGGCCACATCTCTTAGAGAGACAAGCAGAGAGAGGCAAGGTCTGCTTTTTTGGGGCTCTGAGCTGAGAACAGGCAATAATTTTCCCAGTGTTGAGTGTATATTTTTTCCAGTGACAAGTAAATGATTAATTCAGAACACCACATCATTTACTTGTTCAAGGATACAAGTAAAAGCACTAAAAAATTCTGCATTAACATAAAAGCAACAACATAAGTATCCTTGGAAATTTCTCTCTGGCCAACTCACTTCATCTCTACAACAAAGAACTAGACCAGCTTCCCTGCTCTTATTCCTTCAGAGGGACAGTTTGACAGACCACCAGATTTTCCACTGTCACTGCTTTGAAGTCTCTCTGATTAGTGTTTATCATAGTTTGAGTCACCCTTCTTTGGTCACAGGATTTTATGGAATTGCAGAATCAATTCTGTTGGAAAAGATCTCTGAGATCTTCGAGTCCAACCTACAACTGAACACCGCTGTGTCTCCACCAAGTGCCAGTCTTTCCTTAAACACCTCCAGGGACAGTGAAGAATTTCTTTCTAATGTCCACCCCAAACCTCCTCTAGGACAGCTTGAGACTGTGTCCTCTCATCCTGTCACTGGTTGCCTGGGAGAAGAGACCTGGCTACAGCTTCCTTTCAGGTGCTGTAGAGGGTGATAAGGCCATCCCTGAGCCTCCTTTTCTCCAGGCTGAACACCCTCAGCTCCATCAGCTCTCCTCATGCTCCCCATACTCTTTACCAACTTCACTGTCCTGCTCTGTATCCACTCCAGTAGCTCAGTGTCCTTCCTGGATTGAGTGGCCCAGAACTGGACAGAGGACTCAAGATGTAGCCTCACCAGTGCCCAGTACAGGGGGACAATCCCTGCCCTGGTCCTGCTGGCCACACTGTTGCTGATACAGGCCAGGATGCCATTGGCCTTCTTGGCCACCTGGGCACACACTGGCTCATGCTCAGCTGCTGTCAGCCAGCATCCCCAGGTACTTTTCTGCTGGGCAGCTTTCCAGCCACTCTGCCCCCAGTCTGTAACTGGAGCATATTTTGCCTTTGTGAGGTGGACCATTCTGATCCTGGAATCTGATCAATATCTTCCTTCCCCAGGAAGCTCAGTTGTTGCCTCCCTACATCTGACACTGCTGCAATTCCTTGAGCCTGTTTGGGAGAGAACTCCCAGGCAGCCAAGAAGCACTTTCCTGCTTCTGAAATTTCTGTGATACTATCAAGCAGCACATTGCCTGGTGTAGAGAGGGTAGGATTCACCCTGAATGAGACAGAACTTGACAAGAAAGTTGCAGAAAGCGTTAGTTCATTGGCTCAACCTAGCAGACATCACCAGTTTGTTTATGAGACAGAAAAGCAAGTGCTGGGGGTAGCTGGGGAAGAGTGGGGGAGGAATCTGACCCTACAATCTGGAAAGATCACAGTATACAAAGGCTTTCAGCTCTCTACCAACTGACAATGATGCAAAAGGGACAACCTGGTTCTACCCACAGTGCCAGCAGAAGCATGCTGACATCACACTTGGTGTGCTGAAATCTGTATGTTCTTATCAGGTACCTTTCAATCACACCTTAAGGGTAACTAAAACAACCAGAACACTGATTCCATTTTATCAGGAAGGAAAAAAACCCAAACAGTTATGAAAATTGCTGCTTAGGTGCAAAGATCCTTTTGTTAGTGCTTGAGCACGATTTTAATTGGAAAATATATTTGAATGCAGAAGTGTTCAGCAAATAGAGAATTAACAAATTATCACCATTGACACTGAGCAAGAAGGAATTTACTCAGCTTGATCTTCAGATTAGACTGGTGTGTAAAATTGTCAATAGGAATGTGAAGTACATACTTAATCTGGAATCTGATCACATGCGACAGGAGATAATTATAGAACTTCAGCTGTCATTTTATAGTATAACCATACACAAAATTGTTGTCCTTTTCAAAAAACAAATTAATAAGGCTATTTGTTGAATCTCTGTTAACTTTGCTCCCTGAGAAAGTCTCACAAATTTTCAGAAACAACCATCTTGGTGTGTATTTAATCTATTTAAATAAATAAATAGTGCATACAGAATATTTATATACTTGTGTGTGTATATATATATATGAAAACAATAAACATAATTTCCTACCATGCAACTGTTTCTGAATGCTTTACCTAATCTATATGGGGTTAAGAAGTAACAATATGCAAATTTTCCATTCAAAAGCATGAAGTGAAATCATTCACTTCAGACATTCTATTTCATAATATTTGGTGGTGGGGTTAATTATAGATGATATTTGAAATTTTTTCACTCTTGAAAATCCTATTTTGTCTCAAAAAATCTAAAAAGCAAAACAAAACTAAACCAGAAACCACTAATTTGAAAATCTTTGTGTTTGTTTTCCATATAGGCAATAAACACATTGCTAATAGAGGGGGCAAAAAGTCTTTGGATGACTTCGTGCTTACATTTTGGATGAGGGGGAAACATTTTGAGAAAGCACTAACTTAAATTAGGATGTCAAGAACACAAAAGATATTTTTAAGTTGGAGGAAGGTGTTGGTATAACAGCACATAGGCAGATACAAGAGCTCTGCCATGGAAATCCAGAGAAGCAAACCTTTAATGCTGCTCTTTCACATGTGCAACACAGGTGCTGGCAAATTTGCATGAGACCTCTGCAGTCTCCTCTACAGCTTATAGGAACCCCAAAATTAATGTAATTGCTTTGTTTAGCTCATATTATTGGGTTTATATGTAAAGAATTCTTATGTGTAACATACTGCCAAAAAAAAAAAAATCTACTGGAAGAATTCTGAGCAGCTGAAGAACTTGCCAAGAACTTGTTTTATACATTTTTTTTTGAGATATGCAGTATTTCATAGTGTTATTTATAACTGCTAATTAGGTATAAATCACTGCAATAATATAGTTTAGAAAGTTCTGTCAATGAAATTTTGAAAATTCCGTGCAAAGCAAAGCATATTTTCTAATATTATCTGGAATCCTTTCTTGCACTTTTGCCCGGAATTAGAATTATCCCTCTTCTGGATTAAAGATGCATTGGTGGATTAGTCTATCACTGATGACAACATAATATATCCTCCCAGAGGCTTAAACTGAAAAGAGGTCTGTTAACTACAGACTATATTAAAACAACAGGGGAAAAAAAAAAAAGACAAAAATAAGGGACATTGGACACGAGACAGTATTTTTACATTTAAATATCATCATGTGGGAAGTCAAAGTTTGTGAAACATAACCTCAGGTTCAGTGCCACATATTGGTCCTATTCTTTTCACAGGCTGTATCACCTGTAAAACTAGTGAGACATGGGACTAATTCCTGCAAAGATTAGCCATGGGTATTACTTCTAGCTTTAGCCACCTGAGCAAGCTCAAGAATACCAACCACAAAGGCAGTTTAATTGAAATATAAATTGGTTTTAATTTTTCTACTTGATGGTTAGATATGTATACACATTTTGAAAAATTGTGCTTCTATATTTGATTTTTTTTGGCCAGTTAAAGTATTAATTTCATATTTAAATTTAGCATTTCCAAAGCAACAAAGCAGATGAGCTGTTTCTGAACTGAAATACTTTCTATTTCTGAAACTTTGTTTCAGATGACACAAAGTTGATTCATCACTTTACTCTTAACACTCTAAAAGAGATGTTATGTTATTCTGTATATTGAGACATGCCACCAGTTTTCCATAGAACATATCATCCTGAAAAAGTTTTTCTAGATGTAAGACCCGTAGTTCATAAAACATCTTTCCATGTGAACTTCCTGGAATATTTCACATGCCAATAACTGTACAATGACAACTTCTGGAATACATCTGTTTAATATTTAAGCCAAATTCTGGAAAATTAACTAAAAAGAAATATTTCACTGACTATAATAAAAAGATAATGTGCTGTACTTTCTGGTGAACTTAAACACCTAATTACATTCTTTTACAATTATATCCCAAGAAAAAGTAGATGAGTTGTTAGCATTAAATTTCAATGTAAGATGCTGGGGTCTGTTTTTTGTTTAAGAAAAGGTCTGTAAAATCATTGGCCTAAAAAGGTAGGTGTACTTGGGAATAGAATTCAGCTAAGAAATAAAATTCCTACCACACTTGCCTGTTGGTGTCACTGAGAAGATGGGGATTAGACATTTTTCTGGTGTTTTATTTAATAAGAGACCTGGCTGTCATCACTAATGTAGCTTGCTAAATGGAATCTTTGAAGAACATCATAGAATATGTGAAGTGTTTGTGCCTACAGCTCACAGGCTGTGTGCTCCATCCTTTGAAGGGAAACCATTGTAAAGGGGGAGGGTCCTGAGCACAAAGAAGGGAAGAACTGCTTTTCTGCCAAATGACAGTATCAGCAACAAAATTCTATTACGAGCCACATGCTTGAAAATGCACTAAATAATATCCATACACTTTGTAGAAATAAAAGGGTTGAGGATGGGGGAAAGGACTTTGAGTTCTGTAGTCAAAGGAATTTAAAGGTACATCTAAGTGGTCTTATGAGAGATTGCTTTATAGTGAAGTATCAGTTACACACAACCCTGGATGATAATTATCTGTGTATCCTCAGAGTAGCAGAGCAGTTATAATGCAGTTCTGTGCTTCTCTGCAATTGAGCTCAGCGACTGCATCATTTTCTTGACATTTTACAACTTACTGATTCAGTAATCACAGTTCAGTTGTCTTAATCACACAGTAATTGAACCATAGAGGAAATGCCAATAAGATACCGGATCAAGAAGATATCAAACCAATTAGATAGCAATATTTTCAGTCAATAAACGGCTAAGAGCAAACCCAAACCCGAGTTTGTTTATTCTCCACTATCGTTGCCTAGATTTCTTAAAAGGGAATTCAAGGAAAGGCAGTCCATTTTGGCCCAAATCCGCTATCTCCCCGTTTCTTTTATTTGCTTTATTATGTGCGAGCCCCGTTAAAGAAGAAACAGAAGTCAAGATCCAGGCGGGTCCTCCCCCTGGGCCGGAGGGGGAGCACGCCAGCCGTGCCGGGGAAGGCAGCGCCTCGCCGGGAGCTGCCCGGCGCGGCCGGGNAAGGGAAAAAAAAAAAAATCCCCAAACCTCCTAGTAAAGCCCTGCCCAGCCTCTGAGCGTGCCTTTCCCTGGAGGTCTCTCGGCTGCCCGAGGCGCGGGGAAAGCCCCAGTCCAGTGCACAACTTTCCTGAAGGGAGCCAGGCTTCAGCCCCCTCGGAGTCTCCGCGCAGGGGACCGAAGACGAAGGGGACCCGGCGCCCTCCTCGCCTGCAAAGCTGTGGAGAAGCCAGGCAAGAGAGCGGGAGAGGCTGGGAGCTCCCTCGCCTCCCCCTCCTCATTGCCGGCTTCTGGTACCAGGGAAACCCCCGGAGGGCGGAGGGAAGGGAAGAGGAAGCTCCCACCGTAGGAGCGATGCCCCCCGTGCATCCCCTTCTCCGGCAGCCCGGAGCCCCAGCCCGCACTCACGTGTGCCGTCAAACCGGGTGGCGATGGTGTCGAGGAAGGTGTTCTGGGGTGCCAGTAATCCCTTCATAACCGGCATTTTTCCAGCGCGGTGCGAGGTTCCCCATCAAAGTTTGTCTACGAGGGTGGTTCGAGAAGAAAGTGCAGAGGGCGCCCGGGGGAAGGTAGGGAGGGAGGAGGCGGAGGGATAGGGAGGAGAAGGAGGATGGGGATGCCGCCGCGCCGCCTCCGGCGCCGGGAGCCCCCCGCTTGTCAGCCCCGGCGAGCCGCGCACAGGTGCGGAGCCGCGCCCCCGGCCGGCAGCGCCCGCTCCCCCTCCCCGCACCCCTCCCAAGGCAGGGAGGAGGGGGGCGCCGGTGGAGAGCCGCCGTGAGGGAGGACGGTCCGGAGGAGAGCAGGGAGCTGGGGAAGAGCCACCTTTATCCACCTGTAGCGCAGCCGGGTGGGGCGGGGCAGCGCAGGGAGCGGCGGGCCCGCGGGGNCGGAGCCTCCTCCGCCCCCGGCCGACTCAGACACATTTCCGCTCCAGCACCTGAGAAGGGTCCCGGGCATCTCGGCTCGCAGGGACTGTGTTTGATGAGTAGCAATATCGCAGTGTGAGGCACGGACTCTTAGTTTGCTGAAAGGAGAAACACCCTTGATGGAGAGCAAATGCCTCTGGAGGTGCTCACTGGAGAGCGAGACTTGGACATGGACAATGCTCCACCAGTTGGGTGCCCTCAGGCATTACTTGCATGTTGAGGTTTTTCCATTTATTTAAGGAATAGGCATTTTGCTATGATTGTTAATATATTCTATAACATTCTTTTAACATTCTTCCCTGAAAAATTCCTGAAATAACTTTTTCTTTCTGCCAGTCAAAGAGAGAATTAAGACATATCCTAACCCAGAAGATCTAATGTGTAAAATAAATAAATACATAACAATAGTAATAAAGAAGTGGCATTCCACATTCAGATGAGTAACCTGCTCATGGGTCTTTAAATGCTACCAGAAAATTCTCCATTGTAGTCATTCCACTTACTGTAGCAGCAATGGCAAAACTTCCCCATGTTCTTTCAGGATTAAAGGACACTAGAGAAAAGAAGTGGGAGTACACTCCCTAATCTACAAAGTCTCTGTGCAGAGGAAGCCTGTTGGGTTCTTGCTATTTTACAGTACTGCTATTTGTATTTTTTTGCTATTTCTGTTTATTTAGGATTCTCTCTTTCTCCAGATGGTTAGAAGACTTTGATTCCCACTCTGTAGCACAAGCAGAACTGAGAAAGGTTACAAAACAGAAAAAAGGGTCATTCTCTACAACAGATAATTAAATATAAAAATCCCCCAGAACCTCAAAAAATGCTGATACACAGGGTTTCTAGCATAATATAAAGCCTGCCCATGGTAACCTCACCTTGTCTCTGAAGAATGCAGCAATATATTGCTGAGATTGTGGATCTGTCTAGTTGCCCTTGTCCTATAGCCTTTTACAAACTAGTTGATATAGAGCTGCCAGATCAGTTTTCAGAAGTAGCACTTGAACTGGAAGACTGCCTGTATGGTACTTTGGAAGTCTCCAAGATCTCAAAGTACTATCAGTTTCTTGCTACCTGATAAACTTAAAATTCCTGTTAGCCTTGTTCTTAAAGTATATAAGCACCAGCCTTATCCTTAAAATGTACAATTTTTAATACTGAATGCCAGAAAGTTTTAATATTCATTATTATGCTCATATCTTCCAGTTCAATATAAAAAAGAGTCACAAAATTAATTTGTCTTGATAGTTTTCCATTTAGTCTCCCTGGCTAGTTGGGTTTGATGGTACAGCATGTACCTACTAGTGAAATAAAGAAAATCCTGTTTCGATACCTGGAAAGCCCACAAGAGCATGATCAGGTTTTCACTTCTGACAAAGTGCTCAGCAACAGAGGTTGTTAAGGTAAATCTGAACCTTTGAAACCTGACAAAAGACTTGCCTGTGTTATAGCCTGTGTGCTGCAGTTGTGTTTCAGTTTGCATATTTTTCCATGGCGTGCCCAAACACCATTTAAATAGGGATACAGTGAAGGAAAAAGGAATGTATTCTTAGTCCTATTATAGGCAGACAGGAGATATAAAATACATTTAAAAATACAAATGTAGTTCTAATTTTGGTCATCACAAAAGTGAAAAAAGAGACAATTTTCCAGGAGAGTCAAGTTGTTATCTGGTAAGTCTGCAAGACTATGAGTGGATACACCAAGTCTGAACCATAATCACAGTGTTTTGAGGTCTGTATGACAGAACATATTCAGTAAGTTTACAGCTTTATTAAACACTTGTGGAAATTTCTTAATTATGAAACAAAAAAGTTTTAATAAAGCCTTGGGACTTAACTTGGGCAAAGAATGCCAAAGAGTTATGCAAACACACACCTCAGAAAAGATGGATAGGTGCCACAGGAGTTACATGGCACATTCCATGCTGATAGGGGTGAACACAAATTAGTTATTGAAATGTATTCAGTGCTAGCCAGGAGGATGCAATAGGAAATTCTGCTGATGCACAAGAGGGGGGAATACCAGATTCCTTATAAGGAGAATATGTTGAAGGCCTCTTCATCTCTGAGAATTTCAGGAAAGAGGAAGGAAGTTGCTGTCCTTCACAAGTGTTCACAATCATGGCATACTGTTATAAATTTGTTATGGAAATCCTATGTACTGTGAGCAACTGGTATCAAACAAGCTCCTAAAAATTATGTTTGTGTTCTACATATCACAAAGCAACCACACAAATCCCTCTGAAGTAGAACTAATAAAAAATATTACAGAAATAATGTACATAAAAAGCCTCAAACTACAAAAGATGGGAAATTGAAGAGCATTGTCCTATTTTGCATTTCTATTTAGAATATTCTAGAGACTTTTACTCACAAGAGTAATCCTCCTTAATAGAAATGTACTTTAGAGCGAGAACTGCAAAACACAGAAGCTTAAAAATGCTCAAAACAGACAAATTTAACAGGCTGAAATTTCGGTGAGCGAAGAAGAAATAGTTCAGAAAAGCAGCCAAGAGCTGAGCATACATAAAAGGGAGGTAAAAGGAGCAGCTGAAAGTTTGCAGTCAAGTCCTGGAAAAATATTTTTTAAGACTTACATGAAAAGCAAACTAGGGACTCTGAATAGTCACAGACTGATTTTAATTTGGTTTGGTTTTTTTTGTTTTTTTTTTTTTTTTTTTTTTTTTTTTTTTTAAGGAAAATTAAAAAAAAATCCAGGATGTTTTTTGTTTGTTTTGGTTTTTTTTTTTTTTTTTTTTTTTTTTTTTTTTTTTATGTTTAAGGAAAATTAAAATACAATCCCAGATGATTTTTATCTTGTTTCAAGAAATCAGGTTTCAATTTTACTGTATAAATTTTTGATATCTGGGATATTTGGACATAGTGCCTAATATAGTAGATATTTTTGCTGGCAAGGACAGGTAAGCAAGAGTTGGAATCTAACTTTGATTTTTGTGTGTAAATCTATATCCAATTTAAGTAAATAGCCCACTCCCCATATTCCTGTCTTTTTCACTGTGGATCATTTTGCTGAATTCAAAACCCTAAATATATGTAAAAATATATAGATATAGACAGTACCAAAACTGAGAAATTAAGGACAAATAGCACTGCTGCTACTCTTGAGGATGCCATTAGCATCCAGAGATTGCAAATGAAGTTTACTCAGGGGTTTACAGTTTAGCCCAGAAGGACTATCTAAGAAAATAAGGTTGACACTTCAAATTACTCAACAGTAATAAAATCTCAGCCATACATTTCCCCCTACTTATCCACAGCTGCCTGGGCACTCAATATAGCACATTACATTGTGAGACACTGTATTATCTTTTTAGACATTGCTTGTTACCCAGAAATGTGGGCGTGGGCAGAGTTTTGCACAGAATATATGCAAGGAGCAGCACATTATAGCGTTTTTGCTATATGACTTTTCTTCATTCATGATTTAACCAAGAGAATTTTCCCAAATTTTGTACTTCACAAAACAAGAAGTATAGGTGTTGCTTCCCTGGCATAACCATTTGACCTCAACATACCTGCTACAATTATGCAAATGAAAGCAGATAGTGAAAGTCAAATTAACAAGGACTGCCTGCAGCTTACTTTTGTGCTTGAAATTGCCACCTACTTATTTGTTTGTTAACCTTGGCATCCAGTGGAAAAAAGGGAATTATGAAAGAGCCTGAAAATACTAAGAAATGGCAAAGAATGGCAACCTGCTGTTCATCTGCCATGAACAGGCTAATTTAGTCTGAAATAGTGCGTGTTAAGAATATTATCCTGATAAATGATTGTTGTGCTTCAAGAAATGTTGGCCCCTGCCTTTTGTTTGTGCATAAGCCAACAGTAGAACTTTTCAAGAATAGAGCTGCATAATTAAAACTCTGACAAACAAGGGACAGTTTGGGTTGAAATTTGAATGCAAAGCCACCTCTGGCTCAGGAGGAGACTAAGTTCCTGTAAACTGGAAAAAGGTGCAAGTAAGCAGAAGAATCCATACATGATGGTACTTAGAGTGAAGTTAAAGATTCAAACCTCACTTTTCCTCTGCTCCTGGCAGATACCCATGAAACATTTTGGCAAAAGCCTAATTTCTTTTTAGTGCTGGTGTTAAAGGATGCAAACCTGATGTTCAGAGACATGCCATTCACTAGTGTACTGAAAAACACTGTGGTAGATGCACAAGGTTCTAATTATACTGATATCACCATTATATTAGGCTGTAATTTGGGCTTTTGTTTCCTCTTGAAATATATAGGTAGTCATGGATAAGGTTTAATTTCATTATACATATTGCTCAACTAGGTAGATTAATGATTTATACAATATTAATTTGTGTTTTGTATGGTTAGAAAGCTCTTTATACATTCGCTGACACAGGTTTCTTGTGTCCATCAAATTTACAAAGACAGAAGATTCTGTCTTTTGTCTTCTATAAAGCAGAAAATGAATTAAGACCTAAAGGTAGCTCTAATGTCAAACCAAAAATATGGTTCAATGGTGAATAGATTATCGGATCTCAAAATTAATAAGATTATAAAATTTCTATTTCTGCTTCCACTTTCCTATCTATAAAAGCAGAATCACAATTTTCACCTCCAAGTATTGTGTGAATATGGTTAATGTTCACATAACAGCAAAATTTAAAAAAAAAACTCTGATGAAGCTAGAAGCAAATTAGCAGTTGTTACTGAAGAGATTGGATAACGTTCAGAAATTTCAAACATTTCAAACAACGAGGAATTAAGAAGACACTCAATTGCTCTAGCATTAATTGAGCACCATCATGTGGGGAAAAAAAAATCATTGTTTATTGGAAAAAAAATACTGCATAAAGGAGAAATGTAACTCTAGGCACAGAATTAACTCCAAAGCTGAATAAACAATATCTGGTTTTAGAGGAGTTTTGTTTTTGTGAGAAAACAAAACCAAACCCCCCAGCAAACTAAAGCCAAAACCCTCAAAAATAATACTACTAATAAATAAAAAGTAAATCAAAATAGCTACACTACCATTCTGGTGACAAACCTTATGATTAACTAAATAGGAACAGAATTTTCTTCTTAAAATTGTTGCAGTAAAATAAAGTTGAATTCAGAAGAGACTGAAGCACTGTAATGGCTTATTTTGTATTTCCTGGGTATGAAAGACATCACAAGCCTTCTACCCTCACTGTGGCATTAGAGGCAATGCTGATGTTAAAGGATGTTGCAGATTACTTTACATCTCAAAAAATTTGCCAATTCTGTTCACCTGTTAATGAGGAGTGTTAATTTTGTTCCTAAGCCTTTCTTTTGGAAAGGAATGAATTCACTTAGTGACTATCAGAATAGCTGTTGAGAATAATCTTTATAGTAATATCAGATCTGGAGTTTAAAATAATTTCATTATAAAATGTAATCCATTACCGTTTATCTGCTTGAATCCAAAGAGCACAATACCAGAATTATTTGCAAGGCAAGAGTGTGCTCAGTGAAAACAAAGGAGAACTCAGTCCAAAAGTTTAAGGGTGATACTGATTGTATAAGAGACATAGAAGGATGCTTTGAATAGAGAATAATCACAAGCACAGCTCTAGATATGGGATTTTCTCTTAAGCCTTAAACATCATCTTCCTACATGCAGATGTAAAAAGTGATTCCTCCTACAGATCCCCCAAAGTTAATTAGAAATTGTGCTACCATGCTTCCACACAGATATCCCCTGAACACTGGGTAATAGCTATCTAAATTTCATTCTAAATACCATTATTGAAAAGCAACTCCAAAGACAGAACAAATTCCTTCATAAATACACCTATTTTGAATTCCTGACACCAGATCAGTCTAAAATAATTTCTCCTGTTCCTTACCTGATATTTTTTGAGCACAATATATATTGTGCTTAAGCTTCTTCAATATCACCAAAATAACTTGCATGACTCAGCCATATTTTTCCTGACTTGCACCAGTGCAATAAAGAGCAGGATGAGACATGCCAGCTGGTTTTACTTTATTAATATTTCTGACTTGCAAAACACCACAGGTAATGCTGAAAGAATTAAGCAGTAGAGCTATGCTGGTCCCTAGCAGTGTTTTGATGTTAATGTGAATTAAGATTTTGGTGACCATCCATGAAGTGAAAAGAGAGCAGGAAGTGACAGCAACATTGTTTGCTATAAATCACTGCAAGTCACAAAAGACTACCAAGACACAGAAAACTTAAAAGGAAACAATAGTACTTCACTAGATGTCATCTTCAATTTTTTCAGTACAATTGACTTGACAGAGGATTCATTAATAAAAAGCCTGGGTGGCATTACTGGGTCTTATTCCTTCTTTCCTCTTAGATTTTGCTGCATTTTAAAAAGTGAAAATCTCATATTAAAATATAAGATTAATGTCTAAAACAAGTTTAAAGCACTGGAAAATTCCAGGCTAATAATGTAGAAGTATTTCTAATCACTTCACATCATAAAGACACATGAAATTAGTACTATGATGTATGTACTTTTAATAGACCTTCATATTAATATATAAATTTAGCCTGACATCTAATTTATCTACCAAAAAAACCCATCCTCCTAGAGAGATATAGGTGCAAATCCTCTGATATTTAGGGAGTTTGATAGTAAATATGAATATCACTCAATTATATGGCTTCTTTGGGTGTTAAGGGCAATAGCACATTTTCTCTAAGGTGCAATTGGCAAGCTTTGCAGAATTCAACAGCAATAACTTGAAGTCAGATACTAAGCTTTGCTTCAGAAAACTCCCAGCAGGGAAAACTGAAGTTCTCCCCGTTATGTAAGTATAATCAGCATATTTTGTAGTACCTTTCATAATATCTAAACAATATCTGGACTTTGTGAACTTAACACTTTTACATTTGTTTTACACAGAAATGATTCAGGATTAATACTTATGGCAGGTCAAATGTACCTTCTACTTCAATACACATAGTAAATGACCTTAATTGACATGTACTTTAAGGTATCTTGAGGTCTTTAATCTTTGTTATAGAAGATTGTTAATACAATGATCACAGATATAAAAAAAATCTATTTGATGTACCATTAAAATGTCATAAACAGTAGCTTAAGAAATTTCCAAAATTGTTAGGGAAAAATGTGTTCAACACTAGAATATATTACTATAGTTCCAAAAATACCTGTCCATAAAGTGCAAATGCATTTTAAAAACCCCGAAATAATTTATTAATGTAAATACAGACTCACCAAGATCAAATGCTTTGTGAAGAGTTGGTTGAGGCAATAATAAATTTGTCAGATTACTGAATGCAATAATATCCTTTCCTAATTGGAGAAGGAGTGAAGGGGACAAGGAAAAAAAAGAAGTACTCATTTTAAAAATATTTAAAGCAGGTTAGAGTTTTTTCAAGAATCCTTGCATCAACTAGAATAGATAAAATTGGTAAAGATACTGCAATACATCTTTTCAGAAATGTAAGAAAGGCAATAGATGCCCTTTTCAGCAGACTTTAGATAAAGATTTTGTTAACTACAGTTCAGGTTACATGTCTTTTCTATTATACCAATGATAATTGAATTTTCTTCTCACTTAAGTCAATTGCATGATTGTTTAAAAATAAATTTAAAATGCCTAAAACACAAGAAATCCTCCACAACCTTTAGACGTGCAGTAAATCTTATTTCTACATTACAAGTTCTTCAGAAGACAACAGTTAACTGCAAGTAATTAAGGAACAAGAGTCTAACTTGATCCATCAAGGCTATAACAGATCAGCCTTAATACTGATTGATTTGCTTTTTAATCTTCTCCAACTAATCAACTTCTTTTCCATCGTAATAGGAGTTTCATTAGTTGCTCTTCTCATGAGGCCATTTATACAGAAGAGCCAGTAGATACTTCAGTAGTAATTTTTCTGTACCTAGAAGACAGTCCAAATCTTCATAAATAAATTAAACAAACTACCCTATTTTCACCCTAATTAGAAAAAAACATATATCTTACTTCCTTATTTTGGAGAGATTTTCATAAATATGTTTTCCCTGAACGTGTACTTCGAGTCAGACATTTGCAAGGAGGAACACTGCAAAGGGATAGAGACAGAAAAGGAAAACTGCAGGAAAGAAGTTTCATGTTCAGAGAAAAAGAATCTCAATGACCAAGGCAAAGAATTGGCCAAGAAATCCTACATAAGTAGACAGATAAGGAAACATCTAATAGGTGAAAGTTACCATGTTTGGCACAGGACTGAGCTTTAGACTAAATCCATTGTGCAACACACGTGACATCAGGCAAAACAGGGTTTAAGTAGGAGATGAAATCTAGGGAGAGAAGAGTGGGCAGCACACCAGGTCTAAGAATGAACAGCAAGATTCAAGCAATTCTTAATTGTGCAGTGGCCAGAAAAAAAAAAAAAAAAGAAAAAAAAGAAGAAAAATACAGCTCTTTTGTCTGTAATTGAAACTGTGAGAATGTGGAAATTGGGATTAAAAGGAGTTTTATGCTGCAACCACATCTACCTAATTTTTGTGTTCTCCCAGCAAACCCCCAACAGAGCGGGAACAGGTTAATTTTGTACTATTTTCTGAAGAAATGAATCTTGAACTCTAGTCAGCTCCAAAATACACTTCACTAGTCCACATGACCCTTTGAACCTGAAGAATTCTTGGTTTTATTTAGAGTTTTGATCTGTCCCAATTTTTTTTCAGTATTTCAAAAAATTTGAGTTTCCAGGTCTGTCAATCCTCTATTAGCTTACCTTCTATATAAAACCTTTTATATACTTATATGTTCCATCTCTAAGCAGTGCTCTGATCCAACAATGGATCCAAGCAAGTAAAGCCTCGGGAATGCACAGCTCTCTGCATAAGAAAATTACTATGGCATAATAGATAGGTGTAAGGATTAGTCTGAGGATCATATTACAGGATTAGGGCAAATATATATGCAATGGATTTTGTAGGAAATGACCAGCCTTGCAGTAGATGCAGCCTCAGAGCCCTATTTATAGTATAATCTACTCCCTAGTCAGGTTGAATTAATATCCTTATCCTTTTTGCATAGACTAGTTGGCATATTCTTGGAACAATTTTCAAGACTAATCTTTTATCTAGGATGGCATTTGCTGTTACAGTGCAGTTTAAAGCTCAGTACAGAATTTGTGTCAGCACTTTTTGACCCATGAAGAGCTGAAATTAAAATATTAAAACACATAATGTAGCCATTGTCCTGAAAAAAGCTCACAGCTTCTTCCAAGTTCATAATAACTGAACACTATAAAATCCACGGTCACTTTATAAGTATTGTTTTGAGATTTCTTGGCCATGGAAAAGGTTTCACAGGTGTTCTTCTGAAGCATATTTATCTTTCAAGAAATAACTTTCTGCTGCTTGGAGTAAAAACCTCTTCAGATTAAAGTTTAAACTAAATTAATTTGTTTCATAGTAAGGGACAGAAATCTGTGATCACATTCATGTATTTGATCAAGTGTCAAACATCAGAAGTGTGAATTATTCTATCTAGCGATTTAGTGGGATCAAATCATGTGGAATCAAATTCAGGGTGAGCTGAAATATGCAGTTTGGAATTCAAGATTTGGGTGGAATTTATTTTGCCCCTCTTAGTACCATTTTTCTGGTTAAGTTGTTCTACCGGGTTATCCACAGGAATCAAAAATCAAAAGCCTCACAGATATAAGCACAAAATTTTACTCAAGTGAACTAAGAAATATATGAACATTGTGAAGGGGCCTTTATGTATATCTCCATTATCTAGTCATCTGTTAGAAGATGAACACTGACAATTAAGGGCTGGATATTTCAAATCTCTATCATCCAAATTTGTTTGACACTATACAGACACAGGTAAACATGTAGATGCAGTTTATGGTGTTATCTCCTTGGTGGTAGTTTACAATTTTCCTAATTAAATTTAATATTACAAAAATATACTTTCCAAATAAATGTCTAGGTTCCTGCAATCCTAGAAGCTGGGTTTTTTTCATTAAAAATTTAGGTCATATATTTACTGGACAGGTTAAGAAATAGGTATTATCTATGCTTTATCTATGGTTGGAAAGATAAATTTACAGCTGGAACATTCTAGAGTTTACTGCCCTGGGCAGAGAATAATCACTCATAGTAGATTTAGTTTATATTCTTTTAGCAGTTAAGATAAACACTTTGCTATTTTCTCCCTAATTGTCAAAATGTTTATGGTTTTGTTTATAATTTATTATAAATGATATGGAGAATGAACAATTGAACAACTGGTAAAGAACTGAAACGTGACCATAACTATTGCAGAAACCAGGGTTTAGAAGATTTTTTCAATTACAAGGCAAAAGAAATCATTACAACAAATAATAAATGAACTGTCCATGAAAATGCCTGTTGAAAAATCCAAGATTTGTAGCAATATAACAGATATAATATAAGGTAACCAGGACAAACAAACCTTTGGCAATCAACAGGCCATAATAGTTTATTAGATAAGAAAAATGAGAGTCCTATTGCCTTATTCTATCATTTTAATTTAGTATTTTTCTTGTACTAAACCAAGAAAATAAGAATGCGAAGTCTAAGTTGTCACCTAGTAACTGCCAACCTGCCTATGGAATTAATTTTGTCCTCTTTGGCAAGACAGGCAAAGTTTATGAATTTATTTTGTGGTTCTCAGATTTATTGAGATAACTTTTGACTAATCCTGTTGCTCTTCACAAACATTTAATTTTAAAACTCTGAATGTGTCTTCCATATTTGGAATATTTGCATACTTGAGTATACTTCCAGACTCTGGAAAAAATATTCTACATTTGTCATTGCTGCTAAATATTGATGTCCTTCTCTTGAAAGTTCTTCTCATTCAATTTCACATAGTAACAAGCTTATTCTAACACCTTTGATATTTGAGCCTCTTATTCAACCTAAAATAGCACAAAATGTAAGATTGCATTTGGACTTTCACATTCTTTAAACCAAAACAGAGCCCACCATGACAATTCACAGTAAGTATTACCACATTTTCTTAGTCTGAAGAAGACACAAAATAATTTTTGCAATTTACTTTTGTTTTCTTTGGAATATTTGTAACTTGACTAAAGCATTTTGTGACTAATAGGTGAGAATTACATGAATTACAGTAGAGGATCTTCTCATATTGCAGTTTATTGACTAAAATAAAGGGCAAGGATCAGCTTCAGCCTGTTCAAACTTCAATTAAGGTCAGGTAAAACATGAAGTTCAAGGTACTAATAACTAAAGATCAATTTTTTAAAGGTTTTCAAGTGTCTAAAGAGGAAGGTAAGAAAGGTACAGGGTTTACAAAAATGTTTAATTGCTTTGTGTAATTTTGCCTCCTGAGGATCATTCGTTTTTTTCTGTAAGTCCCAATGGATGCATGAGAAGTTGTTCTCACTGTCTCCTCCACTGTGCATGAAGCAAATTATTTGTATCCATCAGGACTCCCATTCTGCTCCTCCTCAGTCTCAATGTCCCTATAATCATTCCCTCCCCTTTGCTTATCCAGCCCATTGTGACAAACATGAGTGAGGCAGGCTGCTCCAAGGAGCACCATCTGAGGCAGTGCTGGACAAGTCAGTGGGCAGCAGAGCTGAAGAATTAGGGGCAGGAACCTCTTCAGCCATCCAGCAGCCACTGCTGGAGGAGGATGCAGTCAGACCCTAAACACTTTGGAAATCTGCCCTTTGCATCATATGTGATCTGGACTCTCATCCTCCAGTGCAGTAACATCACTAAAAGAGCAGCCTTGCCACAAGTAACATGAAGCAATTTTCATGGCAATAAAAGAAGCATATGAAAGATTCTGGAAAGAACTAACTTAAAAAATATGCTTTGAAATATTAATTTGGACCAACTGCTTCCTCAGGTGAAAATACAAGTTAATGACCTGCTGATTGATAACCAGTTCCATCTTTGGCATGGTTTTGGGTTATAGAAGTGTGGTACAAGAGGTTGGAAATTGTTTTCACAGACAGATGTGCCTCCACTTCCATAGTTTAGTTGGGCAATATGCTAGTCTGAATCTTATAACTAGCAGAAATTTGTTCATATAAATATTTTTACTGACTACAGCTTGAATTATAGGAAAGGAGCTTGTATGAGCATATTTTGGCCAACTTCATTACAGTAATATACATGACTGTTGCAAATATTTTGAATACAACTCATACCTAAGTAAGTACATTTTTTTTTCCAAACTTATTTTTCTAAAAAAGAACTTTGAATCAATTCTCTAGTACTGTAAGCACAAGCTTAATGTTCTCCAGAGCTAATCCAGCAAAACACTTAAAACATATACTAATATAGGACTGGTAATATGCTTAACATTAAGCTCTATGTAGTGCAATAGCTTTAGCACCTGCTGCAGTGTGTTTTGTAAGATGAGCATACTCAAGTATTAAACTCTCAACATGCATTTTTCCAGGCCTGTGGTCAATGTTTGCCTCCAGTCACAGCATGACCTGATTACTTATATATTTTAAAGCTCTTGAACAGGCAAAAAGCCTAGATCTCTGCTGGTGTAATTATACTGATGGCACTGGAGATACAACACAGCTTGGCTTTAAACATTGTACAACATATACAACACAACATAAACACTTTGTGAGTTCCCACTGGATCTACTGCTGTCACTTGCAGGTGTCACTGACTCAGATCAGATGAACATTTTAAAAAAAACCTAAAAATTTGACATAATACTACCCAGATTTGATTAGATTGATTAGGCTGTATTTGATCTGGCTTTAAAAACAAAGTTTTAGATGTACACAGAATTACTTTTTTTGAGCAAAGAAGGAATTTTTTTTGCAGTTTAATTTAGATGTTGTTAAGCCAACAATCCATTCTCTTTCCTTAAAAACCTAAAGAAAGTGTTTCAGCAACTGTTACGTAACAGTTAAAATTGGAAAAAGATAAACACTATTTCCAGCTGTAGTCTAGATGTAAAATTTACACTAAAATTGGGTTTTTTTCTCCCTTATATGCTTTGCACTTTGTCTCACAGCAACACATTCTATATATCCTTCATTATTATTCCCACTTTTTATACAGCCTGTGCATACTGAAATTCCCATGTCCCATTTCTAACTATATTCTCCTATTTTGTAATTACATTATGGATGGTGAATTAGTACGAACTAAACATAAACAGGAAGATATTATTTTATTTGAGGAGTGCTGTTTCCATTCACCAAACTCTGTTTCTAACATTAGCAAGGCTTCATCTGCAATACAGAACAGTGCGTAACTCAGTGTTATTGTTTATTATTGAGTGTCTAAGTGACATATTTCACAAAGATATCAGTAATGAAGCATTCTGTGGAGACAGAAATATTCAAGGTGCATTGGCCCAAGGCCTATCATGTTATATTTTCCTTTCAGAAATATAAATTCTGAGATGAAAGTGTGTGCCATAAAAATTCTTTCATAAACCTGTGTCTCCACAGCCCACATTCAGGTGGTTACATAAGTACATGAGTGATGTTAAGCAAATGAGTTATTATAATGAAGTTAAATACACAATTCATATCAAACTAACTTTTAAATGCCTTTTATGTCTTTGCACATTTTCATGGAACATTTAACAAGGCTTAAATCTTTTACCACTTATTAAAACAGAGCTGCTCTCTTATGCAAAATCTAAGCGATCAGCTTAAAGAGAAAAGATTAGACAATAAATGAAATATTTTTATGTTGAGCACCCATGTGATTTTGAATATTACAAAAGCTGCTTATTTGCATCACAAGGGCCAGATACACAAAAACATTTAAGCACTGAGTATTCTTTCTTTTCAGCATGATACAATTATCATATTAGAAAGAGAATGAGCAGCTGTTAGGTAAATCTGTCCTGGCTCAAATCCACACAAATAAATACATACTAAAATAAAAGAGGTACTTCACCCAGTTCATGACACTGAGTCTCAAATGCTAGCTACTCCTGTAGTTCCCATTCAAACTTGAGTGAGCACTGGTATTCCAAAGAATACTCTCAGGGATACCTCAGCAATCTATACTTAAATTCCACTGAATGTGTATTTCTATACACAAAAACCTCTGAGGGGAATTGGTGGGGGAAGGAAAAGGAAGTTAGGAATCTTTTTGGAGGCTGCTAAAGCAGCTCTGACAACCTTTGTTGAGTCTGAAAAGAGAATAGCTAATCCAAGTCACAGGGATTCTGGTTATTAAGACCTCACAAAACCAGCTTCAGTTACTGATTGCTTTCCCTGTCATCTACTTCCCAATTTACCATCCCCAATTTCCTTCTGCATTATCACTTAGAACCATCACTAACTCTTTTACTTTCAAAACTTTAGTTTAGATTTTTTTTCCATTAAACACATCTGAGTTATATTTTTTTCACTAGCTTCTACCTAGGCACATAATCTGACGCTTTGTGATATTGAGTGAGATGACTTAAGGATAGTGTATCAATACTAGCAATTAATTTCCTTCCTTTTATTGCTTTGAGCAGCCATTCAATCTCATTTTCAGGATTAATTATTTTCACTTCCCACTGGTACTGCAGACAGAACACAATGAGCATCCGAGAAAGCTGAAACCAATCCAGCTTCTCAGAAAAGCCTTTAATAATTTGATTTTGCTCATCTCTCCTGATTTAAAAAGGTCTGCTTTGAGTCTTGCAAAACAAATTCCGAATTCAATTTCAACTAGAACTTTCACTGTATGGTACTAGCAAGCTACCAGTATACAGTACTTGCATCAGAACTCAAACACATTCCTGTTTGCTTTAAGCCAAAAAACGTCTTTCCTTGGTAATACTGCACAGGAGTACAAGTAGAAAAGAAATTCTAAGAACTTTCTAGACTGAGTCACAACACATGCTAGCAAGCCTACAGTTCTCTATAATGTTAAAGTAGGATGCCACCTACTGCTAAATAGCCTGAATTAAAAATAAGAGAAACCAATTTCCTAATGACATAAAATAACCTGGAAGCATTCATGACTTCACGATTCTGTTGCACAAGTCCAGGTCTCAGAAAAGAGCTTCACAAGCAGCTTATCATGTAAAAGTTGGTGCTCTGTGATTCCTACTGCTGGAGGAGCAGAGTTCTTTACAGTTAATTGAAAGACCACATGCACTCAAAAGGTAAGGTTATACTTATGGAAAGTAGCATTACTCTGTGACATAAATTTAGTTTTCGCCTGCCAAGTTTGTTCTCCAGTTCATTGAAGTTAGCAGAGGAAGTCTGGATCAGAAGTTCTGGATCAAGTATCTACAAACACTGGGTGGGTGACTCAGTGATGCTTGCTTTGATATCTAAGAGTTTGTTAAAATTTGGGGGGGAAACAGAAAAGGAAAGGATGTAAGAAATAAAAGTAATCTATCTACTCAACCTCGGCAGTTTACTTTGAGCTTCAAACTTGGTTAGCAATGTATTTAGAAATGTACAGAAATGTTTCCACTGTTCCTATCTGCAGAGAATTCTGTAAGTCTTCACCTGCTCTCATACAATCTAAGAAAAAAATTCCATTACTACTACAACCAGCAAACAAACAAGCAAACAGAAAAGCAACCTAAAGCAAACAAAACCAGCTTAAGAAGTTCCTGACTCGGTGTTCCTAACTTCTGTGGAAGAGTTTCAGCCTCCTTACTTTCTGTAGTAGAATTTGTTTAGTAGCTGCTCAGTGAATCACATTAGCAAATTCTTCTAGATTTAGAGTAATCTTCAAAATTCAAATTTCTTTTCCAGCCTGTACATTTCTTCTGACACACATCTGTGTCAGCACAATGCATGGGGCAAGGCTCCCTAGCACAAGATCTGGTGACACAGGGATTTTTGAGGCCACCTTTGCTGCCAGAGACAGTGCACAGTGCAGATTCTTAAAGTTGTCCTCCATTCACGAATTGAAATAAAACAGATATTTCGATCACATTTTAATTACATGTGACCTCTTCAACTCGGGAAAGAGCCACAGTAATTGTACAAATGCTTTATTTTTTTACATGAGAGAGAAGTACTGAACAGGGAAGACAGAGGACACACAAACACAACCCCCCCACACCTCCCCATGCATGGTTCTGCACGCAACTCCTCAATGCAGCATTTGCCAGAGATGATGGTTTATAAAGGAAAAATATACCAATTTAGAGGATAGAGAACGAAATGAAGGATTTTCTTAGGGTGTTCAGACCATTTTGGGGCTTTCTTGCACAAAAATACACCTTAAGGCAAGCAGGAAAGTACTTTGCCACTTCCCTCAACTAGTTATAAACCAGGTTTGTGCTACATCAGTAACAGAATCAGACAACTTCTTTTATTTGAATTAAAAAAACACGGCCAACAAATAATGGATATTAAAGAATGGCTTTAATCCATCTAAAAGTCACTCACTGCAAAAACTAAATTATTATGAGATACAGCAGGATGAAGTTTTATTAAGATATTGCATAGTAAGATAACCAGCTTGTTTGGGGTCATTAATCAAGACCTTAAAAAAAAAAAAAAGCAAAGCCTCTTTTGGGGGAAGAAAGGCACCAAATTATAGCCTGGTTGTTATTCCAAGTACTTCCTAGCCATCCAACAGCTTGGTTCAGAAAATCCAAACAGTATTTTACCTCCTACATTATATATAATCAGTTTATTAACCATATGTCATAATCTTCCATCTATCACGTACATTAATTAGCAGGCATTCACACAAGTTTCAAAAGCATGCAACCAATTGTGTGAGGATCAAGCTGTTCTGCAATGTCTAAGCATATCACAACTTGTAATGCAACAACAAACACAGAGTCTTTCACTTAGAAATTACTAGCTCTCTAAGGAACCAAGATACCACCATGATTAGTCTAGCAGCTAATCATCTACTACACCAACTCCCAATCCCTCAGGTCATTTAGAGAACTTTTTGTTTCAGGTGCATAATTACAATAATTAAACTTCATATTTCTGGATCTTTACTGAAGTACTTTAGCCTACAGTGGTTTCCTTCAGAGATAAAGAAGGAACACTTGCATAATTCCATCTCTTACTCAGAGGCCTGCTCATTTTTGTGTAGGATTGGGCTGTCCATACATGTTTCCTTAGAATCTATCAAAAAATATGACTTTTGATGGTATTATCAGGAAAATATCATTATAAGCACACACATAAAGGGACCAGAAATGACATACAAGAAAATACTGTGTGAAACTGTTCAGAGAAACAACTTTACCACTCTGCTGTGTGACAGAAAGAGTTGGCCCAAAAGGCACAATTCTGTGAATATAAAAGTTCAAAAACTCAGCACAGGCCTCCTATGCTTCACCCAATTTATGGGTACTTACGTGTACTGGTTTTGCAAGGCCTGGTTTTTGGTAGTAGGGAGGCTACAGGGTGACTCCTGCAAGAAGATGCTAGAAGCTTCTTCCATGTCCAGCAAAGGCAATTCCTGGTGGCTCCAAAGAGGGACAAGGTGCTGGCCAAGGCTGGACCAACTAGAAATGGTTGTAATGCCTTTGTGATAAGAGGTTTGAGAAGAAATCAAAGTAAAAGCTGTGGTGCAGGCTGAGAGCAGACTGAGAATAACTCTGCAGGCACCAAGGTTAGTGGGGAAGAAGGAGGAGGAGCAAGTGCTACAGGGTCAGGAGAGGGAAGGTATTTTTAAGGGCTTGTTTCACTTGTCTTTATCCTCCTCTGATTTTGTTAGTAATAAACTCACTTCTTATCTCTAATTTGAGCCTGGTTTTGCAGTGATGGTATTTGATGAATGATCTCTCCTGGTTCTTATCTCAATTCATGAACCCTTTGTTAAATTTTCTCTCCTCTGTCCAGCTGCAGAGGGAAGTGAATGAGTGGCTTTCCTGGGTGCCTGGCATTTGGCCAGTATCAAACCACGACATTATGTTACCTCAAGGAGTGAACTTTTTGAGATTACTAGTGGAAGAATTCTGAATGTTGACTCTCAGATTAAAGACTCTGAGGAAGAAACCTGGTAAGAAGCTTTATCTCACAATCCTAATTAGTGAAATTAACAGCAATTATGACAATGAACTGATTCATTTACTTCCAATAGACATTACAAAAACATTTCCAGCAAAGCCTCTGGAATCTGATTTTCTGTGAGAAAAACCCTAAGCTTTGATACTTTGCCTCATCACCTCAAAACCAATTTTGTCCCCTAAAACATATTCTGTTTCAAATGTGAAAATTTTAGATTTATCTAGTGTTAGATGTTTTTCCTTGTCAAAATTACATATGTTGAACACTGAAATACTCCATAACAAAATTTTCTAAGGCTGAAAAGGAGATTTTCAGCATTGCTACTCTTCAGAGACAGAATATTTCACTAGTATTTATACTTTGAATCATTCATTCATAACATCTTTTGAAAGAGAATTCAGAGGATTTTTTAGATGGCTATTCACTGTTCACTGTTTTATTTTCTTTCACACCCATCCACCTTACCTTTTACTTAGCATGGCCTTTCACATGTCCTACAAACAAAAAGAATGAGGCCAAATCAGAAATTCATATTTAGACTTAACCTTTAGAAACAGCATCCCAACACTGAGAAATACTTTGACTCACTCTGGGCAGAAGGGTACCCTTCAAAGGTACAGCAGTGTTGATTTTTAACTCAAAGGAACAGGTGTTTTAGTTGGTTTTGTTGGTTTTGTTCTTCATGCAAATCATCTCATGGAATGCAAGCCTTATTTACTAATCAAGAACTGACAAATTTTATTTCACCCTGTGAGCACAAAACCAAGCCAGTAACAGAAACTGGCTGTTCAGCAGAGAACCAGCTTAACACATATTCCAGTACCCCACTTGCAAACCTTGGGTCACAAATCGCACCTCACAACTATTAAATTCCTACTGCTCACACCTAAAATACTGTCTCAGATAACTTGTTGCGATGGGCAGGGTTAGTGAGGTCCAAGAAAAAAAACCAGACACACAGAGGTTCTTATTATAACGCTTCTGTGGGTGTTCTTTCAGCACTTTCCCCCCCACCCTCGGCTCCCTGACGAGCGCCAACCCGCGGTCTGACGGATCCGTGGGATTCCTCCCGGATTCCCCCCGGATTCCTCCCGGATTCCCCCCGGATCCCGCCCGGATCCCCCCCGGATCCCGCCCGGATCCCACCCGGCTGTCGCGGGGCTGTGAGTGGCGTGGCACGGCCGCCCCCTCGCGTCCCCTCGCCCGCACTGCGGCCCGGGCCCCGCGCGGATCCTCCCAGGGCGCGCAGGTTCCGCGCCGCGCTCCAGCGCAGCCGGGACACGCGGCGGCCCAGTTCTGGCAACACAGGGGAAGCAGGTGGACATTCAGCATAATNCCCCCCGGATCCCGCCCGGATCCCACCCGGCTGTCGCGGGGCTGTGAGTGGCGTGGCACGGCCGCCCCCTCGCGTCCCCTCGCCCGCACTGCGGCCCGGGCCCCGCGCGGATCCTCCCAGGGCGCGCAGGTTCCGCGCCGCGCTCCAGCGCAGCCGGGACACGCGGCGGCCCAGTTCTGGCAACACAGGGGAAGCAGGTGGACATTCAGCATAATCTGACCTTTTAAACACCATTCCTACTGCGTCTGGCATCCGAAGTGTGCAGGCATCAGGTTGTCTTCCTCCTCCTCTTTGCTATGGGAAGGATGAGGGAGTCACACAGAAAGAAAAGGCTTGACTTTAAGGTAGGAGTAATGGGAAGGGTGACAAGCAATGATAACAAAAAACTGATCCTGTGTTTGCTGTTACACCTCCCACCAGTTACTAATGACAGAGGACAAATTATACAAATACATTAATTAGTGAAGTGTAATAGCTCAGAAAGGTCTGTTGTGCATCTGTGTACAGCAACTATAGTCCAGGTGTTTAGCTGAAGCAGGATTGAGCAGGGCCTGCTTTTGATCTCTACAGGATACCATGTAAAATTGGTGACGCATGTTTCTGAAAGCTGAGAATGAGAAAAGAAACAGAGCTAATCAGACTTTTTCTCTTTTGTTTTTTCCAGGCTTATAGAAAAATAAAGCAGCTTAAACTGTGAATGATAACATGACACATAACTCTGTGTCCATCTGTGTGTGAGTATCAGAAACTGGAGCCTCAAACTCTCAGGAACAAGCCTAATTTTAGGATTCCACTCAGCAGTGAAGTCCCATTGGAGAACAGTGACTAGTAGTGTCCTCCAGGTTACTGTTGCCACTTCATGAATGATGTGCATGATGGGATAGAGGGCACCATCAAGAAATTTGCAAGTGATATAAAACTGGGAGGGTTGGGTAATATGCCAAATGTTGTGCTACAGCTCAGAGGGACCTTAACATGCTGGATAAAAGGTCTGACAGGAAAAACAGAAAGTTTAACAAGGGGAAATGTGAAGTCCTGCATGTGGGGAGGAGTAACCCCAGGTACCACTGCACGCTGCAGGGCTGGGGTGTGTGACCCAGTGTCAAAGAGCTGGAAAAGCAGCTCTGCAGGGAGCAGCCAGAGAGTACTGATGGGCAACAACCTCACCATGAGTCAGAAATGTGCCTTCATATGCTAGGAAAAGCATTGCCAACAGGTTGGGGGATGTGATTCTTTCCTTCTGGTTAGCACTACTGAGACCACACTGTGCTGCTGGATCCACATCTGGACTCCCAAATACAACAACGATGCACTTACTGGAGCAAGACCAGAGAAGGACTACAGATACATAGAAAAACAGAATCCTAGAATTGTTTGGGTTGATTGGCCTTGAATACCCAGGAATGAGGCATCCACAACTTCCCTGAGCAACCAGTTCCAGTGCCTCACCACACTCACAGTTAAGAATCTTTTTCCTAACATCTAATCTAAGTCTACACTCTTTCAGTCTGAACACTTTGCCACCTGTTCTGTCACTAGGAGAGGTGTTCCATCCCTCTGATCTACCTGATGGCCTTCCTCTGGATGCAATTCTGTTTGGAACATACGATGTGTGAGTAGAGGCAAAGGGATACTGTTCATTCTTGATAAAAAAAGGCTTGGGATGTGGGGAATGGAGGGTGGGGAGAAGAAATCTTGTCAATGTGCATCAATATGTGATGAGAGGGGATGAAGAGGGAGACAGACTTTTCTCACAAAAGGACAGGCAATGAACACAAATTAAAATGCAAGGAATTTCATATAAATTAAAAAAATAAACAAAAAAAAAAAGGGGGATTTTATTATTTAGGGGTAGCCAAACAACAGAAAAAGTTTCTGAAAGAGGCTGTGAATTTTCCATGTTTGGAGGTATTAAAAGTCCAACTTCACACTGTTCTAGGGTAATTGCTTTCATTGACCTTGCTTGAGCAAGGAGTTTAGACTAGGTCATCTCATGAGATGACTTCCAATTTACATGATTCTGGCATACTGGTCAACTGGCACTGGTACTTGTTGCTTCTAAGATGTGATAAGACATGAATAAAAGCCAAGAAAAAGCAGAGACTGGCACCTCCTCCATTAGGAATTTGACTACCTCTTGTCCTTCTGCATGTAGATATTTTAGATTGGGAATACTGTGAGGTTTAGGGGTCCAGAGAGAAGGTGAAGCAGATCCTGACTGGGGAAAGATACATGAAGGGAGGGAAGATGCTGGAAATGAACAAATGGATGAAGACAAGTGCCACAGGAATGGCCCCAGGACTTGGTTGGTAGTTGTAAGCAGCTGCACACTACAAATTGACAGACCCTTCTGGACCTGCAGGCAATTCCCTGATGAGAAGTGGAAGTCAAGACCTAGTGGACATGACATAACCTGGGGGAGAATGGGGAAGTGAATGAATATCCAAGATATTAAATAGGGTAAAAGCTTTAATCTCACAGGTTCTTAATCTCTCTACATCCACAGCACTAGCTATGGTGTTCTGCATGCTTAAGGAGTGGCTCATAACTACAGATCTCAACCAGTACTACGTGGCAAGCAAAATCTCCCTGGGACTTAGAGAGGTCTCTGCTACCTTATGGTCATCTTTGCAATCTGATGACTTCATTAAAGTTGCAAATGGAGCCCTAGCACCTCTACAGTAAAGGTAAGTGCATCTGAGAGCAACTCCTGGTGGAAGCAGAGTACCTAAAGTTTCACCCTCAACACAACACATAATTAACAGAGCTCTCTCTGCCAGCCTCCCACAGGCAGACTGTAGATGTTTAGCTGCAAGCATGCCCTGGAGTTATTGTGCACAGTATGGGAGGTATCTGCTGTATTTCTCTGTCATTTCCTACTGCCTAATGAAGCCAAACACACTACATTAACCTTTATTTACTAATTCTACTTCTAATTTGTCTTTATTAAAATGTCCCCCTACAAACTTCTTTCTCTGCAACCCACATTGTTTTCCTGTCTCACAATACTTGTACTATGCAAGCACACTGGCACACATTTTCTACTCCATTAACAGTGGAATGCTGTTCTTGAATGCTCCAGTTCCAGCTTTTCCAGCATTTCCAAATTTTAATTCTGCATTTACTCACTATTGTAAAATACTTTCCAAATTGACAACAAAACTATTTGCTTCAAAATTGACTCTTTTTAAGCATTATGACAAAGGCAGGTACAAAAGTAAATAAAGCCCAGAAAACTGCAATTGGTATGTTTGTGCAGTAGTTGGGAAGAACAGATTTTATTTATCATTTAGTATCTGACAACTTCAGAATGAAGCAAAAATACCATAGGAAAGCAGCAGGATCCCATTTATGTTATCTATAATCTTCTTTTTGTCTCTTTATTGCTCCTCTTAATTACTTATGCTTTGTTCCATATTAGACTATGTTTCCCTTGGAGCAAGAGTCTTACTCATCTAAGAACTTATAAAATACTTGGACATTCAGATAAGAATTTTTTGTGTGTGCATAGAAAAACAGCAGATAATAAGGAAAACAAAAGGTCACAGGTTACTGACTTGTGGTGAACTCAAATTTGTGGCCCATGTTTTCCATTTAGATTGAGCACCGTAAAGAACTATACAAGCTTCATAATTACTATTTTTGGCAGACTGATAATTTGTTTTTAAACTCCTGAGTCCTAATACTTCACTCATCGTGGACTCTTGTTTCCTGTAAAACTAACTCTTAGTATTTCAATGTAGAGACTCTATTCCTGGAAAAACTACCTCAGGATGTGTACATACAAATCTCACGAATTAAGGAAAGGTACTGCAAACAGTGTTTACAATTTTGGGGCACAAAGTAGCTCTTGGAAGCCCAGCCCTACTAGTGGAGTGATTACTAGGATTACTTCAGGATTGATTTTAAGCATGAGCCCAACCTTATGCTTGAGCTCATACTTGTGTGAAAAAACAAGTTATGTGGTGGTAATGCCAGGCTCTGGTGAGGAACAAATCCTGTTTCCATGGCACCCATTAGCACAGGTCCAAGCAGGCATTTGTCTGTAGTGAAGAGCAGTGCACAGGGCCGGTAGTACTTCCTCAGCCCACAGATCCCATGTGGGCTACAGGGCCAGCAGTACTTCCTCAGCCCACAGATCCCATGTGGGCTACAGGGCCAGCAGTACTTCCTCAGCCCACAGATCCCATGTGGGCTACAGGGCCAGCAGTACTTCCTCAGCCCACAGATCCCATGTGGGCTACAGGGCCAGCAGTACTTCCTCAGCCCACAGATCCCATGTGGGCTACAGGGCCAGCAGTACTTCCTCAGCCCACAGATCCCATGTGGGCTACAGGGCCAGCAGTACTTCCTCAGCCCACAGATCCCATGTGGGCTACAGGGCCAGCAGTACTTCCTCAGCCCACAGATCCCATGTGGGCTACAGGGCCAGCAGTACTTCCTCAGCCCACAGATCCCATGTGGGCTACAGGGCCAGCAGTACTTCCTCAGCCCACAGATCCCATGTGGGCTACAGGGCCAGCAGTACTTCCTCAGCCCACAGATCCCATGTGGGCTACAGGGCCAGCAGTACTTCCTCAGCCCACAGATCCCATGTGGGCTACAGGGCCAGCAGTACTTCCTCAGCCCACAGATCCCATGTGGGCTACAGGGCCAGCAGTACTTCCTCAGCCCACAGATCCCATGTGGGCTACAGGGCCAGCAGTACTTCCTCAGCCCACAGATCCCATGTGGGCTACAGGGCCAGCAGTACTTCCTCAGCCCACAGATCCCATGTGGGCTACAGGGCCAGCAGTACTTCCTCAGCCCACAGATCCCATGTGGGCTACAGGGCCAGCAGTACTTCCTCAGCCCACAGATCCCATGTGGGCTACAGGGCCAGCAGTACTTCCTCAGCCCACAGATCCCATGTGGGCTACAGGGCCAGCAGTACTCCCTCAGCCACAGATCCCATGTCATCTCCAGAAGTGTCTACACATGATGGAGGCTGGGGAAACAGGCCCAGAAACAACAGGTGGTTGAGGTGGTAGAGACAAACCTTCTCTGCCCTCTCAGCAGAAGCATGTGCCATCAGCTGCTTCCAAAATGTCACTCCACATCACATATGCCACCAAGACCTGGCCCCCTGTGGGTGCAGGTCCTAGAGCAAGCCATACTTTGCCATTCATGTGCCTGTGTTTTGGCAAATGGTCATAATGGTTTACCAAAATGGAATTGTTCAACATGGGCCTGAAAAGCAGAGGAACTACCAAAGAGAGGTTTCTGGAATGTGTACAATATAAAACCACAAAGGTGTGAAGTATTAAAAATACATTTAAATCCAAGAAAACTTCATGAAATATATACAGAAGAAATGCTTAGCCTGACAGTAGCAGTTAATTAGGCCCAAGAGGAATTAGTGGGAGTAGAAGCAAGGAGAAAAACCACACTTGTGCTGAAAAACTGTAAAATGAGGCTTCACAGGTCTAAAGAACAAAGAGAAAACTCTTCTGTTGTTTACTTCTGTTAAAGCCTTATCAGCCTTCAACTTTCCCTTTGCCGCTAAAGACATGCAGCACAGCTTTGGCACACCTAAAATACCACACATATGTGTGGGAAAAGTCTTTGTGCATTTTTCATTCTAGGGAGATAAAAAAATACCAGTAGTGGCATGTGGCCTGATAGGAATCATATTGTTCATGACTGGAAAGTGTCCAGAAACAGGTGCAGTGTGAAAGTAAATATCTTTTTTCCTCATTTCATGTCTAAGGTAAAAAGGTAAACTTCACTGTTATTTTGAAAATAATGATTTTTTTTAAAACTTCAGCAGCCATGAAAAGTATTGAGGTTTTTTTCCTCCATTTTGACTTTGTCAAACTTAGAGTTTGATTCAAATGAGACAAATACAAAACAAAACTTGCTACCTGGAATATCTTTGAATAATACACTGTAAATCTACAGGGAGAACTTAATTTCTATAGCTACTCCAGAAAAACACTGATCTTAATAAGTGTTATCTTTCTGTACCTCAGTGATAGTTTTTCCAGTGGTTGTCAATCCACCCTCAACACACAGAATACCTATACTTAAATATTTGCTTCCTACTTTGATCACACCTACATAGATGTTTTTAAAAGAAATATTACTGCATTATTAAACTGAAATGTTAGTTTCCAGGATAAGAATAAAAAATATTCATCCTGTGGCAAGAGTTGTGAATGATTTAGAGTTAAGCCATGCCAGTGGGCTGTATCACCTTCTTCTCCTCAGCAGCTACCTGAAGGAATTTGGAAGAACTGTGTTGACAACAAGGAGTTTTTTGTCACAAAGGAGGAGTAAAAGCAGTGGAGGAATGAATATAAATTGCACCAATAACAATTAGTTTACAATCCAAATGCAACAGTTCCTGAAAAATGTTTCAATCTAGTTCCTAGTAGGACACACATACACAAATGTGCTTCATTATAAGTCAAATCAAGCACTTATCACTGTAGCCTGATAAACTCACAAAAGTTGTCCTCACCTTTATTTGCCTTCGTGATGTTAAAATATTTAAAGCTGCTGTCTTGCCTGCCTCCATAATGCTCCCTGCACACTCCCAGAAATCTGCAGCTGATGGAAGTCAATGCAGCTGCACCAAGGCAAATGGAGCCACTCTGACAAACTCTGCTGAGAAGCCATCTCTGCCATCTCACAGTGACCACAAGCAAGAAACATGGGCCAGCACATTCTCAGGCCTATCTTGGATTCAAAACACTTCTGTTCCCAAAGGTCACTTAGATAATGAAAGTGCTGGTTTTGCTTTGCCTGAAATGAAGTTTTCTGAAAAAGAGATTTCTGCTACTTCATATCTTCTCAAAATTGAGTTTTACTTCATTCTTAAGACCTTTCTAAAGACTGACATAACCACAATATGTAAAGGGAAGCACAAAATATTGTAAACACAAAAAAAAGATCATTAACAAGCATAATTTCTGAGCAAAATTCCATCTAAGAGCACATTGAGCTTTTAAGTAGTATTTAGTATTACTTAACACATTTTTAAACATCTCAACACAAACTGTAAATGCAGTCTGAATGTTTTCCATAGAGAAGAGACTTGCTACCACATGACAGTCAATTTAAGTGTCTGTCTGTAGGGTTTTTTTTCTTTCATTAAGTGGCAATTCAGCTCTTCATCTTTTCCGATTTTCTTTACTCACTTTCAGGCAATTACTGCTGGGGGCTCTGATGTTAATGAGTTATACACAGCATATTTAGAAATGAAATACGCTTTTAGAGTATGAAGTTAAGTTAATGGAAGCATCAACCTGAATAGATGCAAAAGCCAGACATCTTTGATATCAGTGCTTGATTGATTTTATAAGTCAGGTGTTCACATGAATAAGTAACCCTTACTTAGCTCAAGGAGCATTTTGACAAGAAATTTGCACTGATGAGCTATAAAGGCAGCCTTTTTATAAGACTCTACTTTGCATTGTCCCTCATATTTTAGATCTTGTTTGCTTTCTCTCTTTAGTAATCTAAATCCTTATCAACATTGCAGATCTCTATATTATCATAAAAACTGTCATGCAGCTACTTATAAAAATCTCTACAAATTAAGACACGTGAAACTACTGATGTGAAAAGCATGGCCCTACTTCTGTAAATATTATATTTTTTGTATGAAAGGATCTTTATTATATTCTCTTAATTGTTGCAGGGGAATACTTATAATTGTTGACTAAGTTTTTTTTTCCATAGAGTTCAAACCAGCTGACATTTAAAGTCATCTAATTTTTAAATACTCTTCCATCCATTCTTTATTCAAGTCAACTACAAACTTTAGAAAATGCCATTTCAATAACAAAATCCAAGGGATATTTTAAATACCATAATACTTAAGAGAATAGAAACTTAAGCTATCTCACTAAACACAAAAGTTGTCAGACTTTTAACGACTAACCATAAAGACTAATCTAACCAGATTTTGCAATTTATTCCCTTGTTTCTGAGATTAATTTTCTTTTACTTAAACTAAATCCTTAATCTGAAATGAAATTGATATATTAGCCTAATGATACAGATTTGACCTACTTGGAATTGTTACTTTGCTCCTAAGGAATAGATCTGCTTCAAATGTACAGTCATAGAGACTGAATGTGAACAGGGAAACCCTCAAAATTACATTTTATTATGAAGTCCTTTCTTCTATTGCAAGCAGGAGGAATTCTAGTCTTCACTGAAAACACCGAGCAAGTTCTTCTCTCCAGGACCCCACCACCTCTTTACCCAAGGACCTTTAGGAGAAGCAATGTTAGCTGAAAAACACACATGATCATATCTATGCTGCAGAATTATTAGCCAAAATTAGTGGAAATTTGTGGAAAGAGAAAATAAACCAACAAGATACATTCATCTGTTAATCACAAAGTTATATAAATAGCAAGAACTTACTCATAGAATTTGCAGGCTTTCTACACGTACGTGGCTTTAATCTAACAAAATCACAACAAACAAACAAATATAGAAAAACAGAGACCAGAACAGTTACCTAGACCATTGGCCACTCTGGGACAAGGGCCCATTAATTCAATTTATATCCTTTTAGAGAGGCACTTTAATGTGTTGAAGGATTCATTGTGTTTCTAGGTGATGAATGGCATTGTTTCACTAGGGGTATGCTAGACCAGAATCACTGGAGGAAATGATGAGACCTGTGCTAATTTCCAGGTGGCTCACATTAATAGAATCCTTCTGGTTTGAAAATCTGTTAATCTATCACAATGTGCATTACAAAGACAATCTTCTGTGCAGCCATCAGGTGTCACTCTATGTAATCAAATACTAAAAATGAAAATTAAATCTCTGCCTCTTAGGCTTCAGCTTATAATTGCTCTTTAAACAAAAAATTAAATAAATAAGTAATTTGAGCCTTGTGAATGGTGAATTATGTTTTTTATATAACACCATGCACACCTGAATTCTGCATGACTTCTGGCAATGGTGGGTTATACAGCCAAGACTGGCTCATTGTCACAGGCAGTGAAGGGGGGCTGAATTTCTAGGTTATGCCTTTGACTTTGAGCTTATTTATTTTAATTTACCTTATGTGATATAGTAAATCAGGTTTCAGAGCACTACAAAGTAGAGTGGAAACACCACAGCCACAACATGAAGTCCAGAACTAGAATATGCTTTTCGTATTCATATTTGTCCAAAACACTGTGGAAGTGTGTCCTCCAGGCAGACATAATCCCTAGACTAGGTATCACCAACTCCACTGCTCCACAGTTATAATAAATATTAAATTATAAATGTTCCCTCACAACCAATATTAATGTTGATTTTTGTATTCTAGACAATTTAACTCTAACCTTGCTTACATGTATACTAAGAAGCAATCTCACACTTCACAGACCAAATCTGTTACTACACAACTACAGCTGTAAAACACATTTTGATCCTGGGTAAGGCAAAGTGAAAACAATATTTGATCTAAATCAATGGCAGAGCATCCAAGAATTTGCAGATAAACAACTAGGATTTCTGCAGCTGTGTCATAGAGACCAGAAAATGGCTTCAAGTGCTCATGCTTCAACACCATCTCGTGAAACAAAGGTAGGTTTGTCTGCAAGATACAAATTAAAAATACTTCAAATATTACTTTGGTAATAATCTTATCTAGTTTTTGAGGTATAATGCTCAATTCCAAGGTATTTAATTTTCTGGTTTTGCACAAACCAATAAATCCTATCTGAAAGTTTCAGATAAGCAGCATTCACACATTGGTTCTGGTATGGAAACCATCACACCCAGTAGTCCAGCTGTTTTGTGTTCTCAACAATTCTGGACCAAAAAGTTAGTGGCAAACCCTACCAACTCTTCACCTGTCAACAGCCCCATTGCACCTTTGTCCTTCTGCAACTTCAGATGATTAATAATCTGGAAGAATTTTCTTGGCAGAAAAAAAATGATAAAGGGCAAATTTTCAGAGTATAGGCACAGGGAAATCTGAATTCAAATATATCCTCTGATGAGGAAAGTCTGTGCAGTAACAGTTATGCAACCCCAACATGGGGGAACAAAAGGGCAGCTGAGCATTACAAAGAGGGATTGTTCTCCATCTGCACTGCCTAGCAGCAGCAGCACCTGATGTAGTCTCTAGAGCAGCAACATTGCCACAATTCAACACTGCAAACCAGGGTGAGTTGCTGGCACATCTGAGTCTAGTGGAGCTCTGACTTCAGCCATACCAGAATTCAGCCCAGGTTCTCGTTGCCTCAAGAGACATGAAAGTGTGCTCACAGATATGAAGCACAGACATTTATACTACCACAAGCTGTAGTTTGTATTTTTATTTTGAAGGCAGAGTCTTATGGAGACCTATTGGATGCTCATGCATTATTAATTTTCTTCAGCTATAAAAATATAAAATGGAGCATACAATAACATGTTGTTTATTGCTTATGCCGGTATGAGGCTCAGAAACTCGGATCTCCTGCCAGACACTTACAAGCAGAACTGTTCCACTTCATGCTGATGACACTGCTCCATCAAACAACACTAATCAAATTGCCCAGGGCCTTCCAAACAAACTGTTAAACTGCATTATCAAAAAAATAGTCCAATAATACTGCCCATCTTAGTCTTATATTGAAAGTGTTGATTGGAAAGCCTCCAAATATGTTACAAAAATATAATAGGTTCTGCAGATTTGCTTCTGAAATTCCAGCCATTTTACATCACTGTCCTTAAATGAATGGCAGCTGATAGCTATCACAATATTTAGAGGTTTATAAAGAAAAATGTTCTACTTTAAAGGTAGCAATGTGTTTGCATCCAATTTTAACATGCTTAATGACAAAGATTCCTGTTTATCTGGAAAAGTTGCTAATACCGGTCTGCTGGTTACTCTAAACATTTCACAGCAATTAAAAACATTGCTTCAGTCCAAAGAACAAATGAATTCTGGTTTTCTCAGGTCTGTACCACAGAAAAACTAGATTTTGTACTATCAGAAGGTCACCTTTGTACCATTAATCTCTGGTCTTGTTTGATTTTCTTTCAAGCAATCACTTCAGTTACCACTGAATTAATAGAGTAAAGGCTGCCCTTATGCATCTGGTTTTTTCAGTGATGAAAAAAGGCAGGGACCTTCTTTATTTAGTTGAGCATCTGGCTCTTGGCAGTTGTCAGTCTTGCCTGTGTCTTCTGCTTTTTCTCACAGCTTTAGCAGTGTTTTCAAGAAGATGAAGTAGGAGCAGCTGGTAGGACCATGTCATCAGAGGCAGGCAGCTTTCAGACTGGGGTAAGGCTCTGGAAGCCTTAAATCGTAAACTGTATGTTCTCCTAGAAACTGGGAGATGTTTAGTGCTGTACATGTTGTCTTCTCAAGGATCAGTGATCCCCTTGGAAAAGAGCAGAGGGTTAAGAGCCTTTCTGAAATACAGATTTCCCACTTGGAGTGAGCGGCAAGGTTTTGTGCGCACGATATTCTTCTTTCCCACAATCTGTGTATCCAGTTGCTAGCAGATCCTCTGAGGTATAGAGCTGGCCAAGTCTGTATTGGCAAACTGTGTCATGTATCAGGAACAGATCTGTGAAACAAAACTGTAGCTGCTGAACATCTGACACGAACACTCTTGGTGAGCCTTGCAACGCACATTAGGGAATGCAGCTTCCACTTCGGTTTCATCTCCAATTTTGAGCCATTTCTAAATGCAGACATCACGGTCATGGGGATTACTGGATGTTTCACTGCAAAATCATGCTCCTGATCTCAAGAAAAAATGCCTTTGAAAGCTTCTTCGTGCTTTAACCTCCCAAATTCTATAAGCTGTTAAGGGACAAACTGATGTCTCAAAAATTGAAAGAAACATTTTCTTTCAGATTCATCATTTTCAGAAGACTTCCCAGGCTTGATCTTACTTGTTCCCATCTAACATTCAGTTCAGGGTTTTTTTTTTTGTGTGTGATCAGTAAAGCAAAAAAAACATAGCATTATTTAGATGGTAGAGGTGACTTATATGATGTAAAATACTGGCAGGTTCATCTATATTTTTTGCCATTTTATTTTCACCTATTTTCCTAGGTTATTTGATGAGTTCAATATAAGAAGCAGCAACAGAGAGGTCTAGATAGGTGGGTACATGAGAAGGGCTGGGAGTCATGGCCTGGTAGCAGATACTGATATACAGACCATCAGTTTTAGCACTGGAAAATTAGGCCTTTAATTATTTATTTATTTATTTATTTATTTAGACTTGCAGGAATTACTTGGATAAAAAAACAACCCAAAACCAAAAAACAGCCATGGAGAACAGAATGATGAAGCACTGATAGTTATTTGCCTTCTGAGTCATGGGCACCTGGGCTAAGTTCTAACTTGGAAACTCCACTAACATATCTCTAGTACCTCAGATATTTTTAATGAAGCACATGTAATAATTATCTTTTTTATGCTTGCAGATAGATTTTTAAAAATTATCTATGCCTTTAGAGAGCCTTTTATCTGAAAATAAGAACAACAAGCTGAATAAGTAAGAGGTTAAATAGAAAACTTGGCACTTCCTTCATTACCAATTTATCAGCAGTTTAGTAGAATCATTGGGAAATGGAGAAGAAAAAAATTAATTAATTGCAATATATTTTAAAACACATGTCATGTAGAATTAATTCCTCAGGTCACGTCTAGATGTGTTTTGAGTATTCTAAAAATGTCGCATATTTTCTATTTGCAGGCCAGTAAAGCCAGACTCCCACAGAAAGCAATGAGGTTTCATTAATTTTAAGTGTCCAACAAGGAGATGCTCTATCATTAGATGTGAAACACAAAACTAAATAATACAATGTGCTTTCCCATAGTGACAATTTCCACTTTCAAGGAAATGTGGCCAAAAGATTTTGAAAATGAAACTGTTTTCTCCTCTCATTCAATAGACATAGGAAAAGGGTAATTAAGAATGTCCCACAGTACAATTCCATGAAAATCCTCTTTCCCACATACATTCAATGTCTTATAGACTAGATGCAATGATCTGCCACTGCACTTGCACATTTCTCTGGACCAACTCAATTCAGCAATATGCACAGACTTACAATATTGTTCCAAAGGTAAGAATATATGCTGAAATTTTATTTTTATTCTGGTTATTATTTTTTCCCATTCCTCAAACTTGCTTAATGAGAAGTCTCATACATTTTCTTCAGCAACTGTACCTCTCTAGTATGTGATTTAGCTGATATTAAAAAAGCCATATAATCAGAAAAAAATGGACCAAGAAAATCTAAGACACAAATTTGTTTGTTATTTGTACATGACATTTTTAAAATACTTATATACAGATGCATATGTATATCAGGATATACTTGTAAACAACTAAGAAGCAGAAGAAAAGTTGAATTTGCATTTTTTACAATTGTAAGTATATGATTAATCACCCATCTTAATAGCATAAATAACAGTATGTAACAGGCATTATTTCAGAACAGTCAAACAAAAATAATCCAAACAGCCCCCCTGTATTCATAGGGACAATTCTTTTATGACAACATCACATGAAAAGGTTGTAATTAATGCAAAAATAAAGCGGACAATCTATTAACATAATCTGAATAAAATCCTTCCACTGTTAAATGCAGACACTAAGTGCTAGTATAATACTTTATTAATTAACAAAGTATTTATCCACTGGGAAATGAGGATAAAAGACCGTACACTTTGTCAGACTGCAGAAAAAATGTGTTAGCTCTTCATAAGAAATGCATAAAACTCAAACAAAAGAATGATTATCTCTTTAAACCAATTACATTTAATCTCAGAAGAAAGAATGAATAAATCTACTCCTTCATGTTACTGTGATACACAACCAAAATTATGGAGATCAGAGTCCTTATAAATTTCAAGGCTAGTATCCAGCTATTCTCTTGAACTGTTAAAAGTAGTAATATACCACATGGAATTTTAGGTTACAGGATTTTTTAGGAGGAGGAACAGTTTTATGAATGCAGTACTTTAAATTGGGCTAGTTTTTAGGTCAATGAAAGACATGGTGCTTTCTAAATGAACAGTCTTTGTCACAGAGCATAGTCATTATGGCCAGACACATTTATACAGTACATTCTTACATTTGTCATGTGCTCTGGAATTCACATTTTTCCTTCACTTAAATTTTGCAACTGTTATGTTTTTGGATAATCATACTTCAACTAATTATAAACAATTTCTTACCCATTTCCTATTAAAACCAAACAAACCACCAAGAACAGTAGAAAGAATCAGACCTCCAAAATTAAAAAGAATTTACAGATCAAAACAAACAGAAAAGGAACATTCTGCTCAGAAGAGAAAATTTTTCACATTGAACAAGGGAAATTAGAATAGTAAAGATAGAAGAGTATTACTCAATGGAAGCTTATTGAAAACTGTCAAGTACATGGAATAAACTGGTCTAAAATTACCAGTGGATTATTAAAAATTTCTGACTTGACTATTTACCAATGCAACTGATTTTCAAAAATTAAATGTTTTGACTCCCATAAGACATAACTCAACCATTATATTTTCTGCTATTGCTTCTGAACCTGATCATTGAGATGCTTCCTAGTGACTTTAAACATCAATTTCTATCCTTTAATTCACTGGAGAACTTTGGAGACTTGCAAATACAGAGTTCTCCAAAAAGCTGAGTCACTTCCTATACACCTTTGTCCAAGGTTCTGCATTTTCCCAGGAATAAGGAATGGAGAAGACTGAAGTCTATTCCTATGCAGATAGCCACTGCATCATTTCAATCTTCCTGAAGCCTTTTATTGGCACTATGTTATCTTGCATTTATACACATAACATTCTTTTAGTAAGAAATGCAAGTCAATTACCATCAGATTATCCTTTGATTTCTTTTTTTTTAACGGGGATTGTAAAACTAATCAAGAAAAAATTCTGTTCTATTGTAAAACCTGGCAAATGGTTATTTGAAGAGTATATTAATCTTTTCTCTTAGGAGTTCTAGTTATGATCCTTTGCCGTTCCAGGAGACCATTCCATCCCATCCCGAGTGTGTACTGTGGGAAAATCTTATTCCTCCCTCCAAGGCTGTTCTTTCTACCTGGTGGGGTGCTATGAATACCACTTACTCTGACAAGATGCAAAACATTCATAATCAATAAGAGAGAACTAATTTATTCACTATTCATGGGTATGCATTGACTTCAGATTATTATCATTTCCCCTTTATTGGATAAAATTCTAGAACAAAAGGATAAAAATGAAAAACATTCAGCTAGGAAAGATAAAACTTTTATTGCAATGAGTAGATGTTTGGATTTTTACACCAACATTCCAGTAAACTAATCAAAGCTTACTTTTACAAAGGCTCGTCATAAAACTAACAAATAAAACAGCGAATAACTCAAGTTTTTAAGACTGAATAAATTTCTAGATTAGAGATTGTCTGAAAATTCCTCTTACTTGTATTCATAAAGAATGTGCATTTTCAAAATGATGCATCTATTAGATAACTTGATTTCTTCTGCTTATTGTTCATCTCTTATTATTACTATTGCTCCATTTCACAGAATAAGGAATAGAAACTGCAGAGTTGCAGAGTGGCTTGCTCAGAACCAGAATTAAAAGTCAGAAGTTCCTAATTTGTCTCTGCACTTCACATACAAATAATTCTGTAGCAGCATCAATGAAATAAAAAAGATATTCATGAAGGCTCAGACTCTTAGGGAATTACTTTCTTTACCTGAAGCCTTAATATAGAATGAAAAGTTCTGCCTAGCAATGCTTGTTTTGTGTGGCACAGTCACAGGCATGTGCTACTGTCTTTCTCCTAATGTCTTTGCATTTTCCATATCCTTCTGATACACTCTTGTTACATATTTAATGTTGTTACAGGTGCAAAATTGCAATTTCAATCTTGAATGCTGTTGCACATGTGCCTCAAAAACACTGAAGGCCAAAACTCTATGCTGCTAACACAGATTGTGGGTCAACAACATTTTTCTTTGCTTGCTAATGCTTTATTGTCTCTTAGTATACATTGAAATAATAATGGTAATTTATGCAGATATTTTGTATGCATAGCAAATAATGAGAAACACCTGCAGAAATTTCCCTCCTTCTCTGAGTTCAGCAACTAATTATATTTTTAAATAATGGCTACCATTGAACACAATTATCCAAATCACTTTAAGTAATGGAATCTTTTAAAGGTGTTTTTGAAAATTTTCACACAGTTTTTAAACAGTCTTTTTATATAGCAGATAGGAGACAAAGAACATGGTAAGCAGCTTAGTAACCCAAAAATGTTTTGGCAGCTATAAATCATGCTGTGATATTTCTTCTGCAGCTAATACTTTGCTGATTTAAAGAAAGGCTAGGATTTCCCCAATACCTTCCCATCCTTATTAACATTCATGGGTGCTATAAAGAAAAAACTACAAGGAAAAGTAAAATACTGAGCCACCCCAGTTAAAGTGACTGACTCAGCAAATCTGGCCTTTTCAAAGTTGAGATTTGAAAGCATAAGCGGGGATGGAAAATGGCAATCTTATGAATAAGGAATGAGAGTCTAATTTAAGGAAAAGAGTAGACCCAAGGTCTCTGAAGACTGAAGTAACATCCACTCATTTGAGAGATACTCATATCTTCGTACCTTGCACGTTGAGCATTCCTTCCAAACCTCTAACTAAATAGGACAGAGGTGCTGTCTTTTTCTGCTATACTCTCCCTTGCAAGTAACTAAGTGAAAAAAGTGTCAAGAAAAATCACATGAAAACTACAGCAATCAGTTCAGCACATGGATTTGATTCTTTATATCTGCTTGTAAAGGAGATAAATGGATCCGTTTTATTTAAACATGTCTTTCTCCTGATTCTACTCCCAAGCTTTCCTGAATCATAGAAAAAAGTACAAAACTGTTTTAAATACATATGAAAATAAAACATATACATACCCCAAAGCAATAAATGAAATCAAAAGATTATGTGAAATCTCTATAGCATTTTCTGCCTTATATTCAGATGTTTAAAAGTTTCCTGCATTTCCCCTCACCTGAATAAGCATGTAACTGTAATTGTCATATTATTCACAACAGACTCACCACCAGGCATCTCAGCACTGAGTTAAAACCAATTTTTGCAACCCCAAAGATAAGACATTGATATTAGATCAAATTCAGGATGCTCAGCTATGGAAAAATAAACACACAGGTGAAGACTGAGGTGGTCCAAACAGGATGGGGAGAGCCCTGTGGAGCCAAAGCTACAGATTCACTGGTGTTATGGGGTAGAAGAGATTGCTATGGAAAAGTCAACCCTACAGCCACCATATCACAGGTCCTAATCTAATCCACTGTAGAAACACAAGAGCAGCTCAGCTTTCTAGGGTACTACTACTCCTGTTGGGGTTCTGTGACCTGGGTCTACTTTGCTTCAAGGCTTGGTAGCCAGTCCCTAACTGTACAGCTCTCACTTGGCTGCTATAGTCTTTTGACTCCAGAACTGATGGATTCATGTTTTGTGCTGTAAATTCAGCTTAGCCTTCAACAACTTGTATGGCACATGAGAAATCTCACCTGACAAAAGACCAAAATTCCTGGCATCTAATACACAAAATTTGAGGAAAACACAGCAATACCCTAAATTTGAAGCATATCAGACAAGTGGTGAATTTTAGGACTCGTTGGTGTCCCTCCAGCTTGGTCACTTGGACAAGACCATGCCTACACAAGGCATGGCTGCATCAGATTTGCAATTCATCTTTTTCATCTTCTGTTGCTAGTGGAAACAGACATCTTCTGTTGCTCCTGGAAGTGGACAGGAATGACAAAAATTACCATTACAGCCTCAAAGAAGCCTATTTATCTCTGGTATTACAGGTGCATAGCACAGTGAAATGGGGCAATTAGAGTTTAAAAGGAAGGAAATTAGGATTCAGTTATATGTATGATACTTCTGTGTGAAATGAGCTGTTATTCTAACTCATTTCCCTGAAGCCAGGCATCCACATCATAAAAATGTGGGAACTGATACTTAGAGCTCACCTTCTGAAAAGAAGCCAAAAATTAACTTCTAATTTTGAGTTAATCAGAACAAGAATAAAGCTGTTTGGAAAAGCATTGACACACCTTCTTACATGTTTTATAGACAAACAGTAGAAATTATTCCTCAAGCCTTTGTATCAGTATCTTCTGCCTGCACACAGTCCTGTGATGTGACTTTCAGAATCATGTCTTTTGCACTACTGTTTTCTTATTTTGTACATGCAATATATTTTTACAAATATTACATAGATTCAGTAATGACATTATATTAAAAACGTCAAAAGCATTGGCGTGACTGATTTTAAAATTATGTTCATTACTTCGATTTTGAAATTCGCATTAAAATAATCACACCTCTTTTTTTCCCCCTGCAAATTTCTTACACTTTGGAAAATTAACAAAAATATTTTCACATATGCCACAATAGAATCCCCCCTCACAAACAGCTCATTTTGACAGCTGTGCTGGATTTTAAAAAAATCTTTATAAAACATTTTAAGATGCTAGAATAAATCAGTAGATAAATAATTTCTGTTTCCAACCTAATTCTGAAAATTTCATTATGTCTTTTGCAATCCTGGAATTAAGAATGATTTTTGTTCACATCTGAAAGAATGCCTTATACCAAGATAAATTTGGAATATAAGGAGTAGTGTATCCTGGTTGTCTTCATGTAGGTCAAATACTGAAAATTTTGTCCAGGAAAAATGTCTCTTGTCATCTGTCCTCAGCTTTTGGTTATAGGCATTTCCTAAACTGGTTGATCGAACCACACTTTCTGAAAGAGAGATAACACAGGGACTTTGAAACACATCTCTGCAAGAGTGCAGTTCCAAGCTGGTCTTGAGTTCCAAAATAAAGCAGGAGAATGTTAACATTTAAAACCCAAATAGATCTGCAGAGGATTAAAAGCCATTTTGTTAGGACATGTAAATACAGAAAATAAACTGATAAATTCTCTTCTGCTTTCTGTGTGATGTCCTATGTGGTATGTAACTCGAAAGGGAAAAAGCAACCTAATGTTACAGAAGCAGGCAGCACAAGAATTAAATAACACCAATTTAAGGAAAAGTACATAACTTTTCTCTGAAATACTGCAGTGGGCATTCAAGGGAGAAGGAAGGTGCTGTGGAACCGGAATTCTCACATCCATGCACATTACAGGGATTACTTTCCATTTCCTAATTCCAAAAGAAGACCCAGGTTTTACTATCTTGCAAGATCAAACCAAATCTTGAGATATCAAAGACTGATCTTAAGCATAACTACAAAATACATGATTCATTATAATCTCATTTGACCAAGTTATTTACACTAACTTGTACTTTACTGAGATGAAATGCTAAGTTTTTCTTAGTAAGGATTGAATAAATAATGCCTAATATTATATAAACTTCTTGGTAATTATCTATTCTCCCAGATAAAATACTTTAGAGAAAACAAGAAAAGAAAAACTGCATCCCCTTGGAAAGTGCTGTAAAATTGGCCATTTCCACCTGCATTTACTACAGACTAGGGTAATGGTGAGTGTTATAGGGAGCATTTCTCCTCCCTTCGTGTTTGGTGCATGGAAGAAGTAAAATCTAATATTTTTTTAAATGCTGCCACTCTCCAGCCACATTTTGCAAACTGTGGTAGCTTCTAACGTCCATGAGAGGGAACTATTGTTTAACAGTTGAAGATTCATATCCCCACTTCAGTTCATTCAGTGCAATTTCCCTCTGCTTATCTGAACCCTGCCAAATGGGATGTTCAGAACGTAAAAGGACAATCCCGATCCTCATTAGAATGCTATTTTTGAAAGCTAAACTGTTTTAACTTTTAACAAGAAGGGTACTAAAGATGGTGCTACTAATGGGATTTGGTGTGCTGTGCAGATGGAACCAAGTGACAGGCGCCTGATACCAGAAACCAGAGACATGATAGCAATAGACATCATAACAAGAACACATTTGCTACATTCAGTGCTTTCTAGGGAAAAAGAAAACTTTTCCTAGGGATATATTCATTTTAAGAAGTGTCACTGTAAGACAAAAAGAAAAGCTCGGTATTCATCAGCCTCCTGCTCGACAAGTAAAAATAACGATCCGTAACTGGTACAATGTAAACATATGCTAGGAAGTGCTCGTTTTTACAATCTCCCAGGCCATTTCAGCTGGCAAAATCCAGACTACTGCACCAGAAGATACCTAGAGTGGACTCTTGGAGATTACACGATCTCCTCCTATTCTGCTGAGCCCCTACAGTGGCAGAACTACAAAACTAGTTAGAAAATATGTGCTTCTTTAGGGTTTGGTGGGTTTGTGTTTGTTTTTTTCCTTAAATTTTTCGGTGCAAAGGAGAAGACAAATATGTTCATTCATCTTGACAGTCTCCTGATTTATTAGAGCATTGACATCCATTCTCTTTGTACAATTTGGCAAATGATCAATAGAATTATTCTTTGTGCCGGCAGTCTCAGATTGACTGCGGCAGCAGGTACAAAAGACATCATACCAGATTAGGTTTTGAGATGAATTGACAGCGTAAAGGGACTTCAGTTTTATAGACTAGGTTGAAAAGCAGTAAGTGGGTTGATAATGTGGCTGAAATTTATGGAAGCAAAACCTTTTTGTGAAATTTCTACTGTTAATTTTTTTTTCTGTTAAATAAATTTTACAGAGACTTGTAAAATATATTTATTTTCTAATAAAGATTTGAGAACTGCTAAGCCAAAAAGAGCAAACATTATTATTGACTCTGCCTTTTCCTACCTTCCTAACTTTGTATAAGTGAGTAGTCCAGCTGAATTTAATGGGGGTAACTTGAATTATTTTGTTTCTAAAGTTAAGAAAAGCTTTGCAGGCTTAAGTAACATTTTTTGTGCATTTTGATTATGTAGCTATTTTTCTGATGTATAAAATGACTCTGAAATAAACAGAATACCTCCAGAATTATTTAAATATATGTTGATTTAAAGTGTTACACATTTCCTGGCCTTAATTTTGCCCTTTGTTTGAAACTAATAGTCATCAAAATTGTAGTGGCTTAACTGCTGTCTTTAAACAAGAAAACATTCCGCATTTGATTAACAGAGAAACCTCCTCATCAAGATTTTTTTTTTAATATTCTATTTTTTATTCCTTCATTAAAAAAATGCAACGAAATAAGATGTCTTAAAAGTAAAAAACTATCACAATTAAGCCCATTCTCAAATTAATTAAATAGCAATGTCCTCCAAACATTTTGTTCAAAAATGTAAAATCCCTCAACTTAAAATGCTCTGAATTAACATTTATTTTTTCTATTAAAAAGACTCAGCTTCTCTCTGTGCTTCAAAACTGACATATTGTGCAATAAACAGCAATCAGCCTAAAGATGCTATATTAAACAAACCAAGTTTTGTTTTGCTAAACTAAGCAAAATTAGTTGAATGCCCTAAGTAATAGTTGCTGGTATTTTTTTGTAAATTATTTCTCCACTTGTTTTTGTGTCTATGCATAAATTAAAAATCTGCTGAAATTTATTATTCATCTGAGATGTAATTAATATGCAAAAATATGCAAATTAAGATGCAATTAGGCTTCAATTCTCTAGTGGAATTTTCCATTATAATTTAATACAAAGTAATAGAGTAATTGGTGTCACGTGTAATTACGGTTACTCACGTGTACTTGCAGACGTGAAAATGGTGTGGTATATGTTAGTTATCCTATGCAAATGTACCGTACAGGCTCTTAACACTTGGGAACTAGGTAAACAAAGATTGCCTTAAAAAAGAAGTGAGCAATAGTGACCCTTCCTACTTGTCATGTACTGTCATTTTCAAGAACATGAATAATTGTAATTAATTTTTGCTGTGTTTATTCCTTGGAATTTATAAATAGGTGGCATGATGCAATACTAGGCTTTCTGGTTTTAATGTCTTCTCTAGGAAATCGTGTTTGGCAAAACAAAAAACGATCATCAAAAAGACAAGGACTTGGAGGATCAGTAATATGCATAACACCAATTTATCAAGTTTTTAACACAAAATATATTTTCTGTCTCAATGTGATATATAATCAGTTTCAATTGTTTTATAATTCACTACTTCTTACTATACAGCTCTGCACTACAACCCAAAATGCAAAATGAGATTCATATGCTTTCAGTGGAGGGAGAACCCCCAAACAATCATGGACATGAGCACATGTACTGGGTGAGCAAATCACACTGAATTCAAGTTTTCTGAAGTGTTAACATCTGCAGGATCAGCCTCTGAGTTTATATGAACTTTCAATATGAGTTTTTTTGAAGTATCTGTGATACTGCAAAATAATCCACAAGGTTTTTAAAGACTCTTTCTTGTTGTGAAGTATAGTTCTTGCTTTGCACTTACAGAATTTTGGATACACCAATAAATTGTTCAAATGACCCAAGTAATGGAAATTTCATAATTTCACTGACAACTACATATCCAGTTGGATCAAAGGGACAGATTGGCATGCACTTGAATTCACAAAAATAATAAAGAAAAAAGGATGGCAAAAAAATACCCAGCAAAACCAGAAAAATGTTTTCCAAATTTTATTGTAACAAAACATCAAAACTGAACAAATATAATTTTGTTCTTAGCTCTGACTCCAAACTCATCATTCCTGCACAGCAGCATACACCTCTCATTTTTAACACCCTAACAGCAACACACATAAACCAGTAGTATGTGTGAAAAAGAATGATTCTGTTCCAGGCTGGTTATTTTTGGGGGTCTTTTGGTTTGGTTTTTTTTTTAGAGCCCTAAGGTATATTGTACAACCATGCTTTTGCTTTAATGCTATCACATTCTCAAAACCTTTTCTTTTTCCCTATGCAGGCTGGAACTTGTAACAAGTTTAACGTGGATGGATCAATGTCTAGGTAGGTGGGGTGAAGAGAGGGAAATTGGAATGATTTAATGCAATGAGTATAGAGCTTCAGTGTGCCAAACTGGTCTCCTTCCCTTTCTTTTCATTTGCTTCTACTGCCGCTGGCTAATTATTTAAAGGAAAAGCCATCTATGTGAGAAAATAAAATCTACCATTAGTCTCTCGTGCTGCACCCTTCCCTAGCCCCACCCATTCATCCATATGTAGCTTTTCCATTCACTCCCATAATACCACCAATTACTATGCAGTCAGGACCATTCATATTCATATTCACATCTCACTGTGGACATTTAAGCTACACTCTGAGCAACACTCATACCTTAAACTACACCTATTATACAGCTGTTGTACAATTACTGTAAATGAAGTATACAATATGGGGCTCAGCTTGTATAATAATTTGTAATCAGTGATCGGGGAAGAGGGTTTTGTGTACTTCTGCCCTGCGTACCTTTTGGTCTCCTTCTTTCCATCACTCTTCTCTCCCTTTCTCCCCTTGGGCTTGGTTCGATAAAGGCTTATTCTGAGAGACACAATAGAGATTCTCATCTGGGGTAAAATAACTTAGCCCTCCTGCAACTACACCAGTTTATGCCAGCTGAGACAGTCAGCCTGTCTCTCCCAGCACACAGCACTGATCTCTTTTGTATCATTCTTTACTGAAATGGACTTAAGTTTGATTTATACCAGAGACCAGAACAAAATACCTAACCTATATGTGATAGGATGATCAGAAGAAAGATTAAAGAGAATCACTACAGGAAGCACTGCTAACTAAATTAATGGCCTTTGATTTGGTTATTTTTAAATTTATAGTGTATTAGCTGCTCCAACAGGCAAAAGATTACAGATTTGATGGATCCAGTGGTGAATCTCAGGTTGATAATAAAGGAAAGGACATTCAGTAGAATATGATATATGTAGGCCAGTTTTCTCACTGGTGGGCTAAAGTTTCCACAATCTTTCCATCTTCTTGATTTTGTCACTTGAAGTTGGTGTGGATTAATCACTAATAGCATCAAAGCCATGTTGAAACCGTTTCCCACAGCTAACCAGTGTATGATCAACATGAACTGTATTTTGCAGAAAACATAAACCAAGAATTATTGTGGATGGCTTAACATAATTTTTTTCAGATTGTTTTCTGTTTATAAACATGCTTGTAAATACTGTCATACAAACAAAATTTAACAGTTGTGGAGTCTTCACTTGTCTAGAAATGTTTTTTAATAACATGGAAGTCCATTTCAGTATCAGCAGATATTTTAAAATAATGAAAGACAATTAAAGACTTTCTAATTTTTTCTTCTCTTACATAGAATATAGCCCTCAGACTCTAGTCAATATTTTCACAAACACAATATACCTATATGTACTCCTTCTTCATTACATTGATGTGTCCTCCTCCTATGTTTCTTCTGATCTATAAATTCCATACATCTGGATGATTTGTTCTTGAGTCTGTCTTCAAAAGACTGTATGGGAACGAATCACATATATTCTCCTCAGTAACTCTTTGCAAGACTATGGGCTTACAATAGGTAGTCAGTCTTAGTAGTGTTTTAGAAGTCCTGCCATCTAACATGCTGTGTTCCCAAATAGAATTGCAATGCTAACAAAATTTAATAACATTTTAATAGACATTACTATTCCAATTACAGCAGGTTTTCTTCCTTTCTCCCTTAAAGCAGAAGGTCACAGCCAATACTCTGATGCCACCCCATTGGGCAACCTTTAACTGACTTCTTGTGGGTTTTCAGCTGAATAATTGCTGGGTTTTATGCTTCTCTCATAAGTGGATTTCCTGATCGAGAGGTGCTGTACATCTTTCCTCCTCATGTGCCATGTTACAAGGAAGTCACGTCACTGCTCTCCCATCAACATTTTGTTTGTGCACAGCTTCGTTTCCTCTCCTTTCTCTCTCAAGACTCCTGCTGTCCTCTGTCATAGGTGAAAACAAATGTTTTCTGTCAGAGACTAATCAAAAGATCAGTCTTTCCATTTGTTCCTGTCACTCAAGATATTTACTGTAGTTCCTTGGGAAGGTAGTTTCTACCACAAAATTAAGGACCAAATCGAGATTTTTTGTTTGTTGCTGTTGGGGTACTTCTTCGTTGATTCACTTTAACACAGTGACTGTCATTCCTACATTTGCACAGCAACACCAAGACTTTACACGTTTCTCACAAACTTGCATGTTCCCGCAGTGAACAGGTTAGTTCAAACAGCTGTCAGCAAGACAGAAAGTATTGTCTCTTATGGGAAACAAGTGCACATACCATTCAAGTGGTAATGGTTCAGAGTTGTTGCATTTGCCAGGTATATCAAAAGATAAAACATGAAAAGAGAAAAAAACCCTTTCTTACATGACATTGAAGGAGGCAGATGTTCCAAACACAATATGTACCCACCACATCTGCTACAGTTCAGCTGTCTCAGATAATTAGAACCTCACATGCAGGTAGACACCTGACTGCTTCCTTTATGCCTGTAGTAAGGTCTTCTAGCCCAGGTTTGAGATACAGCTTTGCAGAAGCCTTGCTCATTTTGTACCTTAAGAAAGGGCTTCAGAAAAATAAAATCACTATTGGTTAAGATAATTCCAACTGAAACATTAATATAGAATCTGTATTAGGAGCTTTTGATAACCTTCCAAAGACCTGCAGTTAATCAGTAAGATAAATATTCTTAAATGGATAGGTATTTTGGACCCCGAGTTCTCATCAAGTGACTTATCCACTCCAAATTTATCTTTCATCTCTCTGTGTAGGTGCAGAGAAGGAAATGGTTTTAGCTGTTTGGTCATGGAAAAAATGTGGACTGCATCACAGCATTCAGAAAAGTTATAGTCTTATGAGCAGTGGTTTTGATAAGAGCACCATTTTAAACAGCCTAGCTCTTCCCTCTCATCCTTCTGGTCCCTGGCTTAATGTTCCCACACCCTTTATACTCTTCAGCTGTACACCCAGTAGCAAGGGAATGTGATGAACTGACAAGGATTAAAAATAACCTGTTAAAACCAATTTGTTTTAACCTGACTGTGTTAGTCATACTGCTGCTAAAAAGAATTTCTCAATTTGCATTCCTGTTTCCCCAGGCTCTTCCCCTCTCTACTTCGTCCTCTAAAGTACCATAGATAGTAGACTTAATTCATAGTCATTCCCATGGAATCCAGATGATGATCCAGATCACAATTGCCTCTTTCATCCTTCCTCAACAGCATTACATCTTGCTGCTCTTTATCTCTGGCAAAAATCAGGTGTCAAAATGGGTTACTTGCAATATTCCACTTCAATGATCTCCTACTCTTCTGTCTAGGAAGCACTGTCTTCTTAGTCATTCATTGCTGTAAAATCCCTCCCTTCATCCTTTCCAGCTTTACCAGTACTTTATAGTGGAGTTGTAATCTCTGCTTCCAGGGACAGTAATGGCCTCACTGACTTGCTGTATATTATCTTATTTTTTATCATGGATTTCCCTGGTTTGGCCTCCCATGTAATGTCCACAGTTCAGAATAGAATTAGGGAAGACTCTGGTCTGTAAGATGTTAAAATTTCCTGGAAGTTCCTGTGCATTTTTAATATGGAAAGTGCTGAGAGAAAGAGAGAGTGACAAAGAAGGAAGAGACCTCAATTACCAACAGAACAACCAGTGACCCAGGTTTGCCAAGCTGAAATAGATAAGAGGCTGAACTTCAAGTGCACTTCAATTGTTATTCAGTTACTGATACAGAGTGGAACAAGGTTCAACAAGAAACACAACAAATATCTGCTAGTTGGGTACAGCCACCCTGTAGACAGAAGCCCAAGCCATGTCTGGTGTCAGTCCACAGGAGATTTAATATTGATTTACGGGGTGACTTTCTGCTCTGGTTTGTATTTCTCCATGACAGAGCAGCACTGTAGAGCAACACACCTTCTTCGAAGAGAAGTCCATCCTTGTCAAAACTGAAGCTTGCATTTGAAGAGCAGAAGGGAGATTTAGAATGCAAAAAAACAAATCAACATAAAAGAAAAACCAAAAAGCTCCCTAAAGCTCTCTAAATTAATTGAGAAATCTCTAGTCCACTTTACAAAAGACCTTTCTTTCCTTCTCCACCCATAACTAAATAGTGTGTAACTTCTATCTGAAGCCATTTTACTTATTTATTCTGCTGAAAATCTGTATTTTACCACATGCTCAAGACTATTTCCTCCTCCCCAACTGCTGATCACCACTACTATTCTAACAAAGATGCCATATAACAATTAATTGCTTTGCTTTGTATTATAGCTCATCAACTTGTTGGGAGCTAGGAAAAAATGAAATAATGGGGGTCACTTCTGGAAAATGAGTTTATTTTCATGCCAGCTGCAGAAAATGAGCAAGGCTGGCTTCATGCCAGTTAAAGGGATGCTGTAAGAGGTTTTTTTCTGTTTGCCTGAAGAACAAATGCTGTTCTAAAGAGTTACACATGCTAATACACACATGCATGTTACATACATGCAATCTAAAAAAATCGTTATTGCACAAACTAGGCTAAATTTCATGTCTTTCTATATTTTGCCTTTACCTTCCCTCCTTTATATTTTTAACTTATAACAAAAACTTATTTTCTTGTGCATTTATCTTTTTGAAAATGGTTTATTAATTTAACATAAATAGCCAACAGAGATTTTGCAGCTACATGACCTGGGAACTAAATATTATTGAACTACTTTGGAGTTTGCTTAGAGTTTTTAGCCTTTTAAAAGCAAGTCTGATTACCTGTTTCATCTATTTGTGCAACATTAAATGATTAAAAGTTTTATACAAATGGAAGGAACCACATAGATATTTTCAAGCACTCAGCACCTGTATGCTGATATTTTGACTAATGTGTCTTAAATCCCCAAGAAAGCTGAGCTCTATAGACTTAGCAGATTACTTAATGGCAACATTTGTTAAGGTACTGCCATAAGTCAGTTTGGAAGTAACTGATGATGAAACTCATCACTGAGGAGAGAGAGGGTACAGCTTCTTTCTAACAACAACACATTGATGAAAATAATTTCTTCACTGAATCTTTGTGTAGCACTTAACTTGGACACTGCACATGGCAGTGCCCTTAACTTCCATTTTCTGTCATGTATGAAAGGTCTGTTTCTTGTTATAAATTCCAGAAATTTGAATCGAGAAAAGAAATTACGAAAAGAGAAAGAAAACCTTTTTAATATTGAAATATGTGAGCCTTAATAGCAAAGAAAAAAAAGGAGAGTGTAACTGATAAATAAATGAAACAAGGTGTAAAGAAGTATTAATGTTTTCATTATTTCATACCATTTCTACTCTGTTGCAACTGATTTCCATAGTAATATAGTTAGCTCAAAATCTGTCTTTGCATATAAGGTCTCCATAGAAAAAGCAAATGTGAAAATGGCAATATTTTCAACACTTCTTTTCTTTAATAAAACTAACATTTTCAAATCTGCTTTTATTAAAACACAATAAATACCATCAATTTTTGACATGAAATCTCATTATACACTGTAAATATTTATCACTTTGCAGAAAGAAGATTATACATTAGTTCTATTCATTCTATTCAAATCTGAGTAAGAATGAATTCATGTTTTATTTTTCTTCCTCTATTTAAAAAGGCCCAGTTGCTGTAAGAAAATGAAAGAAATACTCTTTGTGGCTGCTAACAGATAGGCAGAGAGAAATATTTCAGAGGTAAGTGCTCTGACACACTGTTCCTTGACCCTGCAATTACTCCCTGCCAATGCCATTTATGATTCTTATAAACTCCCATTGATTTCAAAGGGAGTCAGTCCATGAAGACCTCTTTGTAAAAAGAAGATACTAACCTTTCTGTTTCTGGAATTCAGCTTCAAACATGGAGGTTACAAGGGGAAATAAAAAAGGAAAATCTGATTATTTTATTCTACTTTTACCTTTGTAACTGAATCACTGTTATATTAACCAGTAGAACTCAGAACACAGATATTCCTCTATTCACAAAGCTCAAAATTGAAATAGCAGTGGTGTAACAGCAGGACAAGGTGAATAGATGAAATAAATTGTGGAAGCCTATGTTATGCCTCTCTGTACTAACCAACATGAGGACTCTTTATTATTCTTTTCATTAAATCTAACCCCAAGTATTTTAAACCAATGTTTTAGCTTCAAATGTCTAGCTTGCATAAGTGGCATGTTTTCTGAGAAAACCATTCTCGCAGATCTGTGGCTCTTTGAGTTTATGGTTTTACCTAGATAACAATGTAGACCATATCCTGTTGCACAGTCTTTGAAGAATTCTGCAAGTATCATAATTGCATATGTTCCATAAGTCTCACTTAAATCCTTTGAAGAATGCTTTTGCTAACCTACTTGCATTTAAGAATAAAAAAAGTGGGCTTCTTCCCCTTTTGGGGGCACAGTCTTTGCAGAATAAAACAATTTCATCACATGAAAGAATTTGACACGTTGCTCAAGCAATTTGATATTCTACAACAGACATTCAACTGCTCTGATAAACAAATAAAATTGAGGCTCTTTCAACCACAATTAACTGATGCCAGGCTTAAGTATAAATTTTCCTGCACAAGCTGGGAGATATGGCTGAAGAACATTCCCACAGAAAGGCACCTGAGAGTCCTGACCAGCAGTGAGCCCTGTCAGCCCAGCAGACAAACCCCATCCTGGGGTGCATCAGACACAGCATCACCAGCCACTCAGAGGTGACCATCCCACTGTATTCAGCACTGGTGTGGCCTCCCCATGGACCCTGTGTACAGGTCTGGGACCCACCACTTAAGGAGGATGTGGAGGTCCTTGAATGTGTCCAGAGAAGGGCAACAAAGCTGGTGATAAGGACTGAGGAATGTCCTGCAGCGAAGAACACTGTGTTTGTCTGGTTTGAAGAAATTAAGGCTCTTGACATCTTCCTGAGTAGGAGAAGTGGACAGAGGTGCTGATCTCCTTTCTCTCATGTCCAGTGATAGGATGCATGGGAATGGCTCAAAGATGCAACATGAAAGGTTCAGACTAAACATTAGGAAATATTTCTTTACAAGTGAATTGTCAGACTCTGGAACAGGTTTACTAGAGAGGTAGTTGACAGCTGCAGTACTTAAGATCTATTTGGACAATGACTTTAAATACATGCATTAACTTGGTCAGCCATGAATTGTTCAGGCTATTGGACTAGGTGGCCATTGTAGGTCCCTTCCAAATATTCTATTCTATTCTATTCTATTCTATTCTATTCTATTCTATTCTATTCTATTCTATTCTATTCTATTCTATTCTATTCTATTCTGATACTAAGAGATCTAAAATTGTAAGGCAAATGTGAAAAAATAATGTAATACTGAATGACATGTTGAACACAAAACACTACTAAGTAGAATTTGTTTATTTGTTATCATGTGAGAATCAAAACGAACTATGAATTTATTCAGTCAAAAGGATACCAAAATATTTTAGCCCATGATTTCATGATTCACAGATTCACAGAATCATAAATTGTTAGGTTTGGAAGAGACCCCTGGAGATCATCTAGTCAAATCCCTCTGCCAAGGCAAGATCACCTAGAGCAGGTGGCACAGGAATGCATAGGGTTGAGTTTTGAATTTCTCCAGAGAGGAAGACTCCATGTTCTCTCTGGGTAGCCTGTTCAAGTGCTTTGCTACCCTCAATGTAAAGAGGTTCCTCATGCTGAGGTGGAATTTCTTGTGGTATATTTTATGGCCTTTTTGCTCCTCATCCTGTCTCTAGACACCATTGAAAAGAGTCTAGCACCATCCTCTTGGCACCTGCCTTTGAGATATTTATATGTATTAATGACATCCCCTCTCACTCTTCTCTTTTCTATATTAGCCAGGCCCAGCTCCCACAGTCTCTCATAAGAGAGATGCTCCAGATTCCTAGTAATTTTCGTGGCACTCCACTCAATCCTTTCCAGTAATTCCCTGTTTTTCATGTATTGAGGAGTCCAGAACTGTACGGAGAGCCAGATGTGTCCTCACTGGGGCTGAGCAGAGGAGGAGGACCACCTCCCTCGACCTGCTGGCCACACTCTTTCCAATGAACCCCAGGACACCATTGGTCCTTCTGGTTGTGAGAGAACTGCTGGCACATGGTCAGCTTGTTATTCACTAAGACTCCCAGGTCCTTCTCTACAGAGCTGCTCTCTAGTAGGTTAAGCACCAATATGTGCTGTACTTGGGGTTATTCCTCCCCAGGGGCAGGACCCTGCACTTGCCCTTGTTGAACTTCATTAGGTTTCTCCACACACAACTCTCCAGCCTATCAGGGTCCTGCTGAATGGCTGTGCAGCCTGCAGGTGTATCAGCCACTCTCTCCAGTTTTTTGTCATCACAAACTTGCTGTGAGGGTGCGTTCTATCCCTTTTTTCAGGTTATTGATAAACAAGTTTAATAAAACTGGGCCCAGTGTTGATCCTTGGGCAACACCACTGACTACAGGCCTCCAGCTGGATTCTACTCCATTGATCATGATCCTCTGTGCTCTGACATTCAGCCAGGGCTTGAACCACCTCACTGTCCATTCATCTAATCTACATTTCCTATGACGGATGTTATGGAAGAAAGACAATGTCAAAAGCCTTGCTGAAGTAAAAGTAGACAGCATCCACTGCTCTCTCCTTAACAATCCATGCCATCATGAAAAGCTATCAGATTGGTTAAGCATGATTTCCCCTTGGTGAATCCATGCTGACTATTCTGATGACCTTTTCTTCTACATGCTTGGTGATGACCTTCAGGATGATCTGCTCCATCACTTTTCCAGGTATGGAGGTGAGGCTGACTGGCCAATAGTTTCCCCTGTCTTCCTTCTTGTCCTTTTTGAGGACATTGTCTTTCCTCTATTCATTGGCCACTTCTCCCATTCTCCATCAGTTTTCAAAGATGATGGAGACTGTCTTAGCAACACTATTTGCCAGCTACTTCAGCAATGATGACTGCATCCCATGGATTTATGCTATTAAGACTGTTTAGCCAATCTCTAACCCAACCCAAGGGGAAGTCTCCCTTTCTTCAGCCTTCTGTTACCTCTGAGGTCTAGGACTCTGAGGGTTAACCTCAGCAGTAAAGACTGAGGCAATAAAGGCATTCAGTAATTCCACCTTCTCTGTGTCTTCCATCATCAGGACACCCATCTGACTCAGCAGTGGCCCCAAGTTTTCCCTACTCTTCTTTTTTCTGCTGATGTACTTGTAACAGCCCTTCTTGTTGTCCTTGATATCCCTTGCCAGACTCCAATTCCAAGTGGACCTTTAGCCTTCCTCACCACAGAAGATGACAGAAGTCCAAAGAAATGAAGCACTATTTTTATAGAGAGTAGTAAAGGATGTTTTTCCAGTCATGAACTTCAGTTGTCTGTCTGGATATGGTCTATTTGTCAAGATATGTCTATGATTTTTTTAAGGTCGTCTTTTTCCGTTGCCAGAAGTTGCTCTTTGGAAGACATACAAATAATAGAACTATTCCTGTCTTTTAAGAAGAAGTTGAAAGCAGTAAAAGAGAAAAGGATAGTTTAAAATTTAATGCATTGAGGATTGTGATACTCCCAAAATCTACTTCTGGACTAATTAAAAAAAAAAAATTCACCATAGTTTCACCTCCATTTTCCTTTATATTAGCACCTTAGTGTCAATTACATAAAGCATGACAGTATGTTCCTAGACCCAAGAAAGCCGAAGACTTTTTTTTTTTCAAATCAGGAGGAAATTTTAAAAATTATACATAAGCAATCTTAATGCAAGTTTTTTCTTCACTGGAGTTTCCCTAAAGAATTTTCCTCTTGCAATTCTGGTCTGCATAAATGTGCAGTCTTGCTATTTCTATTACTTCTGTTGAAAGTTGATAAAACATTTAATACTATGTGTGAAATGCAGACTTCTGCAATTCACCTCTCAAATGATAAGAAGACTGAAAGTATCTATGAAATATTCCAAAAGTATGTAAATTCAAAAATTCTTTTTCTCTTCTGATACGTGTTCCAAAGTTAGAAGGTAAATCAGCTGAATAAATGATCTAAAGTTATTGTTTGTGGGTTTGGTGTTTTTTTCTAAATCCAGTACCCAGTGTTTCACTATATTTAAAAACTATACTCATGCAGATAAAATTTCCCATTACTATATGAGTCTTTCTTTGAGATGGTGACTTTTTTCATGGAACAATAACTTTTATTTCCAAGTAAGCCTTAACAGTGCAAAATAAATAGAGACTAATTAGAAATAGTAATTATAATTTTAAAAACTCACTCAGAAATTAGAATATTAGAAGCTTACAATATAACTTTCAGTTTTAAAAAATCAATGACCATTTATCCATGGATTGGTGAGTTTGGATTCCATCTGAACAAGTCTGTCCATCCTTATTTCCTTCAGTCTTGGAGAAAATTCACCTTCATTATGCATATACCTAAACAACTGTGTTAACAAGTACTTCTAATTGCCATATGGAACCAGAGCTCTGTGAGAGATATTTATATGAAACAGAAACTGTAGAAAAGGATATTCTCTTTATTAATCTGATGCCAACATTTTGCTAATTAAACCACCACATGTCTCATGTCACTTCCTACGTAGGTCACTGGAAGAGGAGATACAGTTGGGCAACCTTAAGGATGAATCCCAGGGGAACATCCCACAAACGCATGGTATTTAAGCTTGCAAGTTTATTAAACAAATCACAGAATATATTGCAGTCTAAATCACAGACGTGGCATGACACAATTAGAAGATTTATTGATTCTTTGGGCTAGAGATCTCACAGCTTGCACTGGGGGCTCTACACCCACCAGAACCAACAGATTTGCTTCATCACAAGTAATATTTCTAAACTAGTGCAAGGAAGTTTATAAAGTTGAAACTGCCTGACTTCAACTTTGCTTGTTTTCAACTTTGCTTCTATTTTAGCACAACTATAAACTGAACACATTTGTATTAATCCCATGTCTCACCACCCTGAATTATTGGCAACCAGCCTGCAGTAGCAGAATCACTCTATGAAGCAAAGGAAGAAAATTAATAAGCAATATTTTCTTCAATCCAGCTACCATCTGCCTGTATTAGGAGTTCTTACCTCTTTATGTAGCCCTTTGCCTATTGAGTAATGGTGATGAGAGAAATGGTCAGAATTTCTACTCAAATACGAGATGCCAAACAATTGGCTATGTCATCTATACCATATTTCCAGTAAAAGACAGCTGGTTATGGCTGAATTATACATTTCCTAGAACTCAGTTCAGGTGTGAAATGGCTCTTTCCAATCATGCCTTGGAGTTCACTACTTTACAGCAGAGCACAGGGATGTTTCTTTTGAATGTCTACTTTTTGTTCTCCTTTGCGGCATGTAAAAGTGACAATATTTCTATCAACAGAAACTCTTTATATCTAAATCTTTATATCTTTATTCAACATTCTGTGAAGTTCAATGGAAGATCACAAGGATGATTAAGGGATTGGAACACCTCACGTGTAAGGAAGGCTGAGTGAACTGGAACGGTTTAGCCTCGTGAAGAGAAGGCTCATGGGGCATCTTATGAATATATGTAAATACCTGAAGAGGAGATGCACACAGGACAAATCTACTCTTTTCAGTATCAGCACAAGAGGGTCCATAAACATAAGGGAGCACTTTTTTACTGTGAGGGTGACCAAACTCTGCAAATAGTTTTCTAGGGAGGTTTGTGCAGGCTTACCCACCATGATCTCATCAATACCAGGGATCCATGAATCACTCTTTAACTCTGAGATTAGTCCCTGTCATGGCTACAATTTAACTGAAAGAAATCAGTCTTGTCCACCTTTCTTCTCTGATGCAAAGAATGAAAGTCATCATAGAATCATAGAATCACAGAATCATAGAATCATAGAATCATAGAATCATAGAATCATAGAACCATAGAATGGCTTGGTTTGGAAGGGACCTTAAAGATCACCCATTGCCATGATCAAGACATCTTCCACTAGATCAGATTGCTCAAAGATCCATTCAATATGGGCTTTTCATAATCATTTAGGTACTCAACATTGATAAGCTAGGTGACCCAAGGGCACTTAAATGATAAAAATTTATGGCTTTAAGCTGGTGACTGTCAAATACCTTTGCAATGGCAACTGATATCATATATGACTGGAGTGCTTGGGCTGAGGTTTTATTCTTATTCTGTGAAAAAAGGTCACTGGCAAAGACAAATCAGAAGTGCCAAGGACAATAAGAAAATAGCTAAGTCAAAAAACATCCTTACTTTTAAATTCTATTGGTGTTTAAAATTGAGGCACCCTAGAATCAGTGGTAGCTCTAGGCAATTTGGAATGCTTGACTGACTTATTCATTCACATCAGCTTCTGACCTCAGTATCCACAGTATACTTATTAAAGGTATAGCATCTTAATTTTAGGCATAAGAGACTCTTTTGATTTCATTAGGGATGAAGGGATGCTACTCTGGATGGAACAAGTACTTGTGAGTGTGCTTAACTCTAAGCATGCAAGTAATTCTGTTACTTTCATTGGCTTTCAAAATTAAGAACAGGTTTGAGTGCTTTACTAAAATGGATTTCAACATAGAATTTTTAATGGTTGCCTGAAGTCATAGTAATGGCAATTCTGAGAGGAGGGAGAAAAATAGAAGGTTTATAAGCTTTATCATACATTAACTTGGTATTTACTTTACTTAAACTCTTTCTGAAATAATTAAACCAGTGTTCTCCAGTGTTATTTTCTTGTTTTCTTTTTTTCTTTTTTTTTTTTCTTTTTTAGAAATATCACATATCTGCAGTGGATCATACTTTGTCATACATGAGAAAAAAATTTGCATATGTGTTTACAAGGAGAACCTTAACAGATTATTGTTTATATTAGTGGGTTTTTTTCATTGCATTTCTTTTTTTGTCAGTCCCAATCTTTTGAAAATGTGAAGTGGCCATCTCAAAATTCATTCAAGCCTTTCCCTTTTAAAGAGTTCAATCTATGCAACAAATATCTTGTTTCTCCTGGGAAGCTTTTCCTTTTAATATGTCAAATTATATGTGAAGGGCTAATTTCCATCTGGAGACATCAGTGAGGATCTTTCTTCTTCACAACCTTGGGAGGGAAATATTTTCCTCCTGAACTTTTTTTTTTCCCTTTAAACTGGGCCATTCTCTAGAGCTGTAGGGAAGTGTCTGATCCAGAGTGCAAAAGCATTTCAATTCATCTTAGTTTACACTTTAAAGAAAATCTGCAAAAGTGGTTTGTTCTTGTTCTCTAAATATTGGAGAATCCCATCAGGGTGTTTCTGACTTTTCACAACACAATTTTATGTGGGAAAATTATCAGCCTTTTTTTTTTTTTTTGATATGTGGAAATTGTTAAACTACTTTTGTAACAAAATATTACTTAGGTCATATGTCAGAAGTCATATCTTCTCTACCCTAAAATACTTAAGACAATATGATATATCAACCCAAGTCAGAGAAAAGATGGTTTATCAGGAACAGAAGCTAGATTTTAGTGTAATTTTCTAATTTTAGTTCAATTCTATAATATGAATTTGTAAAAATAATTAAATATACTTCATTTTAGCCCCTATATCTACCTTATTGGACTGTGTTACAAAGGAATCTTAACAACTAATTTCACTTTCTGAATTGACAGCTAAGACACATTGCCTTTTAGAAGTCACCTATTCAGTATTTTAAAATCAACACATCTGTCACTCCATTTGTGGTATTGTCTACTCAGCCTCACCATCTTCCTTCTCTCATATCTCAGTATATTACTGGGAAAATAGCCTCCAACTTGACTCCCTGCTCAGCAATAAAAGTAAGCCAAATTAAGTCACGGCAAACTATCTTTCTAGGTTTGCAGTGAAATGAATTCCCTGTATCCAGGAACAGACATAACTGTGAGGATATCCCTCACAGTTTAAGTACTGGTCATAATGTTAATTCTAGAGTGCTTTCAAAGTGCATCTAAAAATACAATTTAAAACTTATAGTTTTTGATAACTAAACTATACTTTTACCAATTTTAAGCTAACTGAGAGGGGGAAAACAACAAGGAATTTCTATTCAATTGGTTGTTTTCACTCCCAGCAGAATGTTCCAGTTTGAATTTTTTGCTTTTGGTCCAAATGTAAATTTCCTATTAAATGTCCTATTAATGTTAGCATATGCTTTTCAATTTTCAGCTACTACCCTTGGTATTTCTAATTCATATGTGACAGAAAAATTTGTAAGGTGACTTCTCTTGTCTTCTTTCAGTACTGGATTCACATACTAATGCCAAAAATTATAAAAATAAATACCTTTTTTAATATATATATATATATAGGTAGCATGTAGCCAGAAATTTTGATGTAATTTTATGACAGCTGTGTTTTCTGACATTATTTTATTTTTTTCTTATTCAAGTATTTATCAAATATCTTAGATGAGGAAACAATCAAAGGATTTTCTGTAACACAGTTTCCATCTTCTAGCTTCTAAAACTAGCTAATCAAACAATGACCTTATTTTTTAATAGAGGGGGCAATTGAAAATCATTGAACAGCCCTACCCCCTAATGATTTTTTTCTCAGACATAATTATAATAATTAGCATTATAAAGTGCTAATTATCTTTGGACACGGAGGACTTGCACACCAGAGACAGAGGTCCACATTAAGTAAAGAGGATTTTGCTTTCTTCTGTCACCATTTTTTTTCCTTTTGTAAAGAGGTAGAGGACACTCAGCCCATCAGGCTTCCTTTCTGAATGCTCACATTTTATTATTGCTAGGTGATTGAGCCTAGTACAGAAACAGATATGTTCTTAAAAGCCATGTGGATTGATCCTGCACTCCACGTCTGGTCTGTAGATCTAAGATTATCTTCTCATTTTATTGGACTTCATATTGTCCAGTAGTATTGCAAAGACCTTGGATTACTGTAAAGGATTGCTTCAGTCCTAGTCAGTCCTGAAGGGATTGGATTAATTTTGTTAGCAGGCAGTATCATTTTCTCATAAATTCTTTCTTATTGATACAGCAGAAGGAAGGTTTCAGTCCCCTCAAGAAATACCAGAATGATGATTTTAAGAAGGACTGTAATGTACACTGCATATGTTTGAAAATCAGGAATGAGAACACTGTAAGCATGACATAAAGAATAAAAGTTTGGGAGTTATTTTTCTTGACTTCCTGTACTGAACCTTACATCTGTGCCTGGCTAAATAATCCTTCTCCTATCCCTCACACTGGATATCATTGCTTGAAGCATGAATCATTTATCTCTTGCCAAAATTTTTACTCTTGTTTGCTCCTACAGGCTATAAATATTGTTTTATATGGATTCTCTCCTGCATGTTGACAGAATTTTTGCACCAAGCACAGTTATTTCATTCAGGTGTTATGCTCAGTCCTTCATATATCTTCCACTGACTTCTTTCCAGTGCCTTAAAAACAGATTTTCCTTTCTCTCATTCTCCCTCAGAAGATGAGTCTCACAGGTGTGACACTAAGAGGTGGTATCCACATGTATATTTCCTACAGTCATCTTGCTGTTTTGCTCAGTCATCATAGATGCATATAAAAGATTATTCTTCTTGTATGTGTATCTGAGCTGTCTTCACTGATGACCTTCTACATTAAATATGTGTAGAATATCTTCTCCTTTAACATAAGCAGATTTTGTGTTCCAAAGAAATCAGCAACTGCTCATAGCATGTGTGGCATGGATAGATTGTTCAGGATATTCAAGTTAACAAATAATAGAATGGCTGCAAGAGTTTTCTCTTCAGAAATATGTTCTGTTTATTCTAGAGAACACCTACTATCCATCTCTCATAATATTATCAGGGCTATCAGCAAGGACTCAACCTTCCTCTAGCTGGGATAGTATGAAAACATCTCTGAACATCTTCTGAAACCTTCTCTAACAGTATTCCTTGGGCAATTTCCACTAAATTCCTTCAGAAAAGACTACTTATTTTTCAGATTGCTATGTTGTTTCCCTGTGTCTGAACCAATAAATCCAAATTTTCTTTGGATGTTTAAAGTCCTATCTGAGCTTGGAAGAAGGCGTCCTTCTCTGGCTTTTCTTTCATCTCACTTTTTTAATCACAAGTCACTGGCCAACAGTGATCACTTTTGAAGGCAAAACTGATGATGACTATAACTGCCTGTGAAATTGATATAAAAAATATTCTCATATTCTCCCACAATAGCCCTGGCAGAATACTTTTGCATGCTGTTGTCCAGCTCTCCTGGTTGCACTGCCTTTGAAATTTATCTTCCAATCAGCTGCAGTGGTCATTTAAAATCACAGATACTATTCTAGCTTTTGATCAAATGACTATGTAAGTATTTTTGGTACATGTATCTATATACATATACATCTCTCTATATATATTTTTTTTTATATATATATATATCTTTCCCTGACTCTTCTGTGTGAGAAACAGCTTTGGGGAAAATAAATGGAACAGTAAATGGAATATAGCCAAATAGAATTTGTTAAAAAGGTCTATAAACCTCTGCTTAAAATGTATTACAGCATGCTCAGATTCTCTTTAGCATATGCATCCACTTTTAAGTTTCTTACTCCGGATATCTGCTTGGCTAACAAAGGAACTTCATATCAGTTATTACAAACCTGGAGTACTGATTGTGTGTTGGATCAAGGCTTAATATTATTCATTAGAACAAAAAAGGCATCTTCTAATAGCTAAGACTCCTTTTCTTTATATTTGTCTCAATTTTTTTAATGCTTTTTTTTCTTCTTATTTGGAAGGTTCTTCCTTTTAATATAAATATATAAATACAAACTTAGGGATAAGAGAGAATTAAAGTAATATGATATGAATAGAATGCATCACACTAAGCATCTCAAACGGTATACACTCACAGGAATAATGAAAATCAAATATAACGTCATCATCTACTTCCCATATGAACAATCAAGGGAGTCAAAGTCTAGCTAAACCAGCAAGAGTAAATAGTTTAGTGATGAAAAATTGATATAAAAAGTTCACTGAAAATATAAATATCCTCTGGGCTGTCAAAAGCAATTGGTTCAGCTCAATCTGGTAAATCTACTTTTAATGATAATGGCAACAACTTTTCCTTTTTATTACACTTTACATAAATTTATGAGCTTTATCACTTCAAACCAAAAAGAATATATTTGTCTCTGTATCAGGTTTTAAAGTTATCATGTCTTGGAAGCCTACCTAGAAATACAAGAATTTAATCCTGCTAGTAACCCATTTCTGCTAGGATGGAAATAGAATTCTGGTATCATACAACTGCTACTGATTTAAAGGAAGAGGACGAACATTAAAAGACTGTAGCAATTTAGTTGGTATTCATTTTTCTTAAATAGTAAAAAAACCCAACCCAAACCAAAACAAACATTTATCACAGTTAATAGTTATGGAAAAAACCTGCAGTTTAGAAAGGAGATTTTTTCTTAATAATGCCTTTTATACTAGACTATATATTTATAAAATACCTCTGAAAAATTGAATGAGACCACGTCTGTTCAATCCATAAGCAGGTAGATTTCTGAAGTCTCTCCAGTAGATGCAGAAAGATTATTTGTGGTTATTACATTCCAAATATCTGATAATTTTTTCCCAAGAAAACTACTGAAGTCAGCGATATGTATACAAAAAGTAGGGACCTCTAAATTAATAGCCATATATAATACTAGTAGGAACATTACTAAAGATATTTGGTTTTACTAAAACGCAAAGTAAAATGTTGGTGAATGTTATACACCAATAACAAGTCAATACTACTTAATAACCAAGTGTACTACTAAATTCAAGCCAGTTCACATCACATTAACAGTGACATATTGTCAGGACTGAATTAAAAGCTGGTCTCTCCATGAACTCATCAGTTATCACACCAATATATTAGAGGAAGTATCAGCTATATCTAAGGCTGCAGATATTTCAGTACACATTGTATTGTGTCCTGCCCTGCTTTCACATTTTCTTGCATTTGACCAATCAAACTTTACAGAATGACGTTAAAAAAGTTGCTGTTTTGCTCTTCATGACATTTCTACTCCCAAAGTAAAATTACTCTGGTTTACTTATCATCTGAAAGAACGAGTATACTTTCCTGGTACATTTCTGTCACGACTTCTAGAAATTACAGGTGCATCAAACACGTATTACATTTCATACAGTCTTAGTTTATGAGTAGCAGCTTCATGTTTTTTTGCTTCTGTCTTGTTTCCAGACATTAAGTCAAATCCAAGTGTGCAAAATCTGTACAGTAGGTTTTTCATTGCTTGTTCTGTCTGTATCCAGAAATCTACTTTGAAATAAGAAAACCCTTCTTTTCAGTTACATATTTTCATCACCTCTCTGAATAGACTTTTGATTTTCCTTTGTCTCCAGAAAATTTACAATTATTACTCTTAGGTAATAATTCAGCTGCCACATCCTGTGATGTTGAGATTGCCATGTGGTTTTTTAAAATTTGTCTATAAGCAAATTTTACATATTATACACTAGGTTAATTAGAAATTATGAAAAAGAAATAATAAAGTCTCCAAGTGACTAGAGTCTTCTCAAGTAGTAGTCCGATAATACATAAACACACATATGCTGTCTGTGCAGAGTCCTTATATTTAGAAAATACGAAAACACCCTAAATAAAATTTGCCAGTTTCAGTATTGTATCCAACACAAAACACAAATTCAGAATCTGTAGGATTTTTACTGCTGCAAATCAATACTACAACTTTATCCATTTTCTTTAACTTCTTTATAGTGGGATTACAAAAATTGCTCTAAAAATACCAGGAACAAGCCATTTTGATAACTCCTTTTTCAGTATTTGTGGAAGAGTGGAGGAGTTGGTGACTGGAAATTAATGTTTCTATTTTTTTCTGGAATTGGTATTATTTGACCTCAGCTGTTTTTCTCATAGACTGAAAATAAATTTTCTTATTATAGATCTCATATGTACAAAGACTGCCTGAATAGTTATTTCAACACAGCATGGCAAAATGCCTCAAAAGCCTATAGAACTTAAGCATTATATTTGCCAATTAAGGATTTAGGAAGGAAAATCAAAGTAGGAAGTGCCACAAAGAATTATTTTACATAGAACAGAAACCATTATGCAATATGGCCAGCCCAGCATTGCTCATGTTTGGGTTTTTTTTGCGAGAGAAGAAGGTTGTTTTCTAAATATAGATAAAAATGTGCTGCACTTAGCCAATAACTCATGACAGAGAGGTAACATATGCTATCATAATGCAGTGGGAGCTGCATGACACAAAGAAAATATGAGCAATACCACCTTCTAGAGTTACAGCCCCTTATTGCCATTATAAAACATCTTTATTGGAAGAGAAAATGCAATATTTTGGTAGAAAGAGGAGATGAAGTACTAGGACAAGTGAAATTTTTCATGGAGAACATTCAAATTTACAGCTCTATATGTCTCCTGCTGTGCTCATGGTCCATCAGAAGACAGATGTCTAAGGGTCTCCTGCTTGATATATAAGGCAATGACACAGTGACATTTTTGACCTCTAAACAAGAAAGTGTTTTAAATAAAAAGACTTCAGTGCACAACAAGCACAGAAATTCCTGTTCCCTTCTCATCTCTCCCTTTCTTTGGAAGAATTTTCTTTTATGAGTGTTTAGTCAGGAAGGATAATTTTACTGTCTGTCATATTTCATTTCAAATAATATAAACTGCTAAAATAGACTCTAGGGCCCAAACTCCCACTGATTTAAAAAGGGGAGGACTAGGCCTAAGCTGTTATTATTTTGTTTGTTGAGCAGGATACTGGAAATTCATGCCTGGAAATGTTTTTTGATAAAACATGTGCATTCACTTTTAACCTCTTTGGTTATTATCTGACCCAAGACAACTGTGCTCTTGCTCCCAACTCCACTAAAGGCCATAATAAAAATCAGTGTTATATCAGCCTTAGTATACCACACGAATTCATTGGTATTCAAGATCAGACTCAGGGAACAAATATGATGGATTTTTGCTTTCAGTCAATACACCTGAAAAAATACTACCTGAAATATTTTCAAATCAATCAATGGGCAAGGTTTACTTTGGTCATTCATACCTTTATTTCCCATGTATAGGTCTCTGCATAATTTTAAATGAAGGTTCTGTTGAAGAATTATTTTTTATTCTTTGCCATTCAGACTTTGAGACAAGTTCAAATGACAGAACACACAGATTCCCTGAGTGTGAGTGTGGTGAGACAGGTTTAAAAAAACCTTTTGGTCTTAGGAAGGTGTTTTTTAAATTCTTTAGGCCTTTTCATAATCTATCACCTAGTGTGCCCACTCAGGCTACACAAGTCAAAGGCAGACCTAGTGTCAACATTTACACAGACATTAAAGAGCACTTCTGAAAAAAGAAGGGTTTAGGAAAGATTAAAAGAACTAATAAAATGCTTACCATTTTAACAACTAACTATATAAAAGAAATTATTTTTAAAAATGAGATTTTTGAGCTGTGATCTAAACTTATTTTCACAGAAACTCCAGCGCTGAGCTTCTCATCTCTGTACATTAAATTGTTAAGAGAGGTAGTACTAAAAAGTCATTTTGTCAGCAATTATCAGGCCTCAATTTTGTTTAAAAACAATTACGGCATGCCACTAAACCATCAGCAACATTCTCAACTTTCATAAAAAATGGTGGGCTACAAAACATTTATTTCTGCAAAATCATAGAGATACTTTACATCAAGCTTTCTGAACTGAAAGAATCAGGAAAACCAAAAGCTTTGTTGAAAAAAAAGTGCCCAACCTATAATAACTGGTGCAGAAACACCTGCAGCTTGACACATGTAATTTGAAGCAACTTATGTGAGGATTTATGTAGGTCACTGCTAGTTATGTAGGTGTGTGTGGGAGATACTGGTCTTGATGCAAATGATAAGCACATCTCACAGTTTTATGCACATGTTGGTCAGCCAATCTGTAGAACAGCAAAAAAGACCTACAGAAGCAGAGTTAAAAGTGCCTGAGAAAACGTACAAAACCCCAGGTGCCACATATTTAGGTTACTGTGCCATGTACTTGGATTTCTGTGATGTCTCTGAGTGTGGGTAAGTCGTAGGTGTGCGTAGGCTGCAGCCTCGGGTAAATCACGGGTAAGGCTCCAAGCCTCCTCGCAGACTCGGTGTGAAGCAGGAGTCAGCACCCTGAGATGTATAATCTCAGAAAGCAAGTGCTGGATCCTGTACAAAACTCTTGTTACCACATATGAACGGTGGGATAAATGCATGTTGTACCACAGATGTGAGATAGCGCCCGCAGTGTGCAATGAACAGAGACAACAGATATAGAACGCAGTGTGGGATGAGCGGTAGGGCAGAGACGCCTCAGCTCTGACATTCCAGATAAGGTGGTGTGCCATCTTCCCCTTACCACCAAACAAACTCAGGGCACATTTTGTCTTACCCTTTCTATCTGTAATGTGAAGCTAGGGCTTGGTTAAGGCTCCTTTTTTAGAAACATCTCAAGCTACAGGTTAAACATCTCCTTCTCACAGAGACATGCTCTATCTAGCATTAATCAGAGTTTGTGTGATTGTGCCCTTTCACCAGCTGACCTTGCAGGAGATTACTTTTTCTCAGTTGTGGTATTCTCACATTCAGGACTTACTGTCTGCCTGCAGAATTGTGCTCTTAAGTTTACAAATACTTCAGCTGGAATTACAGATATTTATCGGAGGGCAAAGAGCTGAAAGATTAATTCTTGGATAAATTAGAGAAAGTACATTTTGCTTCTTTAATAAATATTGTTACTACTGTTACATGCTATGAGCCAAACATCATAAACATCATTCACTTTTTAGTTCTTATTCCTGGAAGATGATAGAGAAAAAGAGTTAATACTTCTACGCAAATTAGAATAAATAGCTTTTTACTAAATACTAATTTCAGGACATGACGCTGTTTTATGCAGGTATGCATTAAAAAATACTTTATTTGTATTTTTATGTGTGATTTATATAAGGACATATTTAATATACTGGATTCAATTTTGTTTCATTTAAAACATCTCTATATAACCTGTTTGAAAGTGTTGACTATACTAAATCCAAAAGTCTTTACATCCTATTCTCTATTTAGAAACATTCTGTGTGCCAGTCAACAGATTCATAACAAATATAGTATCTTATAAGAAGCTACAGATGAGGGGACTTTTTTTTTCCTAAAGAGGAAGAGAAGCACCAGGAAAAAAAATTATTATCTGTAAAAAGAATGTTTCTTTTCTCCTCAACCATTACAAATATAAAATAATGAACCTGAAGGCCTTTTGTTTTTAACAAGTGGGAAAGAAAAAATAATTAATAAATAGAGTGGTTACAGAACTTTCTCATAGGACTCATCATAATGGCATAATGGTTACCAACTGAAAATGTCAGATGGGATCTTTAAATGGCAATTGGTTCATGAACACAGATGTCAGCAAAGAACTAACAGATCACTTCTTAAAAGTTGCTAGACTGACCTTATGAATGGCCTTAAACTGCAGTGATTTCATAGGCAGTGTTCCAGGGTAGTGATACCTAGCACATAAGTGCTCTGCAGAAATAAGATTGCAGTAGCTCAGACTAATATGAAAAAGCACTGAGCAAGAGAAAAAGCACAATGATACTTCATGCATGAAGCGTTCCAGTAAGTAAACCGAGGAACCATGATGAGATTTATTGCTCTCCCAGGTTCAGCCTGGATAACTAAGGATGTATCTCCAGGTTACTGCACCACAAAACAGGAGGCTATCCATGCAGAAAGCACCACCAAGGATGATATGAAAATGGGCATCAGTACAGAGATGGTGAAATTTTTACTGGATAAACCAGACCATGGCTCTCTGCAGTATGTTGTCAGCAATGCTAAGACTACACCACTCTCAGTGCTGATTCTCACAGACTGTGCACAATTCCAGTTCCAAAGTTAGTTAGTTCTTGTGGATCCAGTTAGAGTCTGGCACTACAAGCTGTAGGCACTTCCTAAACCAACATTTTGCAAATTTTCTGCTGGGGATAGGAACTATAAGAGCCAAGTCAGCTGCTCCAAACTTCAGCTTTTTTCAAACATGTCTTTAAGCGTCCTTTTCAGAAAACTTTCTTAGTATTTACAATAGTTCACATTAATTTGTATTTGCGGTTTCCAAGTTTTTATTAGAAGTCAGAAGGAAGGTAGACTAGTTCTCCAAGATATTACTTTTTTCCCAAGATGTCTGAATATTAGTTTATTCTGACTAATACTAGTAGCTGAATCAGAGAACAGATATGAACAGACTATTCTGCTAAAAGGAAAGTAGTTATAAGACATTCTGGTGTCATCCCATCAAGTATATGTTGTTCATATATTTATTCATAATAAACCAAATTAGCAACAGCCCAAACAGAAACACACAGAAGTAATATTTGTCAGTGCTCTAAATTCTCATAGCAGAGAATTATTCTAGTATTTGAGTTTATTTCATATGTTTATGTTTTCAAATCCAGATTAAAATAAAATAAAGAAGCAACATCTGAAAAGTTCTGACTTGTTCCAGGGTTGATCACTCAATGTAAAACAGATTTCAAGGTCTTCCATACACATTGCAAGATGAAAACAGAAGTTTTAATCACCATTGCTTCTGCTTCTAATATCCCAAAAGACTGTGTACAATTGAGATGATATTGGTGTGCTCCAAACCTCCTCTTCTTTAGCTAACTATATCAAATGGCCTAATAAAAGGTTAGGTCTCATCCAATCAGTCTTGCCACCTTCATAGAGTTTCTGTAATTTTTGGCTTCTCAGAAATTTGGTAAGCCTTAAACAAGGATTAGCATTAGGTAAAGAAAAAAAACCTCCTGTTTTTAACAAAACCGACACTATGAAGAAAGTAATATCTATCCCATTTTAGAAATGATAGTTCTTATCAGAAAAAAACCCTGACTCTAAATATCCTGCCATATATTGATGAGGCAGTGCTAGGACCTAAAAGAAATATTTGTACTGCTATTGTGGAAAGAATAAACAATGTGGGTGTCTAATAGAAAACTGGAAGGGAAGTATTTGCCAGGCCCAGACAACTCATGGAGTCCGTCCTCCAAAGGTAATGTTTTCTCACGCAGGTAAACTTTTCCCCACCAGAGATCCTGGGCCATGTTTCATTCTCATGCACACATTACTTGGTCTGCACGAAGCCAATGAGACAGGTGTTCTTGGATGTGAACACAGTCTTTTGTTCTCAAATATGTCTCTCAGTTCATATATAAAGGATTTAATAAACTACCTCTTTACTAACAATTCAGGAAAATAGCTGTCATTTTCCTTTGCTATCAAAGCAAGTAGCAATTTATATGTATATTAAGAGGGAAAGAATTGTCTTATATCAAAGGGGCAAGAAGTTTTGCTTAAAATTTATGGTGTCTCAAGGCTTTAACATATTCCTGTGTTTTTTGCACAGTGATAAGACAAAGAAAAAAGAGATTTTAAGCAATGTTTTGAAAATTCTTATGAGCCTATTTACTTTTCTATCACTGTAAGGAAAAAAGAGTAAAGTGTGACATTCAACAAACTTAATCTTCAGCTTTTGTTCTTGACATATCTTGTTAAAGTATAACAAGGTTTTCAACAGCAGACTCATACACTTTTCAATAAATATGATATTGATGAAAATTAAGGGTCAATGCGAAGATCACAGAGCTCATCCGTTTTTAAATCAGAATTTACAGACAGTTCTACTGAAATAAATAAGATGATCCTTTTTAACTAGGGCTAATTCAGTAGGAAAAAATTATAATGAAATAGTTAAATGCTAAATGAACGGGTCAGCTCTTTGCAAGATTAAGCACAAACTGATTTTTATTTTACTTCTGGGCCTCCATAATGGAAATGTACAGCAATTATTTAGAATTAGGTGGCATTAAAACTGTGGGCCAAATTCACTTCATATGTGTTCCATTGACTTAATGAGACTGTATAAGGATAAATTTGGCCCAAATATTTTTAATATGATTTGAACAACCAACTAACAATAATACAGTGCCACTTAGTGGCAAGGAAAAAGTTTTCAGTATGTGAGATATGAAGAGAGACATTCAGGCATACAATATCTGGTGCTATTTTTATTTGAAATTTTGATACAATCTTATCTGGTAGCTTCCATTTACATTTAGCTCATTATTGCCACAATATTATATGCATCTTTTCATATAAAAATACAAAAATGTCTGCAAAGAGGGAATGAAAGCGAGCCCTTGTAATTAATGTAGCATTAAGAACACTCCCTTCACATTATATCTTCAAATTATAGCCATTTTCTAAAAAGGTTAGAATGCCTGTAAAAAGCATAAATATCTTAAAGCTATTTGTATTTCTCATGCTTCAGTAATGTATGTGTCACCCTCCTGAAAAATTATCCCCCAAAAAGGTCTACAGTATTTCTTCTGTTTAAGTACCTATAGAATTACAGTTTTGGGGAGTGACAACTATACTTAATAGCATTTTAAATGGCAGTATGTAATTCATTATTCAGTGCAATACTATTCTATTTCTAAGAAACAATGAGATAAAGACAAGAAGGTATTTCATGAGAAATAATTAAAAATAAGTCCAAAAGGATCCACAATAGAGCTTGAGTTCCACCAATGATTTGCAAAGAGAGCAATCCTTATATTTCTACAGGAAGAGCCAATGCAAAGTAATGTACATTTTGATAATTTCATAGAATCATAGAATGGTTTGGATTGGAAGGGACCCTAAAGACCACCTTGTTCCAACCCTCCGCCATGAACAGGGGATCATCCACTAGATCAGGTTGCTAAAAGTCACATCCAACCTGGTCTTCCTGTGGTGCAGCATTCACAACTTGTCTGGACAAAGTGTTCCAGTGCCTCAACATCCTCATGGTAAACGATTTCTTCCTAATATCTAAAGTAACCCCACCCTCTTTGTGTTTCCATTCTCCCTATCACCTCATGCTGCTGTAAGAAGTCCATCCCCAGTTCTTCTGTAGGCCCCCGGTTGGTACTGCTCTAAGGTCTCTGTGGACCCTTTTATCTCTGTGCCTGGGACAGCCCTGACTCACGTGCAGGACCCTGCACTTGGCATTGCTGAACTTTTGAGATTTACATGGGCCCACCCCTCAAGACTGTCACAGTCCCTCTGGATGGCTTGCCTTCCTTCCATTGGATCAATGGCACCGCACAGCTTGGTGTTGATCTCTTCAGCTTATTGAAAGTCAAATGCGGAATGCATTGACACCAACAATGAAAATAAATGTGCACAGTGGGAGTAAAGTTGTTCTCTGTCTTCAGAATACAGCAGAGAGATGGGTATGAGTTTTTGGGACTCATACTTAATTTTTTATAAGCATTTTTAAATACAGTAAAGATCATTATCTCCAATTGAGTTGAACGGTACTTTGGCAATCGTTTAGTTGCGATTCACGTTTCAATCATTTCTTTTATACAACCAAAAAACTTGCTGGAAGTGGACTTTAACAATAATTCTGCAATTATATTGCTTATGATATTTGTACTTTGAATGAGCACTCTCATCTTTGAACCTTTAAAGTGAAGAGACAAGTGAACATTGACTATCAGACGTGGGTGACATAGATACTATCCTGTAAAAAGAACTTTGTAGAAAGTCAGATTACATCTAGAAACTTTAGTATTACATTACTGTAAATTACAGTATTGCCACATCTGATGCTCATTATGGAAAACATAGTACTGAATCAACTGACCTGCAGTAACACCAACCAAGCAATAATTAACCTGGATTTAGGCAATACACTGTAGTATCATAACACCATGATGTTAGAATAAATCAAGGGGAGCTCACTAGAAAAATATTACTTGAGTCAGGAGGCACTTTCAGTAACATTTCACTTCAAAACAGGAATATATTTTTGAAGCAGGTATTCTGACTGTTCCCCACTTACCAAAAATAACAGAACTATAAAATAATTAAGATTTTTAAAGGTTTTTTGGAGGTCCAACACCCTATGTGGAGCAGAGCCATTTAGATCAGGTTGGTAATGGTTTTTTTCCAGGAAAGTTTTTAAAATCTCAGAAAATGGAGACCTCAAACCTTTCTGAGAAACCTGACCCATGACTGGATATTTCCAGTCAGAAAAAGTTTTAATTTTTGAGTTGGAATTTCCACCTTTCCAAGTCCTGTGTGTTATCTTCTGTCCCAAAATTGTGCAAAAGAGACTGGTTCTGTATTCTCTACAACCTCCCAGCAGCTAGTCAGCAAGAAGATTCCTCCTGAGCCTTCTTTTCTCAACCCTGAACAAAGCTGGGGTTTTTCATACTTTCCTCATTCATAATGTATGACAGCCACCTCAATCTCACTCACTTCAGCAAATCAACACCTTTCTTATGCTGAAGAGATAGAAACAGACATAGTATTTCAGAAGTGATGTCAGAAGTGCTGAACAGAGAAGGATCACTAGTCTTGACCTATTGGCCACATACTTGTTAATAGAGCTCTCACCTTCTCCCCCTGACCCCTTTCCCCCTGTCCAACTTCCACCCCCTCCCTGGTGGGGAGGAAAATCTGAAAAAAGTAAATCTTGTAGGTTAAGATAAATATAGTTTGATAATTGAAACAAAATATATCAATAATAATGATATTAATAATACCAGTAATAATAGTAATCATGAAAAGGAGAGAGAAGAAAACCTAAGACAGACAACTGATGTCCACTACCATTACTCACCCCCTGCTGATGGAAGGTTCTTGACTTAGACTAAGCACTACTTTAGCAACAACTAAACATCAATGCATTATCAACATTATTTTATACTAAATCTAAAACATATCAGCACTATACCAGCTATTCTGTCCCAGCCAAAAACAGGGCAGTATATTTGTCTTTTTCCAGTTTGTATTTTTTTTGAGCCATGAAATAGCCTGAAAACTTATGATCCAGATTGTTTCTGTATGAAACTGGAGCTTCCATATGAAGCTAGACTTCAGGTCTTCATTGATTTTACTCCACCTGCTAAGGTGTCTTTAGTTCCTAAAATAACAATAGAGCTACTTCAGATTAAAATCTCTAAATATACATAAAGTTGCTTCTCCAGGCCACAGCATGAGCTTATTACTTTTGACTTATTATTTGCTGGTAATTATCTGTCAGACACAAATTTGATTTATGTTCTGTTTAAAAAAATCATTGTTGGGATATCCTGAATGAAATAAATTAAATCAATTTTGTGTTGAAAGATATAAGCATAAGATACAAAATGAGAAATTTATCCCACGCATTTAACATATTATATGTGGGTGAGTGCACTTATTAATAAAGTTTCAGTTGTGTGAGTTAGAAACATGTAACCTCAGGAAGATGGTCCATTCTGAGTACTATCACTCATCTGAGGATGATAAAGTATATTCATTGCATCATACAAGGTCGCTATAATTTCACCATAATGGTATTATTTTTTATTTAAATTTTTATTGACAATAACACTAATTCATCCTACTTTACTTGCTTTTTTGGATGTAGATTATTTATTGAAAAGAATTTTTTTGAAGTTTATTTCTTCTTCAATTTATTTTAATTGGTAAATAAGTGAAAAAATAAGTAAAATTTCCAAATGTTGAGGCACCTGTGAAAGGTTTCTTACATTGTGTGCTTTGACTGGGGGGGGGAGCAAGAATCTTTCTGCAGTCAATAATGATTTCTTATTTTCACTTAATAGTCTGAGCTATGTAAACTTTAACATTTAGCCTCAGGTATCTCTAACTAAAATGTTTCTAAAATTCTCTTTCTCTGTTCAGATGCCATGTCTGAATCCAAAGGGAATGACCCATTTGTTCTTAGGGCTAAAGTTTTCCTGTTTATAGGTTAATCATACAGGATTGAGTAAATCTCCCTCATCTGCAACAATCTTGTAGAACTCAGTTTTATTTAGTCCTATGCCAATCTGACAAAAAGATTAATTATTCTTAATTTCATAGATATTTTCATTTATCCTTAAAAAAAGAATCACGACAACTTACTGTGCATCTGATCAGAGCCAGGAAAGTGATACTAATTGATTTTTTATTTTTTGGGACATAAAACATGGAATCCTGGCAATTACTAGGATATGAAATGCTTTTAGAATTTTTTTCACTTACAAAATTCCTGGGGATTTAGGTCTTCTTAAGTGTATATTATAAACATTAGACTTGAGCAATTTTCCAGGGTCTACAGGTCTTTTGATCTAGCTTTACATTACAAGGCAGACTGAGTGATTTAAATGATTTGAAATTATTTATCTCTATGCAATACATCCATATCACCTTAAGATAAGTGTTTTTCAGTTTAAGAACCTGTTCTTTATGATCTACATGTAACAACACTCTGAAAACAAAATAAATATGCCTTAAAAGAAGGTATTAGTCTAAGTAAACTTAGGTACATCTGTGCCGTTTGAAACATCTTATCTTTTATCTCTTAATCCCAGTTTATCCCACTGTTTCTGATTCTTTCAAATGTACAGGATATAAGAAAAAAATACATGAGAAGTACATGAAAACAGTCCAAAGTGGTTTGAGAAGTACATGCACAAATGTTCCCTTGGATCTTGAGTTCATGATCTTCAAACTCTACCTCTCCATTAAACTGAACCATTTCCAACCTTCAATCAATTTCAACCTCACGGGTCATATAACTCTAAGCACTGAAATTTTGTTGTCCATACCTCCCCAGCACTGGAAAAATCTGAAAACTGTTTCAAAACAATGTTTTCTTATTTAATTCCTTAATTGATATCTTTGAATGACAGTTTCCAGCCAGAAAAGATTATTAGACAACAACACCTCAGAAATCTTTGATAACATGAGCTGTTGATCAAATAATCTGTTTTACAGCCATATACTCAAAATAAAGACCAAAACTAGAAAGAGGGTATGTACCCTCTAAAAAAGCATTTGGAACAGCCACCTCGGGGGACAAAAAAAGGCAAAAAAGCATACAAGTGACAGTGGGATGAGAGAAAAAAATCAGAACTACTTTAACTCAGCTGCAAGAAAAGCCACTGATCATGGTGCAAAAAAATGTCGAGCCAACACCAAGTGTTCTAAAAGTCCTACCTTAATGCCTAAATGTATCATTAATCTTTCAATTCATGAGACAGTGGACATCTAATACTGATAATCAGAGATGTTCTGCCACACCTCAGTCAGAAGATCAGACTCACGTGTACTCTTTAATTTGAAAGGTCTCTTTGTCTAGAGAAAGTGTCTGGTAAATTAGATAGAAAAAAATGTGAGACTTTTAGCTCTCCTTTCAATAAACAGAACATGTAATTTCAGCAGCATAATTATAGAGAAGCTAAACAGGTGTCATAGTACCAGGACAGGTCATCTGAAATATCTTTAAATACTAACCAAAGCAAATCAGAGAGAAGATCAAGGCTTAGCTTCCAAGTTACAATTATAAACACAAAATGAGTTCTTCTTAATTTGGGAGATACCAGGTCTGCATACAGCATTAGCCATTTTCCAGTACATTTCCATTAGTAATGTCTTTGCTGATTAGTTTTTTTCTAAATTAGCATGTTTATCCATTAGCATATCAATATTGCTGCCAACCATCCTCTTAATTTTTAGTTTTCTTGTTGCAACAAAAAAATTGCCAATAAAAGCAAGCTTTACTTGAAGCCTTAATTAAGTCTAGTACAATTCTTTTTTCTTTCTTTTTAAAGCTTGTTTAATAATACTGTGTAATATTTACTCAGATTATAGATTTGCTTTGCTCAATAACGCCACTTGCTTGATTAATCAAAAACTTCATATTTTGGTTCTACTGCAACACAAACTATGGTATTCTGCATAGTTTGGAGACATTCTAATGAAAGCCTGCCTTAAAAAGCAGAAAATCAACAGCATCACAGTCAAAATAATTTTACATAATTTCTGAAGCTCCTATTAAGAGAAGGTAGAGATTCTTGCACATAAACCTCTGATCTCTTTTATACAGTCATACAACATTGCTCCCACATCAACATGCTGAGATGTTTCTGATCAATGTCTTGCATGTAAGAGAAAGGACAATCCCAATTCTTTCAAAAGTTTCTTTTTGTTCACATTCCTCTCTTTTTGTATCATCCATAATTTTTTCATTGTTTTGATATGTTCAATTATATAAATTTGCAGTCAGTCACAGCAGAATAGCTAAGACTTTGTTTAACAGAAGTATACAGAGAGCTGGCTTGAACATACAGCAATGCCAGCTTCTACTGTCGACACTGTTATTCAGGACAGATACTCTTGTCTGACATAATTAAATCTTGACAGTAATTATTTCTGCTGATTCCTGGTAGACTGCTGTTAAAGATATGCTTATCCACTTTCAAACACACTATCTTATTAAACTAAATACATGCCAGTAATTACAAAGCTGCACTTTTTAAATTGGGGGTTTTCTAAAAGTCTTTTTAAAATAAGACAATAAAGCTTTCTCTAAAAGGATCCCCTGTGTTTTAAAACCAAGAGATCTCAGACAGTGCCTGATATTCCAACACCTGATATGAGAGAGAGAAAGAGACAGAGAGAGAAAGAGAGAAGGCATGTTTGCATGTACACAAAGCAGGTTATTGAGAATTTTTTGTTTTATAACTCAGCAAGTCAATTTGTATTAAAATTATGTGGAAATATTAATTCTTACTGTTCGTTGTCACCTTCTTCAAATAAGAAGTCCCCCTGAGCCATCATGTTAGTATATTTCATATAAAACAGGTATTTCCTATTTATTTCACTGTTTGACAGGGGGAGATGGGGAGATTTTGGATAATGGTCATGCTGGATCATTAATATCACTTTTTACCTCATAAGGCTATCAAAACATGACAAAGGATAAGTCAGGAATGAAGTTTAGAACAAAGTTGGAGGAGAAAAGTAAGATCAGATCTGCCTCAAATGTCTGAATATTATTATTAAATATTACCTTTAAACTTCTCCAGTATTCATATCTAAGAACATAAAATATTTTCACAATACAAGTACATTTAGCATAAGCAAATATTTAAACAAAAGAACGAGGAATTTTAATGAAGCACCCTCAGGAAAATGTTTAAACTTTGCCCTTAAGTTTACTTTGTTCACTAATAGGCTTCTATTTCTAGAACTGAGTAGGAAGGATAGGTTCAATGTGTTAATAAGAAAAAAGTAATACTATTTAATTAATTCTGGCTGAACACACATGGTTTAATATACTTGGCAATATCATTCTATCACATGATATGATAATTTAATGGAACTTTTTTATTTAAATTGCTGGCAAGTTTATGAAATTATAAAGCAAATAGGCCATGCACTTGGGTGTAATTGACTGTATAAATGTGTTTTATACTATACTGTTGGCAAATTAGCCAATCCCTGTCACAGAATCAATTATTATCTAGCTGTATTCTGCAAACACAATAGCAGAAATACGGCATTTGTAGAAAAAAACCCCACACTATAATTGTTAATCTTACATTGTGCATCTTAAAGTCTGGCAATAAACATTCATACACTGTATAATCATCTTACAATAAGGCTGCTGCCAAATGAGTGCACATTTAAAAGTTCCTTGTTGAAGAAATTCCTTAACTGGAGGTGCTATTTTTGTTTTTATTTGTCTTTTCCACTTCAGATCAGTGAAGTGATTAATACGTATGTCAGTGACTCAAAAGATGTAAGGCTTGACTGCATGACTGAAATTTCCAAAGCTACTTAAAGGGACTTGGACATTCAGTTTCTCTTGGCATTGTATCCACTCTAATCCCCACCTAATTACAGTTTTGATAATCTGAGTGTTGTAGCAAAAATTACAAGATACAGTTGTCATGTTTTTAATCCATGCTGTTGTTAGACATCAGTGGGAGATTCTGAATGAACTGGACATTTAAAGTATTTTCTTCTGGATCCACTAACAATATATGTTGCCCTCCAAGTAGGCCATAGCTAAATTATAAGTAATGTTTAACATAACAGCTTCTTGATGGTGTAAACATACCAACAAGATATACCTCCTCTGCTACAGAGCTCAGAAACTACTGTTCTTGTAGAATGTATGAAAACGCAGTGGTTCTGAGCAAGAAAGAGTCAAGAAGTCTAGACTACTGTGTCACCAGAGTTCCTCCCTCTTTCTACATCTCTGTTGTGCAAGGACTGGGATCAGCAGATTTATGGGCTATAAGAACTGAGCAGCTACTGAGCAGCTACGAGCAGTTTCACAGGGCAGATGTAATAGTACTTGTGTTCACTGGAAAGAAACAGTGCAAACTTGTAGGCAGATGGCATAGTTCTACTTAAGAACGTTACCCTGTACCCATATGTGGGGTTTTATGCTATGCTCTGCACTGCAGCTACAAAGTGAAGGATGTTCAGCGCCATCCAGGTGCACAGAACTGCATCTTGTGTGGGCATCCTTCAACTAACTCATGCACCAAAACAGTTCAGGTGTTACAGCAAACAGCACAAGCCCAGCAGAAGACTGACAGTATCTTGGAAGCTGAAGCTCGCACTGCTATGACTTCAAGACTACAGAGTCACAGGCTACAGGATATAAAGCTTTCTCAGGGAAGCCTGTGCATACCTGTGAACAGATGCATGGTAGATATCCCCAGCACCCTTAATGACATGCAGAAAGCAAGTTGTTTAGAGCTTTGAAAGGCTCTGCAATTCTTTTATGTATCTTTACAGCACTTATGTGGGAAAATACCACCATCCAGCTGAGAGTCATCAGAAATATTCTGTTGTTCTAGGGCTCCAAACTCAGCACTCTCAGTCTCAGCTCCATTATTTACCTAGACATTATTCTTTCCATGGAACCAAATTACTGATACCAATTTGAAAACAAATCTGCCAAAAGGGAAGGTATCAACCATGTGCTTCTGTCTTAGAATCAGCCCCACTGAGGACACTCATGAATATGCTGTACATATTTTCTATGAAAATGAACCATGATCCAGCTAGTAGTCCTCTTAGAGTAGTACTGCTTCCTGTAGTTTTTAAGTAAAGTACTCATTTACTGTCCACTCCTGCATTCCTCATATTAAAGGTTTAGATCAAGAACTTTCCTGACTTCAAGATCTCTTGTCTGTGATGCTCCCATTCAAATTTTGCTGGCTTCTAAGGCCCAGGCTCTGATCTGAACTCAGATCATATGTTAGGACACTTTTTCTGGATCCTACTCTCCCATAAATGTTAAAGTCATTAGTCTGAGCTGAAATTCTGTCTTGAGCTTGTCAAGCAACACCTATGAAAAGTTTGTTTTACTGAAAAACAAAGCTCTAGCAAAAAGGATGAGGGAAATGAAGCAGAAAGATAAAAAACGCAGAAGGTTTCTTCATTATCAGACTTTGTCAGATTCGTTCTCAGTCTTGTTCCACTTTCTTAATCTGTTTAATTCCCTATGAGTGCTCCTGGTACAATTTTGTCATCTTTATTTTATCCAACTTTAGTGATCTCACTTGCTGGTGAAGTAATTTTGAACTCTTGTGCCTGAAAATATAACATTAACTGCATGTAAAGGAAGAAATATATCAAGTTTGGGGACCAGAAGCTATTAGTCATGTTAAATGTATAGTTAAAATTTGAGAGAGAATTGTGCCAGTCATGATTAGTAAAATATAAATCTTTGGCTTTGTGATTAATTTTATATCAGGAATATTAGGGATACTGGCAGCACTCTGAACTATAATTTTCAAATCACAATATGGTTGGGACATCTCATAAAATAACTTGAAACAAGGTTATATAGATACACTGATTATATCCAGCAAATAAAGACAAGTGATATTAGGGCACAATAAATGCCTGCAAATGGAAGATCTATGTTTCAGAGCTTTTTCTGAGACGCAGAAATTAGGTTTATTTTAAAAAATAAATGAATTAAAAACCTATATTAACCAAAGTCACACCACATGTCGAACCTGTTCTAAAGAACAAACAAATCCGTTCCTCACCAAACCCCCAAACCTAAACAATCCACATAATTATCACTGTTTCCTTGGACAGAAAACAGTGAGGAAATTAACCTAAGGACTCAGTGGCAGTTACTGAGCTTGGACAAGAAATGTTTCAAAGAAATTAAATGGGAATAATAAGATAATGGGGAAGATCAACAGCCTCTTCAGAGCATGTTGTGGGAATTACATAATAATGCTGCCTTGTCAGCCAAGAGCTAGCCAGTGCCTGGGGCTGTCCTCTGGGAGAGCAACTGACATCAGGTGTATCCATCAGAGCAGCTTTGCTTGTTTGAAACAGGGAGTTGGACTCAATGATACTTGTGAGCTCCTTCTATCTCAGGATATTCTATGATTTTATGATTTCTAAAAAAACAGTTATAACATCCTGTTTCTCTGATTGCAGCAGGGAAAAAAATAAATTAAAAACCCAACACAACCAAGCATATCCTTGTTAACCACATATAAGTGTTCCTCTCCATCAACTTCTCTGTTCAAGTAGCTCTCTGTGCTCAACCCCAAGGCCATTCAGATAATTCAGAGATGGAAAGACTCAGAGACATACAGACACTTTCTGTAATACTTTATTTGATAGACTGTATAGCCTAATTGGAAAGCTGAGATGCTCCTAAGCAAGGACTCTGGTCATGATCATTTACATAGAATTGTCCTGCTTGTCTATAGAAAGATATTATTTTCTTGAAAAGAACAAATTATGATAATCCAGAAGGAAGATTGCAACATTTTTTCAAGCAGAGAATTGTGATCTTAGACTTCATAAAATACTTTTATAACTCTTGGTTTCATGTACACAGTGGTACTATGACACGGTGATCTGTTTACCAGGTGAGAGAAAGACTGTGGGCATTGTCTACCTCGACTTTAGTAAAGCCTTTGCCATTGTTTCCCTCAGCATTCTCCTGGAGAAACTGCCTGCTCCTTGGACAGATGTATTCTTCACAGCATAAAAAACTGCCTGGATGGCCAGGCCCAGAGACTGGTGGTGAATGGAGTTACATCCAGCTGACAGCTGGTCACAAGTGGTGTCCTCCAGAGCTCAGTGTTTGGGCCAGTCCCCTTTCATATCTTTATCAATGACCTGGATGAGGGGATGGAGTGCACCCTCAGTAAGTTTGCAGCTGACACCAAGTTGGGCAGGAGTGTTGATCTGCTGGAGGGTAGGAATCCACAGAGGGATCTGGACAGGCTGGATCGATGGGCTGAGGCCATTTGTAAGAAGTTCAACAAGGCCAAGTGCCAGGTCCTGCACTTCAGCCAAAACAACCCCAGGCAGTGCCACAGAGTGCCTGGAAAACTGCCCAGCAGAAAAGGCCCTGGGGGTGCTGGTTGACAGTGGCTGAACATGAGCCAGGGTGTACCAGGTGGCCAAGAAGGCCATTGGCATCCTGGCCTGTAGCAAAAATAGTATGGAAAGAGAGGCAAGACATTGAGATGATGGAGCCTGTGCAGGGAATGTCAATGGAGCTGGTAAAGGTTCTGGAGCACAAGTCCTGTGAGGAGCAGCTGAGGAAGCTGGGCTTGATCAGACTGAAGAAAAGGAGGCTAAGGGGAAACCTTATCACTCTCTACAACTGCCTGAAAAGAGGGTGTAGGGGAGGCTGGTCTTTTTCCAAGTAAGAAGAAGAAAAGGCCTCAAGTTGCACCAAGGGAAGTTTAGATTTGATATTACGAAAAATTTCTTCACTGAAAGGATTGTCCAGCCTGCAAATAGGCTTTCCAGGGAAGTGGTAGTGTTACCATCCCTAGAGGTATTTAGAAGACATGTAAATGTAGCACTTAGAGACATGATTTAGTGGTGAGTTCAGCAGTGTTAGTTTTATGGTCAGACCTGATGATCTTAAAGTTCTTTTCTAACATAAAGTCTTTATAATTCTGTAGCTTTCAGCAAGAAGATAGTGAAAATTTTGAAAAATAAGGGAATGTAGGTAATTTTGGGTTGCATTTACCAAATATGTTGCATATTTGAAATATTTCTACTAGGAATGAAAGACTGTTTCTCTTACATACTGAGATATAAAAAATTATCTTTCTCTGAAAGATGGAAAACAAAAAGAACATTATACAATGTGGACATGCTATACATGTGAAGGTTCAAGTTCAAATAGTTCAAGTTGTGTTTATGTTTCAATGATAAAGCAACCATCTATGAAATTCCACTTTATTTTTTCTTGTCTTTGAATGAGTGGGAGAGTTATAAATAAAATATTGTTGTTCAAGGAGGTGTATAAATAAATTGGTATAATTAGGTGTCATAATTAAGGTGCCCATTGCTGTTCCAGACACATTTACATAATTGTCAGTGCTAAAATGAAAATAATTGTTTGTCAGAATTGCTTCTGTTAGGACTGATAGTTCCTTAGTTTGTATAGTTTTCTCTAAGTATTTGTTTAGAAAATATTCTAAACTCTGAGCATAAAATGACTACATACAAGCCAAAATCTTCATAAGTGTACAAAATTTGCCTTGGAATTCAGACAAAATATCTTGCCTGGTATCTCATTACACGTCTTCTGCATAAAGGCCAAACTAAGCTTTCAATGTTCTGTCTGAGATTTGTGCACGCTGTGCAAGTAACTGCTTTGCAGAATGGAAAGAGGAAAAATTTCTTGCTTTGTGAGAAATTACTAGCAAAGAAAAAGACCTTTAGACTGGTTATTTGGTGGAGGTTTTTTTTTTTTTGTTTTGTTGTTTTGGTTTTTTTCCCCAATTTGTTGTTATGAGTTGTATTACTTGTTAGAGTACATTTACAGTAGTATCAGAAAGCAGAGGATCGAGTCTTGTGCCAGTTCATGTAATGCAGCTTTTAGATTACTGCTTTAGAAAAACTACTCAGATTTAGGCTTAGTCTATGACAGTTTTGTTTTGTTTTATTGACTATCAAGCTGACTAGATATGTTAAGTTCAAATGTTTTTTATCCAAAGAAGAAATGTCTTGGGGAAATTATATTTCTCAGAGCCAAACCATTTTGTATTAGTATAAAGCTGTATTTGAGCACAGCTGCAATACTTTAAGATAATGTCACGTGTGTAAAAATAAAAGATTTTATAAACCCTCTAAGTCCTTCAGAAAAAATGAAAAAAAAGATATTCATACACTTGCTATGATTTTTTTGTCCTTAATATTTTTCCTTCTTCCCTACCCTTAACCTTCAAATTTTGTCTTGTTCTGAAATTGAAAGTTAAAATTCCCTGGGACAGTTTTGATCTATTCAGCAGGGGTCCAAAGCCACAAACAAATAAAAATTAAATAATATCCCACTAGCAGATATAGTTTTATCAGGGGAGATGGGATGGGTAAGATATAGAGCATTCTGTTCTCTTCACTTTTAATATCATCTTCACTTCATTTGGTACCAGACCATCAATATCAGAGTTAGATTCACAATCTGTGCATAACTAAAGTTTTATTTTTAAGTAGTTATCTGACAATAAAATGTAATGAATGAATAAGTTTGGAATATTTTCACTTACTTTCTATACACATTATTTATATTTGGATACATATTCATGTGTGCTCATTATTTATATATGTATATATTTGAAGAGATGGAGATGTTTTTTAACTGTTTGCTCCTAAAAAAACCTGTTCTGCCTCTTCTTTTGTAATGCAAGAATGGATTTTAAATGAGCAGTATCAAAAGAGAAATTCCATGTCTCTATTTCTTGCATAATAGTGAGAAAGAAGGTCTTACTGAAGAAATATACATCCTTTCTTTTGTTTCTGTGAGAATATCAGTAGGTTTTCATCATTGAGAGTAGTGAATAAGTAATCAAAACCTTTTGATTAATTTTGGCAAACTTCATTTCTTACATAACAGTAAATGTAAACTACTTATCTCACCAGGAAAAAAAAAATCTAAATATCTAAGTAAATACACCAATATATGATCAAACTCTTTTGTGATTTGACTTTTCAATTAAACAGAATAATTTCAAAATTTGCTGGTAATATTTACCTTCTTTCCCCTATTTTTTTTGGCTGATCTACTTATAACAGTATCAGCAGTCATATGAAAAGCCATTAAAGCTAATCTTGCCTGACTAAGAATAGGGCTGACATCAAGGTCTTGGATATCCAGCTTCCACCTACAGCCCCTCTAGCTTTAATAACATAAAGCTTTCTGTGCTCTAGAAGATTATCATAATTTTAAACACACATACTCAACCAAACTGAAATTCTCTCAAGTACTAAGGATCTTTAAAAAAAAAGAGATGGCATGGATAAAAATCAGCTCCAGATATTCATAAAAACCATACTTGCTAGGCTTTTCAGGCTGGTTTTACACAGACAGTTCTACCAGCCTTTCCAGATTGCTTCTGCTATAGATTTAGGCCTAGCTGGACCTACAGTTTTTACTGTGGAGATACACCATGTCTCCAATTTTACAGACACAGCACTACAAAAAAATTTGTTAGCCAAAAGCATCCTCCAAATCCTTTGAGTGAGCTTTCTACCCCGAGAACCCTCTAGAGAGAAGATTTTTCTTTCTAAGTCTTTCATGCTCAAAGTAGGTTTTCATCAGCAGTTGGAAACAATCTTTTCCCATGAGGAAGGGGAAAAATGAGAAAGAATGTTTGTAAGATGAATAGACTTTAACCTGTATGGTAGGTCTTAAAGGTAAGGAACACTCATGTGGATTTAATTCAATCTTGGGCAAGAGGAAATCTAGAAAGAGTACTGTCACTTTGTCACAGTAAACAATTTTAAAATGAGAAAAAATTAATCTCTAGGGAAAAATCTCAACAAAAATCCATCTGAAAACTGGAGGATTATATTTCACTGATCACCAAAATGTTGTCTGAAAGCACCTGGATGTTTCTAGAACAATGTCCCCTGCAGGGTGGCATTGTTGCCAACACATGGTCAGGTCAGCCATGTCTTTACCTCCCTGCTTTGAAAACCTCCAAGGATGAATATCCCATGGTCTTTGGGAAAGCATTACACATCCATAGCACTCACTGAGACATTTTCTTAATGTTCAGATGGAACTTTCCAAACTGCAACATATGACTTTCTCCTTGCCATGCTATTTTTCAGTACCAACAACAGCTCCATGTTTATCATTCTTTCAAGCAGCTGTAGGCTTCAGCTGGATCTTCCTTTTGCAACCACTCCACCAGAACAAATAAAACCAAATCCCTCAGCCTTTCCCAATAGGTCATGTACATGAGAATCTGAGACATATTAAGAAGCTTCTTCTGATTCCTCTCCAATTTCTCAACATCCTTCCTGAACCATGGAATTATAACTAGACAGAACCTTTAGATGTAGGGAGTTTAAGTCCTTGTTTGAAACATAAATTCATAAATTTAGGGTGCCTTGGCAATGTGACAGGCACTTCCAGTGAGTAATAAAAAATTAGGCAACCTTGCTGCCTTATGCCTTCATTTGTCCATGACTTTCAACTTTGTTTTGTTTATCTGTTCTGTAGATAAGGGGCTACTTTAAACAGTCAGTGGGACAGAAAGAGGACAGTGTTTTCTGAGACAGCCATGTAAGGAGCTAGAATCATCAGAGGCCTTTGGTGCACAACAGCAGACGTGATGGGGTCTTTCTCCATTACTCCTGTGGCTACCAACCTGGCCAGAAATACAGAAGAGCTTTCACCAGAGAGTGAGCAGAAAATCACAGTGACAATGTAGCTACTTTTAACAGCCATTACCATCATCAGAGAAGAAAAAAGAAGAGATTTGCTAACACCTTACATAATTGGCAGTAGCAGTGAACTTGATAAATGCATTTGAATATCAGCTTGCATGATAATGGATTGATGAGTGACCTCTTTTGCCATCATGCCAAGCTCTGACCCATTGTAGCCAGTGATGAACCTGCCCTCAGATCCTTGTGGCAGCTCAGCCCTCAGCTAAGGGCTTTCCATGCCACAGACAACAGCTGGCCTTTGCAGCATCCTCACCCACAGAAAAGCCTCAGAATTTTTGCACAGGATTAAAAGCAGCTCTGAAAATCCTTCCAGATGAGACAGGAGTACTAGCAAGGATCTGCACACTCTTCCTCAGAGGAAGGTTGTATGAGTTTTGCTGTGGAAAGTGAAAAGACATGTCAGCATGAGGACGGTAACATCAGTTTTACTCCAAAGTCCCTTTCTTACTTCTGTTGTGATATAATGAAATCACTCTTTCTGAAACTGGAAAACATTGAAAAATAAAAGACATAGTACAGACCTCCACAAAAATGTAGTTCTGACTTCCTAGTCCTTGTTTACCAGGGAAAAGATAATGCTTTCAATTCTTTCTAAATATGTAATGGTAAAATTGTAAGTTCCCTGGGGCAGAAACACACTTTCATGATGCTTTTGTATAGTACCTTGCAAAATGGGACCACACTCCCATGTGGTCTGCCGGGAGTTTTGTAACAAAATAAATAAGTAATGCTTCTAGGAAACACATCAAACAGGGACTACACTACCTCACCTACCGCACAGAACATCAAAACTGCTAAAAATGTAAACAGAATAAACTTGCATGATGCCTAACATGGAAGCAAGCAGTACATTTTCCTGAAGAGTGTTGTAAATGCATATTCTCAGGCACTGAAAATGGCATGTGTTGTTGAAGTGTAATAAAGAGTAAGGCATAGCATTTTAGTAGTCCATTATTAAATGGGTGAATATTAATGAAAAATCATTTCTATGCATATATAATTATTACAGGTATCAATTGAAATCTAAATCTTTTTAATGTATTTCCATAAAAATTAAATTTGAATGAGTAAGTTATCTGTTTGTAGGCACTTAGGAATGTTCTCTAAATTTTTTCAATATTTCTTTAATTATATTTAAGAAAGAGGTTACTCCAAAAAAGTAGTCTGCAATAACAAGTAGTCCATCTTGGTCAATTATTCCCATGTGAGCAATAAATCCTCCCTATTTGCCAACTCAGCCAACAGATATGCTTGACTGAGTCAGGAGAATTGATAACCTCTTTGTAAAAAGTCTATTAGGCACCAGATCAGCATGTCCATAATCTCAGGGTTCTGCATCAACTCCTTTTCCTCCTCTGAAATGACCTCACTAGTGAAGGAATCAGGCATTTTATGAGATTGGTAAACAGAATTTACAGCAATATTTGTTTGGTGCTCTTTTTTTCTGCAAATTACTGACTAATATCTAACTTCAGGAAACTGTAGGAGAGCTCTACCCTCAAGGAAAGACCAGTGTGATGATTTTTAAATTGCCATCAATCTCTTTTATGGAAGCATTAAACACCAGTCATTCAAACCTAGACTGTCTAGAGCAGAAAGTCACCATCAGCACAACCCATGTAATAAGCAACATGTTGTCAGAAGCACTCAACAGTATCATAAATTATGTGCAACTCATCCACTGCCACCCAAAAGCCCTCCCTAAGTGAAGTTTTCACTTCAGTTCTCTCTCTTGCCAGCCTCAACTCTTTTATATGGAGATGAGGTTGCTCCCCAAACCCAGTGTTGAGACTTATGAGAAAGGGTAATTTATTTTCAAAAATAAGCAAGCCAAGGCACCAAAAAAGAATAGCAAAAAAATATAATTAATAGAGTCTGCTATTAGCAATATCCTTTACCTAGGAAAGCAAAAAGTCCTATGCTATCCTGAAAGGGCAACCTCTGATGACAGGAACTTATTGGCATTTTCAGCTGCGTAGGCTTTATCACATCTACTCTACTTAGTAAGTGTGACGGACACTTCATGTCAGGGACTTCGATGTCATTCAGGCTGATGGGGTTTAGAGATGATATATCCTTCTTGCTCCAGTTAGGAACAAAATGTACAAAGAAATTGTGTGGTCATACTGTTCAAAGTTAAATGCAGACCAGAGGAAAAAAGTTAATGTGCCTGACTGCAGTATTTGCTCTTAGCATGCAGTTGCAAGCTTTGAAAGTCCCGTTTAAGTATCTCTTTTTTAAGATAAATACCTATTAAGTAATGTATATGCACAAGCTGAAGTGTTAAATGGTTTGTTGAAACCTATTAGAGTACACAAGATGATAAACATAAATTATAGCTAATATACTGCACCAGTGATTTTTAAACATAAAAATTACTGACACTGTAAAAACACACTTGAGTCATCGTAGCAGCATAATAGCACTAATCCATGTTTATCCAACCGTGCACTTTTCAAAAACAACACAAACCTCTAATAAATGCTTTGGCTTCACCTTGACAACTTATATGGGTTATTGCCTCGTTCATGCCTGGATAACCATGTGTTATGACTTAAATGTTCTTTAATATCAATTTATGCCTTGAAGAAAAAGGATTGAATAACATAGTGTACATATGGTTCAATTTATTACAGCAAAACAATCATTTTAGTTTGAAGATATTTTCTCATGGTGCATATCATAGAAATCTTATTCAATAGAGCTCTCAATAAACCAGATTTTTTATGTCACAATAAATGAAACTAAGGCAGCTAATTGTTGCTAAGATTCTAAATAGATGAGTCTATTTGGCTTTCTTGTCAATCAAGAAATAAATTCCTTAACACTTGTATTTCTGGATTCTAATGTCTCTAATTGGATTTTACACTATCTGATTAACGATGTAGTTTATAGACTACTGTAAAAAAAAGTGATACTTAAAAAGTGGAAGAGGAAATTGTGGGCTGTCAGCATTTATGGAAAAGGCCAAGACAACATTGAGTAATTTAGCATTTTTGCAAAATGGCAACGAAAAGCATAAAACCTGGTCAATGATGCCTCATTTGTGGTACTCCTGTTGTGTGTCTATGATACAAAGGAAGACCCTGGAGTGCTATTCTGAAGAATATTAAAATATGTAATAGTCTGTACTGAAAATGGATTGCAATTTCAGGAAATTACGAAATAAAAAAGAAATCGAAATTTTAATTTAGAACCAAGCTTACAATTCAGCCACAGACTCATGAGTAAAACTCTTGCAGAAAGAAGTAGAAGCAGAAGGTAGAAAAGAATGCCACAAAATAGCCTTGTTACTTTTGCAGTACTCATTTTTACTGACAGTCTTATTTTCATGAATTCTCCACCTTTTCCACAGATATTTCTGGCAATCCTTCAGATAGAAAGATCTTCCCATATATGAAGAGAAGGCAGTCCTAAAAGAGTTATGGCTGCAGATATGCAAGTCTGTATTTTGTCATGTAATTGCAATTGGAAGGTGAAAAAGACTGTCTGGAAAGTAGATGATGAAAGTAGAATCAGCAATGGCTGTGAGCACTACAGCTCTTATTGCGATAAAGATTTTCATAATATTCAGGTCTTAGGATCATAGAACCATATAATTGTTTAGTTTGGAAAAAAACTTGAAGATATCAAGTCCAATCTCTGTCCTAAACAAACCAATGCATAGTGAAATATTCACCTTTAGATCTAAAGCTCTTGTATGATATCTGTGCAGATGTGGATCTAGAAATTTTGGAAGAAAAAGTTAGTTCAGCTGTTTGGAAGACTCTAAACTCTTCATCTTTCCCACTGCAGAAAGAATCTCAGTACCCAAGTTTGAATTGGTCACTTATAAATATGCGTAAGATAATAAAACTTCAATTTAAAGATGGAGCTTATTCTGTAAAGGAGCATGTTTGATTTCCAAAAACTATGAACATTGTAAAATCATGTGCAAAGATAAAACACTGTGCTATGCAGCTCTCAGTAATTAAGAGATACACCTACTTCAGTACTGTTATTGTACTACTTGAATTATTATTGTTATTATTATGGGTTTTTGTTCCCCTGTAGCACTGAGTGTGACCACTTGTCAGGCTTCCTCTGGTCCATTTTTGGCTAAGTTTCTGCCTGCTGCCCATGTCCTACAAAGACAGCTTCTTGTGCCCTGTAGCCAGGGGTGGGGAAGGCTTTTTCCCCCAGGGTGAGCCCATAACAAAATCTAACAAAAGTAAAGCAAAGTTAAACTAAAAAGTAAAGTGAAAAATAAAATAATTTAAAATTTTAATTTAAAATAAAATAATAAGTAAAATTTTTAAAAAAGTTAATTTAAAGTAAATTGAAAAGTAAAGTCGACCAAAGTCATTTAAAAATTAAAAATAATGTGGAATAAACAAAGAAAAAAACACCCTAAAGCCAACATACCATACATAGGAAACCAAAGTAAACCAAAGAAAAACAGAACACAAACCCAAGGTAAAACCAAAATAAACTAAAGAAAACCAAAGTAAACACACACAATAACAAAAGAAAAAGAAGAGAACAAACCCCTAAATTTAAAACCTGAATACAAGACTGTAACATAAAGTGGAATAGTACAAAAACCAAGGCACAACAAAATATTAAAAGCCCAAAATAAAAAAAAAGTTTAAAACCCTCACCAAATACAATGTACGACCCCAATGTAAAACAGCATAAACCCTACAGCATAGTAGAACAAAAAGAAAAATATATCAAAATAAATAAAAATAAACTGAAATAAAATGTAAAACCTAAAGTAAAACATAAAACAATAAAAATCCCAGAAGAAAACAATGTAAAACAAAGAAAATTCAACAAAGTAAACCAAAATAAACAGCAAAATCCCAAACAAAAACTGTAAGTCCAACTTAAAAGCACCAAAGATCTCAACACACATCCCAATGTAAAACCCCAGAATAAAACCCAGCACAAAACAAAACATAATATAAAACTACATACAATATACCAAAACCCCAAAAAACTAACAAAGTATTCCAAAGTAAACAAAACACAAATAAAATGTAAAATCCCAATGTAAAACCCCTGTAAGTAAACATAAGGGAACTGAAGAAAAAAGTAGATAAAGAACTCCAAACAAGAAGCCCTAATGTTAAAACACAGTGATAAAACTAAAAAAAAAAACCCAAGAAATAAAAAAGTCAAACTTAATTAAACCAAAATAATAAATATGTAAAGCAAAACACAATACAGTAAAAATGAAGTTAAAAGTAACACAAAAAAAAGGTAAAAAAAGTAAAATATTTTAAAAATTAAGTTAAATTAAAATAAATAGTAAAGAAAAAGTAAAACACATTTTCAAAATAAAGTAAATTCACAGAATGGGTAAGGCTGGAAGGCATTACAGTGAATCATCTGCTCCAACCTTCCTGCTCAAGAAGAGTCATCTGACAGCACATAGCACAGGATCATGTCCACAAGTTTCCTGAAAATCTGCAGTGAGGGAGACTCCACAATCTCTCTGGGCAATCTGTTGCAGTGCTTGGTCACTAGCACAGTAAAAAAGTTCTTCCTCATGTTCAGATGGAACTTTCTGTGAATCAGTTTCTGTCCATTGCCTCTTGTCCTAGTGGCTGGCACCACCAAGAGACTGGCTCTATCCATTTGACACCCACCTTCCAGATGTTTATATCCATTGACAAGGTCCCCTCTCAGTCTTCTCCAGGCTAAAGAGGCCCAGCTCACACTTTCCCAAGAGGGATGCTCCAGTCCCCTAAACATCACAGCCCCTCGCCCCAGGAACTCCAGGTCTCTCTTGTACTGAGTAGCCCAGAACTGGACACGGCACTCCCGATGTGGCCCCACTAGCAGGCCACATACAGTTGAGTAGAGGGATAGAATCACCTCCCTTGACCTGCTGACAATGCTCTTCCTAAAGCACCCCAGGATTCTCTTGGCCTTCTTTGCCCTACAGTTACACTGCTGCTTCATGGACAGCTTGCTGTCTTCCAGAACACCCAGGTTCTTTTCATCAGGTTGACCTCCAGCCTGTACTGGTACCTGGGGTTATTCTTTCCCAGGTGGAGAACCTTCATTTTCTGTTTTTGAATTTCAGAAGGTCCTTCTCTGCCCATCTCTTCAACATATTGAAGTCCCTCTGAAGTACCACACAACTCTCTGAGGTATCAGCCATCCCTCCCATTTTTGTACCATCGCTGAATTTGCTGGGGAGGCATCTACTCCTTCATCCAACTCATTGATGAACAAGTTAAAGAACACTGGGCCCAGTATGGAACCTTGGGGAACACCAGTAGTGACAGGCCTCCAATCAGACCCTGTCCCACTGATTGCGACCCTCTGGTTCAGCCAGTTCTCAATTGGCTTCACTGTCCACTCATCCAGTCCACACTCCCTGAGTTTGCCTATGAGGATGTTGTAGAGACAAATGTTGGAAGCCTTGTTAAAGTCAAGGTGGACAATACCCACTGCTCTCTCCTCATCCACCCAGGTAGTTGTTTTACTGCAGAAGGCAGTCAGGTTGGTCAAGCATGATTTACCTTCAGAGAATCCATGCTGACTACTCCTGATCAGGTTCTAGTCATCCATGTGGATAGAGGTGGCCTCCAGAATGAGGTACTCCATCCCCTTTCCAGGGATTGAGGTGAGGCTGACTGGCCAATAGTTCCCTGGGTCTCCCTTCTTGCCCTTTTTGAAGACCAGGGTGACATTTTCTTTCTTCCAGCCCTCAGGCACCTCTCCTGATAGTCATGACCTTTCAGAGATGACTGCAAGTGACCTGATTATGATGTCCACCAATTCTCTCAACACTACTGGATGCATACCATCAGGGCCCATGGAGTTGTGGATGTCAAGTTTATTCTGGTGTTCTCTGATCAAATCCTCCTTGACCAAGAGAAGGTCTTTCTCCCAACATTCATATACCCTGATCTTTTGGGTCAGAGATCCCTAAGGGCTGGTCTTATCAGTAAAGACTTGTAAGTTCCATATTCCATAATATTTAGCTGAGTAGATGTGTGGGCATAAGAATGAAATCTACAGCAACCAACAGAGTGAATGAGAAAAGAGCTAAGACAGGCTGTAAAGATCTTCGCAGCTGAAGCCCTACAAGCATATTCCATCTGCACTTGAGATAAAACTACTACAAAAGAGCAACCCCTAAAAGTAACCTAATGTATGAGTGAATTCAATTTTTTCTCTTTCTCAGAAATTAATTCAACTTCTCTTACAGAAGATAGTATCAGAATATTTCACAATTTTCAGTGCATTTATCTTCACAGTATCCTTGAGCTATAAAAGAAGCATAATTACTGACACCGTACAGAGAAATTAGGGGACTAGCCACAGTCATTGAAGAAGACCAGGAAAATGTAGTAAACTGGTTGGTTCTAAGAGCCATGACAAGAATCTGAACCAAATGATTGCATTTTTTCTGCCTCTTTTTTCATATTCCATGCTTCAATCTGTTTGTCTCCTTTTGGTAAAAGAAAGCAAGATAATCAGGAGTTCAGTCAGAGAGATAAACAGGAATGCATGGAAGAAAAGAACACAAAGAAACAAGTAACTTGAAAGGAGCTTAAGTGAAAGGAAAAATTTAATTTCCTTATTTTAAAGAAAAAAATCAGATATCACATCAGGTAGGGAAGGCTACAAAACAAGACAGAATGCTTATGGCTGTAGTTTTATTTACAGATAAACTACTTGTGGTCTGTCCTGGCTTGCTACATGACTGAGGAAAGAGAAATGACAACAAAGATCATTATTAGCTCAGCGGTGAGGCAGATATATCAGCAACCATGGGGCAGTGCATTCGTTGTCAAACATTTCTTCTCTTCCCCCTCTTACTCCTGGGTTTCTAAGAACTAGGATTATTCAATGACAGCTTCTGCTTTATATCTTTGGCTTTGTATATGAAGTTTGCTTAAAGATTTTATTTAACAACAGCTTCCCAGAAGACATAGTTTCACGTTTCCTAAGGTTCCTGACATACTTTCTGTTAGTCCCACATTTTGCTGAGGTCATAGATTTCTGTCTTTGCAAAAAATCACAATTTTTAGCCAGTCATTTTGTACACTACAGTACACAGAAATGTAGCTGACTTTACAATTTAAAGAGAAATGTTAAAGCAATACCTAGAAACTCATAATGAACTTTACAAAAAGAGAAAGTATTTTTAAAAAAACAGTGAAATGTGGTTCTGGCATTGTCCCCTTTGAATGATGACATTTGTATAATCGTCCTTTTTGTTCTTTAGAAGGACAGATTTTTAAACCAATTTGAAATTTTTGTACAAGCTAAAGTATGAATGAGAATGTCAACAAAGCCTGTATTAAGATCTGTACTGCATGTTTAATGAAATTGCTTTATTACATTAAATTACTGTAAATATTAATTTTTATTTGTGTTTCCAAGTATAAGAATTTATTTGCTAGCTTGGTATTTTGTTTTTTAAAAGGTCATTATCTCTTTCCTATGAGTAACTTTGGCAGGAATTTTCGATTCAAAAAAACTCGACAAGAGCTGCTTATTATTTATTTTATTGTAAGAAATCTCTCTGTTCAGGGATAGTCTCTGAAGCTGGATTTCACCATAACATTCTTTAAAACAACCATTTCCAACCTAACAGCTAATACTCATATATGCCATAGCAGAAAATAATTAATATTAAATGCTAACCAACCTGTGAGAACTATGACCAAGTAGATAATGACAAAAGCATCATCTGGGATTTTTATTTAGAATGAGCTTTCCTTGACCTAAAAATGTTAATAGTAGAAACACTGAAGTCCACATATAACCTTGTTTCAGCCAAATACTGTGTTGTAAACAAAACCTTCACACTTTTGATCTCTGATTTTACTCTTTTAGCTTCACTACAACTGCATTTCTCACATGAAAACTTACCAAGTGTCTCACATGACAAAAAAATCAAAAGCACACTTAGTTTTTCCAGGCTGAAACAGGTGTGTTACTCTGTCTACAGCTGTTGTAGATGACAGAAAGCATAAATGTAAAAAAAAACAAACAAAAGAAACCAACAAAAAAAACCCACAAACCAACCCCCCCTGAACAACTTGTTTGAATTCTTTTGCAGCTGTAGAGGATGTGGGACCAGATTCTAACACGAAAAAAAAGAAAAATAAGTCCAAATTCAAGATGCACCAATTCAGAGGAAATTTGTTTGGTGATTTAGAGAGTATGTGTCACCTTTATACCAACTTCACTTTCAGGTCTCTCTTGCTTGGCCTTAGCTACATAAAAGGCACTCTGAATCTTCTGTTCTGGAGTAAGTTCAACACAATTATTAAGACTCACATTTTAGGTGCCTGATATTGACATTATTCAGCAATGGTCATTTCTTACACGAGGTAAACTGATCCAGATCCAAATCTCTACCTACTTTTTTGAGTGATCTGCCAGAGGGGTCTTCTCACAGGGCCACTGGGAAAAGCTACACTGCTCAAAGACTGTTGTGAAAAGCTGCAGCTCACAGAGAGCAGTTGGTTCTCTGCCACCTGGGTACCTCCAGTGCCTCCCTGGTTTCCCTCCCAGCCACACTGATAAAACTGACCACGCTGATACTAAGGAGATACAGCACAACCAAGCACAAGGAGAATGACATCCACCCTAAGAATATGGATCATTTACTGGTTCTGAAGTCAGCTACAGTTTTATACCACCCTGTGGTAGACAAAAGTTATTGCAATATTTACGAGTAGATTTTCTTTAAGTTCTTCAGACCATCCATGTTTTGATGCTGCTTGGCCTCAGTAGAGGTCCTTGATACTTCAGCCAATTGAAGAAAAATCTCAAATATAAAAATAATTTCATATGTTTCCACAGCTTCCATCTTCACTCTATCCCCCACATCCAGGGACATACACAAATGTAGCATTAGTAAATCACTTGAAAGGTCTAGTAAGCTTATCCATGCAAAAACCAGTTCTTTCTCCTCAGAGGAAGTCTGAACATTTAATACACAGGGACTAGTATAATATCAGTTCTGAAATATACCTTTATTTTTTTTATCACCAGAGTAATCCCATGGGCTCCCCTCAGTAGGTTTTTATCTTATTCTCTTCGAGAATCAAAGTTAAAATGCAGAAATGTCTTTTCCACTGTTTTTACTTATGTATTTATTCCAAGCTCTATAGAATATTTCTAAATCAGAAACATTCTAAGTTGGCACATAGGCCTCCAACTTTTTTATTCAAAAACCAAGTGTTCAAAAGAATATTTAAATTTAGGGTATTACTCTTCCCTGAAAGGGAAAGGAAATGGAGCAATCAGTTAGGGTTTTGCTGTTCCCAAATTCAGAGCAATGGTGGGAACTGAGCCTACAGGGAATTCTGTAGACTGAACAGGAAGATTAATGTTCCATTGTAATACTGTGCTAGCATTTGTCTCTCAAAGTAGCAATTTTGATTCATGTTCATAAAGAATAGGAAATATATTTTAAAGCATTACCTTGTTTTCTTGTTGTGTGGAGTAAATTTTAAGCTATTGAGTGTAAAGGGTTATAACAGAAAGACAGAAATTTTTAACTATAATACTGCAGAGTATAAAGGAAAGAAGTAGTATATCACATAGAAAGAAAAGACCGAGCATTTCTTACTGAGTGTGATTTAGATGGATAAGAGACTCCTTAATATTTGCTTATTCTTTTTCCGGATTTGGCAAGGTGTGTAATGGACTAAGAAATATGGGAAGTTAGACCATATTTTACAAATGTGTAAAGCACTATGGGTACAAAAAACTTGGGGCCAAAATTTTTTTTAAATTCCATCTAATTTAGTAATAGTGTGCTGAGTTGCTTAATTGTGATGAAAATATTTTATTATTTTCTCAGAACAAACCTTAGTTACACAATAATAAGGACTAGCCATTCTAGGACAACAATTTTGTTTTCTTTATATGTTTGATTTTCTCAGCACTAGTACTGACATGAGATTGAAAACATGTTGGGCACATTCAGACTGTGCAGTACAAAAAAAACCAAATCTACTGATGATCATACAAACTAACACAAATAACTGTGTGTGATGTGTCATTTCAAACAATAGATGTGAACATGCAAAAGAACTAATCTCTTTTTTAAAAATTTACAGTAGATTTCTGTAGAATTATGTGATCACACATAAAAACCTGATGTATAAATGCATTTAAACATATCTAACACTTTAATATCTTCTTGAGGCTTACTATTAATTATTTGGATAATAGTAGTTCCTAGGAATTCTTGCAATATGTTTCAGACTTTGGGCAGCAGCATTACTTTTAGTAACTTCTGTAGTGTTTATTCTGTAAATGCGAGTATTACGACCTGCATTTGACAAAGTCTAGTAGTATTTTATGTTGCCTTTTCCCCCCAGAATTACTTCAAACACTGAACTGGCTCTGGAATATTAATGTTTTTGCCTATGTGATAAGAACTTCAGCCCATAAGAGCTGGAAAACTAGAATATAACAGTCACAGGTGTTGATACAGTCAGTGTAATACAGATTTCACTACAAAATTTCAAAAGAAGCTTGCTTGATAAGCAAACTAATATATTTTTATAGGCTGAATTTACACAGGAACACTTGCAGTTGAGATCCATGCTCCCTGTTTTCTGCTGTCCTAATTATTTTTTCTTTTTCACAGTATGGTTCCCTCTAGTGATTCTTATAAGGAAAGAGGCTACCTGATCCCTTAATCCAGCTAACATTTTACAGAAGATGATCCAAATTAGTTTTGCTTACACCAGATGCTTTATGTGCAATTGGGTATCAGACAATGGTGACTGAAATATGAAACACACAAATTCAATGATCTCCTTTGGAAGAATCTCTTACCTGGGGGAGCTAGCATGAAATGAGTTGTTTGCATAGTTGTGCAGTGTGCAGTCCGGCCTCCTCCCCTTATGCAAACCAATGAATGTGTAAACTGATTGCCAGATATCCCCAGTGTCAGACTCTGTAACAAGAAGTGCAATGAGTATTTGATGGAAGAGAAGCAAAATCAGATTTAACAGACTTGTTACAGCAGGCAAATATGTTAGCAAATGAACATAATATGCATACAAGCTTGAATGAGCTATGGTGATAAGTTTGTACAGGTAAAAGGTAATAGAAATAGCAGAAAGTACAGATAGAAAAATATACCAATAATTAGTTATGCAAATGACTTGTTATGTGGCCTTCTGCAAGTTATGCAATTTCTTATTATGTTTTAATTTAAATGTTATAATATTTTGCTTAAGTATCAAACAAAATATTTTAATGTCCCATTGCTTATAAAAGATCGTGGACTTTGTTATTTAAAGAACATACATAGGTACACATCCTGTGAATCAGCAAAAACTCTGGTGATTAGTCAAACTACAGTAATGGGATCCCAGTTTAAAGAAAATAAAACTGTTGAATATACTGGTACTTTTATATATATATCGAGGTGCATTTGGAAAGTTAGCAAAACCACGGTACCATTCCCAGGTAGAGGTTTTCATGCAGTCACCCTGGAGGTGAAGATGGATGCATCCTGAAGGATGAGAGCATTGAATAAAGTGACTGAAGCCCTTCCACACCAGTCACCCTCAGTGCCACAGAACAGTCACTGGTGCACTCAAGTTATTATTATGCAGTCAGAGCCTATAGGATAAAAGTGTGGCAAGAAGACAGAAGAGTTACCCTAATTAAATTTTTGGTAAATGTTTCCTAGGTATCCACAAGACTATCTACCTCAGATAATCAATAAAACACATCCTAAATATATAAGCCTACATTCCAAGTGCTGTAGTTTATCTCAACATCCTTCTCCAAATGTTGTCATAGTTTTAGAAGCTGATGAACACTGATCACACTTTGGCATTAAATACGTTATTTTTATGAGACACAGTGTGATCCATATTCTCAAGGCTACTGCTCGAGCCATAACTAAAGTGTCAATCTTTGCTCCTGTGATTACTTTGCTTCCCATGCTGTACTGTTCCTGGACACTGGAGCCCTGAGAGGTTGGAAGGAGGTAGATGTAATTCTGCCTGCAAAATATTCTTAATTATAAACATCCTACAGCGTGCTTTGCTTGCAACAGTTATCCTCAACAGGATCAATTTCTGGCTGGTCAAATCCCTTTAACCACATTCTGTCTCAAAGACTCCCATCTGTTGGAGGGACTTCTGTGGGTTTTTTTACTCTGGACAACAAGCTGTCTACTGCTAACTTGTCCAACCGATGTGGACCCGATTTGGCATCCAGAGGTGCACCTCACCTTCAAAACCCTCCTTCAGGCCTACCTTCATCAGTTACAGCTGCCCTCCTCATCTCACCATACTCTTGTGATAGCAGCATCAAGCAGAAATGGTGAAAAAGCCAGCACTTCTGTTTTGAGACACCACAGCTCTGCTATGTTATGAAGCAAGAAGAACATGAGTTTTAACTATAAGTTTCTTACCAGAGGAGAAAGAGAAAGCATGGGGGAAGAGACAAGGTTCCTGTGAAGAAAAGATAGATGAAAGGCAGAAAATGAAGAATAGAACTTATTTTTTCTCTGTACTTAATAGACTCATTAAGTGCAGAGAAATAGGAGAAAGCAGGCCAAGTAGTACTTGTCCCTAATGCCAAGGGACGGGTATGAAAAAGGTTTCTTTGGCAAAAGATACCTTTACTGAACATTCTTGTTTAGCAAGCAGCCAGCTACCAGGAGTTACCTATAGAGAACCACAGGGCTCTGTGGTTAGATTGGGAGCAGACATTCACATCCCAGACTGAGCCCTAGAATCTGGCACATATCTCACAGACCAGATGCTGAGATGTGCATACTACTGTCACAGACATGGCATTCAGAATTTGGATTACATTCTGTTCACAGTGCCTTGTATTTTGCTGGAAAAATAATGAAGATTTTGATGTATTCACAAAGGGCAACATTCCCAGGATCCTGGAGTCTGTCAATCTGCTAATGCCAGGCAATAATCTGGCTGTGTGCTGAAAGTATGACAAGGATGACTGCAGCAATGTCTCTGTGCACTTCAAGTGACTCTGTATGTTAAAATATGCCAAGGAGCAGATATGTCCTAGAAGAGAACACAGATTTCTGTATGGCTCTGATGTTCAGCCTGGAGTGTTCAATGCAGGCCTCAGTGTAAGAACACATGAGAAGAACAGAGGTTAATATTTCAATAGGTCCACTCATTCATCTTCTCCAAACTGCAAGTGGCATGGGAGTGGATCAAAGCAAGAGCACCACCTGATTTCCAGGTTATGTCTCTAGCTTGCACACACTTACTCCTACCTCCAAATATTTCCTTCATTGTCTCTCTTTTCCCCTCACCAATAGCAAACATCTACTCTGCTAACCTTATCACTTTTCCCACCAAGTCCCCCTGCTGTGTTCCATCAGTTACTTTCTAAGCTATGTGGCCAACTGCCTTATACTAATCTACTTCTTATACTAATCTGCTTCTAAGATACTGGGAAAAATCTGTCATTATCTCCTATCTTTCTTTATTCATCTTGTTTGCTAAGTCAGCCAACATGCATTTGGGGCTCCACTCATACACAGACCCTTGAGCGTCATGGATATTTGCAGGAAACTCAGGACTTTTTGTTGTATCACAGCTCCATTAAGTGTGGCATTTTAACAAGACATTATAATAGCTTGTCCAGATACCTTAAGTGCTTGCAGTCTAAATAAGGTGAACAAACAGTGCATAAACAGACACAACATATTGCACAAGGTAAAAATGCATTTCAACAGTAAAAGTGGAGACACATTCTAAATTTTGGAATCCACATCCACAGACTCCTCAACAGAAAAAATTCAATTGTCATTATACAGACTTTAAAGATTCAAGTAGTTTTTAGTACAGTGGTAGAATGCTTATTTACAGAAGCCAGAATTGAAAACTTTCCAGTCAGGTTCCCCCTCAAAGATCTTCTCTACTGCAATTTCTACTTTTTCTACATATTTTACAGATTACTTTGCTAGAAAAATAACTTCTTTCAAGGGGAAAACTTTGGAAATACTCTCAACTTTCACAGAAGTTTAACAAAAGTTGTTTCCTTAGGAATGTAATATGTTAATCAATTAGATCAATCTTTAAAAAATATTCAAAATGCTTAACTCCTTCAGTGTATTCCCTCCATGTTACCCATATATTGTAGACCTTGCAAACCTGCTAGTGACATCTAAACTGATTTTTTTCTCCTGTCTACTACTGGAATGAAAAGTTACCTCAATGAACCTAACAAAATGTTGAATACAATGACTGAAATGCAATCTTAAGAAATCTTTGTTCGACAAGGGGTGTCTTCAATCTCTATTTAATCATACATTATCACTTATTCAGGTAGTCCTCTGGCAGCTGTGAACAAAGCTTTCCAGCCATTTATCTATTTCAACCACAATAGGCTGAATCATCACCACCTCTAGACAGAGTTTTAACCATGCACATGATACATAATAAAAGAGTTTGCTAGAAAAATGCAGATTTTCCATCCCAACATTTAAAAATCCTACTGCAAATTTGAAAATAGTAAGTTTTGGGGAGGGGGTTGCATTAAAAATATTCTTTTATTTAGTTATTAGGAAATATTTTTCCTATATTTTATCTAAACAGCTATATTTTATCTATTTCCTATATTTTATCTAAGAAAGCCATGCCACAAGGTATGGTTGAAGTTTAAATGGGATTCCAGGACATTTTGTGGTCATTGTTTGGCAGGAGAAAGAAATCAGTGCTAGAAAAGATCACCGAAAATTTACATGGAGCCTGTAAACATCCAGGTTTTGGTACTGATCAAATATCTCTTCAGATGACATGGACTCTTTGATTTTTGCTAATCTCCATGGGAATCAGTTTTTTAAAATTCATTCTGCTCAATTCAGAGAATATTTATTTAAGACAATTTTTTCTACTGAATTTTCTTTAATCTTCAGCCTCAAATATATCTTTACTCTGTCAAACTTGATATGAGTACACAAAGTGAAATGTCCTTCCCATTTTTTCCATCGATGGGAGCAAAATAAGCAGCAGAGAAACCACCACTAGGGATGTAAAGGAGATTTTCCCACCTGAAGTACTGGATGTCAATAGGTAGAGGGCTTCACAAACACCAGAGTGGGCAGGGCTGATCAGTTCAAATGCTTTGCCACCTGGACTTCTCCAGAAGTATTCTGATTACTGTATCTGAATTAATTTCTGTCAAAATCACTGCTATAGGGGCAGATGTATGTGTTCAGTGTTCACTATCTACAGCTTGACCTGGAGAACTCCACACTTCTGATTTCTAACAAAAAGGAGCATATAGTACTCCTAATTGCAACAGCAAATGTTTATGTTGGGCCTGTCCTATTTATTGATTTGTTGCTGGACAAGACAAAATTAACATCTGATATTCTCTGATTTTCAGGCAGTGATTGATAACAACTCCTTTTTTTCTTGCAGAAGTTGCAGATTTTTTCTTGTACCTTTTCTTTGAAAAAAAAATAATAGAAAAAGCAAAGAAAATGGAGCATTTTGAGTAAGAATAAGGAAGGGAAATATTCTTTATCAGAAAAGTTTAAAATATTTTGCTTAGGATTTCTGAAGAGAACTGAGGCTCATCCTTGCATAAAGACACAGAAAAGCACAAGGTGAAAACACAGCCTTAACTACCAAAGCCATTTCACACCATCAAGCATAGGATGCAGATATATAGATACCAGCACTGGGATATATTGTGCTAAGAAGAAATGAGGACTTTGGCAAAAAAATTTTGTGTGTTTTGGAGAAAAATGTTGCACCCCCAGTTCACCCCACCAAAACCTGACTTTGATAAGTCGTAATAGCTGTACTCTAGTCCTGCCATTAATTTTTTTATAGATCAATTATTTAATGCAACTGTTTTTTTAAAGAGGTGCTGTGGCCTCCAGTTGCTCATTTGTGCAGAGGAAAGAAACATCATACTGAGATCTCAAGTGTTGGAGCAATTAGAAAATGAGAAAGATGCCATTCTAGGATTTTCAGGGACATTGCACTTCAGTCTTCAATTTTACAATTAGGATAACTTCAAATGTGTTTATAACCTTAAGAATGTCAACATGTTTCCATTATCTACTGTGTACATATTATTTTGAACCCACTTCACAGTGCAGAATATATTAATGTATTTATTTAGATTCTGATAAAGTGGTCCTTCAGACACTTAAGGACTTAAAGCCTTCATAAAAATCTTGAACAGACAAGTATTTAAAAATAGTGAAAAATCATTAAATGTTAAATAAGGACTTGCATATATTTTCATTGGTTCATTAGCATTTTTTGATTAAAAATTACATGCAAAATTTACAAAGAGAACACTAAGGGTCTAAAACTCTGTGACACTTAACGGTTCGCCAGGGCATATTTTTCATTAAAAAAAAAAGGAAAATAATAGAAGAAAAATAAAAAGCTTAAAAGGAAAAAGGAGAATGAAATTTATTTTATCTTGCTTTGAACATGATGGGCAGACATAATAGATGACAGCTCTTGTACATTCACTATTTCTGTCTGATAGAGGGTCAGTCTCAAAAAGTGACCTAGTATGTAGAGATCTGAAAAATGGATCTCATGGGTGTCATGCCCTTTTACATTATTCTGAAAGTCTCCAACAACTACTACCCAGTCTCTCTCCCCTCAGCTTCCAGAGGGCTTCAAAGTTGATATGGCTGGCCTCAGGCAGGTACTTATTGAGCTGTGCCTGTAAAACTGCTTGAAGTTTTACAACTGTGTTCTGAAAATGAATTATGTAAAAATGCCCTCTTGCTTACTCCTCCTCTGCTATCTTTTTGCAGTTAAAGCCACACTGCATCCTTCTGAAACTTTATTTCTTTTCTATTCTTAATTGTTTCATCATTTTCAGACAAGGTAAAAAATTTGGACAGTCATATGAGGGCAATTCATTCCATTGCCATTCTAATGCAGAGATCAAATATGCTGTTGTACATGACATGACCTTCATAATTGTTTCAATCATATATTCTACCTGTCTTCCAAATTCAAATACTTAGATCCCAGCTGCTTTCAGGTATATAGTTCCCAGGCCTGCAAGGGATTTTATTCACCTTGCCTTCTACCCTGTATTTCAAAAGGAAGGGCAGGAAATCACTGATTCATTGGGCCAACCTCTTTGCATCTCCTGAAAGGGATAACACAGAGAGAAGAAGCACACATAAGAAAATTAAAAATAATTATCCATCTTATTAGTAATCTAAGGACACTGTATATGAGAATGAGAAAATATGTTTCTATACAATAGCAAGCTTTTAAGTTCTGTATCAAATTATAGCTACCACATGATTTATTTGTGTGATTTTACACTCATAAAACCAAAATGTTTTCACAATTTTCCATAATAAAGTTCTATAAATGTAAAGCCAAGTGAAGTTCTATAAATGTAAAACCAAGTGAATAATCTACTAGGAATAAGTTGTTAAATATATTTCTCTACTTGTTTGTTCAATAAAAATCTGAGCCCTTTTTTTTTTCTCTGAAATCATTAACCAGATTTCTTTGCAAATAATTTTCCTTCTTTAGAGAGCAAAAATTGCACATTCTTGAGCATTTAAACAGACATTTTTCTGATCCACATAACACTTGTCAGTATTTGTCTGTACAGTAAGCAACACAGTTGGAGATGTAAGCACAGTAAGTAACACAGTAAGAGATGCACAGTGGGAAATGAGGGTGCTCACCTGATTCGTTTGGTATTAGCTTTTACTTGGCAGAACCAACACCAGTTGGAAGCTCACACTGAATAAAGTTATTTGTGGAAAATTAGTCATCCATAAGGTCAAGAGAAAATGTCTTTTTCCAATTAACTCAAGTGCCAGAAATTTTGAAACTTCAAGTACAGAACTGTACCCAAGAAAAACCACGACTTGATGTTATGTATTATCTTGCAGGTGCTTTTATTTCTGTTTCTTTTACATTTGAAACAAAATACCAGCTTTCAAAGAATTATTTTTTATGCTGACAAAGCTGAGGTATCTCCTGCAAATCTTAACAAATATTTTCTTATGTAGACTACTCTGCAGGATGATAGTTGATTCATACAAAACTTAAAACCCATGAGTAATTCCATTCAGTTCATGGTATTACTCATACCCTTTAATGAAGATACACTTTTAAGTATCCCAATGACTCTTTAGAATATACAGGGTCAATTAGAGAATTAGGGACTTTTCATGTGGGCTGATCACCAACTTCCCCTGCTCCTCCCCTCCCCCAGAAGTCCATTTTTGAATCACTGAAGTCTCTTAGAATTCTAAAACACCCATACAGCAGAAAAATAGTAAAAAACAAGAAAGAGAGTTGTAAAACCAAACTGCATTATGTTGGTGGATTATGTGGCAGACTGTGTAGGATAGTATAACAGGTGAAATAAAAAGCAGACTGACTTACCTTTTCCTAAAAAATATATTTCACCTCGCATCTGTATGCCCAAGGCCCTCTAGAATTTTAAGAATGTGATGCATAACTAATTTTAAAACTAAACAAAATTACCATCTCTTTTTCTGAATGTAATTTAAGTGTACACTTGTGCAAGTTTTGGGCTGTTTATTTTAAATGGCAAATGGAAGAGGGACCCATACTGACACCAAGAAACACCAAAGAAATCCCCTGGGAAAGGCCCAACATAGGTCATTACACCCACTGTCCCTCCATCTGGCTAAACAGAAGCAAGAAGTTTTCTAGTCTGCCACCTAATTAATAAGAGCACAATTCCAGAATTCATTTGCAACTCAGTACTAATGAGTATATATTGACAGCAAGAGTTTCTATTTTAGACATATTAGTGAATATAATTGTATTCCATTCCCAGTGATTGGCATTTTGGATCACACATCATGAAAGAGGGTGGAGATAAAGTTTTCCTCTCTGAAGAAATTCAGTGTTGGAGACCAGGGTTCCACAATAACAGCCAAATCAAATTGTTGGAACTTAACACTGTGAAGCACTTTTCTTTCAAATTACTTGATGATTTTGAAAACCTGAATCCATCTCTTACTCTCTGTTTTTTAATCCATATGGAGCAGCAGTCCAAACTAAGATCTAGAATTAAAACTACTAAAACACATTGGAAAATCTTTGCACAAAAAGAAAGAACAAGAACTAAAGTTTTAAAAGGCAGTATAATTTTCCCTCCTTGTATTTATAGGAATTCACATGTATCAACTGTATTTTCCCATAGATCTATGATTTTGCCATTTTCTATTAATCTGTGATGAATCTAAATAATGAAATTTCTTAAGTTGATGCTAAGTGACAGCCAGTGCTTGACAGTAGTTACATACATTTTATATGAATAAATAATTTTTACAAGAACAAACATTCTGATACTTTCAAATAAAGTCTTTACTGATCTGTGTACCACAATAATCCTTCTATTGTTCTGTGTATTGTCTTCAGAGGTATCAACACTGAAGGACAGAAATATAACACTGCAGCTTGCATGATGCTCTGCAACAAGAATTTCAAATGCCTCACTCACTAAGGGTGATATAGAGAATTGCGTCACATTCCAGTGCAAAGAGATGTTAAATACCAATATCAACACAACATTCAGAGGCCCATATAAGAATCAGTGAGTGCAATAACAGGAATTTCATAGGCAATGATTCCTTTCACACAAGTATTCAGACTACCTTAAAACCCTAAGCCCTCTGGTAAGATTGAACTATTAACTGTGATGAAGCATATGTGTGTAACACTTCACAAGTGGCAAAGCTGGACAAAATGACATACAAGACAGCTGAATATGTTAAAGCATATTCATGAAGGAAGATTGGTTAGGGAAACAGAATATATATACACATTATCAGTAATAACATCCCTTTCCCTGACAATCTACAAATTTACATGTCACTATACAGTGTCAGTAATTAAAGTCTTTAAAATTGCCACTTAAAACAAGTGTAATTTAAATATCACAGCATTTTCCTTACTTTTCTAAGGTGAACTACATATAAGTGACAAATGTGAAGTTGTACAGGTGCAATTGAGTTGAGCTGACCAGTGCAATTGGGGTTATACAGAACAATTTGCAGAAATGCACCTTTACCAGAAAGGTATACATAATTTAAATTAATTTGTTCATAGAGATCATCCAGAGTTAGTGATTGAGATCTGAGAGTGTTGCATTCTTGATTGTACATGAGTGCAGCTAGAAAGTTTCCAATGAAGTTCCAATTCAAACACAAAGGGAGTGAGAAAAATGTCCTTATCACTTTCCATGGTGGCATACTGAGACACATCAGCTTCCCCTAAGCACAGGCAAAATGATGAGGTGATTCCAGGAGCAGATTTCCAAGGGACATCTCAGCAAACAGTGCCAGGTCCTCTGCTGCTTACAGCAGAGTCTGGCATCAGGCATCAGCATCAGTCTGCAGCTGATTATAGGGAACCATGTACACTTCCAGTAAGATCTAAATTTTACTTTCACCTACTAAATCAATGCATGGAGCTGGTCCTTTGTAGCAGGCCAGATTAGCTTGGTCAATTTTTTTAAAACTGGGATTTTCTGAAGCCAGTTCCAAAGCTATTCATTGTACTACAGTATGTGAAATCACAGCAAATAATGTTACATTAAATTTTTCGTGAAGTTTAGGTCTTGATTCTGTCTCCAACTTTACCTGGGTCTATACCTATCTGGAACTATGTTCAGTATACAGACATCTATGCTCACAGCAAAACCCTACTGTTGAACATGTTTTACACTCTAAGCTGAGCTTTTTCATAATCCCTTAATACATCATATCAAAATACCAATGCTTGTACGTGTATGTATGCACATATTGCATATTTGAAGATTTCAGGACACCTTCACCAGCATGAAAATACACTCATTTACATGCTAGGAGACATTATGGTAAAGGTAATCCAGGGTACAGACACAGATTCACTAGCAAACTCTCTTCAATACAAGCATTTTTTTACCAATATGAAGGCACACTAGCAGATTAGAACTGATGTTCCCTATACTGAAGAGAATTTCAATCTACATAGCTAAAGAACAAGCCTAATTTAGATTTGCTAGGTCCAGGATTTGCTACCAAAGGAAAAAATTTAAATCTGTTTGCTGCAGCATGCCCCTTTTATCTTTCAAATAAAGAAAGAACTCTTGACAGTCATAGAAAATATAACATTTATCCTCTGTAATTTATAAAATAACTGTACATATAATTAATGATCTGAAATATTTAAAATAAAATATTCAAATTATATTTATGTAGGAAAAATGGGCCCCTATGAACTCAGCATTTTTAAAAAGCATTTTATCTCACTGTAAAAACAGTAGAACATTTAGAAGAGAATACTGAAAGAAACAGCATTGGTGAAAGCTGCGGTTTGTAATTGCAAAGTTAATTATCTTTCCGAAACCATCAGTTGTCACTTAGATAGACCAGATTCTAGCAGGCTCTCAGGGGACTGACTTTATTTCATTCCTAATGGCTTGGGACCCACCATTTTGCTGCCTCTGAACATTTGGTCACTGAATGCACCATTTATGGAGTATTGTTTAATTAAGGGCAAATTAAGAGAACTGTGCACAGAATTTAATTTCATATCCTGTGTAAATTCTTTTAAAGAGGGTACTAACTATAGGCATTATAACTTTTCATTATCCACTGTTTCTACAAGGTATTGACAATTTATTGTTTGCAACAGTTAAGAGTTTTGTTTACCCTTTGGGGAATTCTGCTGGCACTGCAGTTTTTTGCCTCATCATTCCATTAACCCCCTATATGCCACTTCCACTATTTTGAGATCAGCCATATATTTGAAAATGCACTCTTTTTTCATATATGTTCAAATATACTTCCATAACAAAATAAAACAAGGCTAGAAGATAAGATGTACTATATGCATGTGCATATAGTGCACACGTGCAACAGGAATTCCTTCAGGACTATATTTTAGGCAGCCAAAATTAACTGAAACTCCTTATGCTGTTGCCTCTGAACAGAAATTAAGAAAATGCAAAGAGCTAGAATATTCAATGTTGTACAGAACCTCCTAGTCCCTTCTTTGCAGAGACACTTGCACAGTTTTGATGTTTCCATTAACTGGTTCTTCAGCCACTGCATGTGACCTGCAGTTTGCTTTTCCTCCTCCTTCACTCTCACCCAGTCCTTCTGCTTGAGTTTCTAAATCTGTTTGGGTTGTGAAGCAGCACAATGGCTGGAATTTCACCAACATTAAAATCTTCGTGTTTACTGAAATCAACTAAAAATTGTATTTACTAACAATAAAATTATTGCATCTGGAGTGAAGAACCAATTCTATTTCATGCTCAGAAAAGCATATAGCTTGAAAGTAGTTATTACTAGTCTTTGAAAGCAACAATCTGTCTCCAAAGAAAGCAAAAACCTGTTTCTAGAATATTTTAATAATCATAGAGATGCACACTCTGGAACACAGGTACTCCAAACAGTACAAAGCATAGCTTATATATACCCTGCAAAGTTAGTTCTAATCTATGTAGACCACAAGCATGACACACAAGTAATTGTCAAATATCCATGATAAATTTTACAGAATGAGCAGAAGCAAATAAAAACAAAGACTGCTATCAGAAAAGAGATAGAAATGGTTATCAAAATTAAAAGACATCCATTGTCCTTATTCCAAACCAGTGGCAATACTTGATTTTTTCAGGAAGATTGCATAAAATTATTAGAGAGGTTAATCCAGCAAAACTAGTAACAGCTATGCAGAAAGGAACACAGTTTTCAATCCACAGTAAGCAATCTCTCTTTCACTTCAAGTTCCCTGTTGTTCTCGCTTCAGGGTGTGGCTTCTTTGGCTGAAGAACTTTGATATTTGCCCCATTTCTTTCCTCATACTTCTGTTCCAAGAGAAGAGTAAATTCCAAAATTTGCAAATTGACTTCACAAAATACAACCAAGATAGCCAGAAGACATGTATTCCTGGTTAAATTGCTTTTATTTCTATATTCCAAGAAAATTACTTAACCACTGGTCTGGGATTTGGATGTGATAGAGGACTCTGCTCTCTGTCTTGTGTAATTAAACCTGTCCTAGCCTTTCACTCACTCCCTTAAAGATATAAGATCCTTGATACCTACCAATACTGCAAGTAAATTAGTATAGGATCCTAATAAAATTAATGTTTAACTATCTTTATTTCCTAGCATATTTTTTAATGGTGCCAAAGTTGATAATGCAAATAACTAGTATATATTTAAAAGCTCAGAGCATAAAGGGTTGTTGTTGTTGTTTCTCTCTAGATAATGCTGCCTATTTCTGAGGAAACTGGATCTTCAAAGCATGTCTTACTGGAGAATGAAGCATTTAATTTTTTTAAGGAAGCTCATTTTTCTGCTTAGAAAAAGCATATGAAATTTCCCTGCAAAAGCAATTATAAGACAAAATTAGCACTAAGAATGAAAGGACTATCTTAATGATGACTGTAGCTTCACTGGCTTGACATTATAATACTGTAAGAATTATACAGCATCCAAAACCTGTCAAATGAGATTTAGGAATATAGTTTGGAAGTTATCCCCTATTGAGTTACTGTCCATAATCCTGATACAAATCCTGTAAAGTGTTCGTGTGAGGTAGTCCATATGCTAAGGGTAGCATATCATTTCAAAGCTGTCAGTTTTAATTTCTGTTTTATTAATTTTCCCATAAGTCTACAGACATACATTTCAGAGGATATATATCAAGTCGATTGTATCCACACAAAGAAGCAATAAAGCGATGGCTCCTTCTGACATGCTTCCCCGTGAAGAGTTCACACATTGGAAGGAAAAAGTGTAAACACCATGTTATGAGAAGCAGGTGGGAAGATTTTGAAAACCTGGAGGACCAGAGATGAAGGACATGGGCATGAAGCATGGATTCAAGAGGAAAATACGGATTTTTTGTGTGCGTGAAGAGGGAGATTGGAGGGAACAACATGTATTTGAGTAACAGGTCTATGCTTGCTTAAGTTTTCATTCCTAACATCACATTCTTGCCCTAAAAGGAAAACTATGACAAGAGTTAATTTTGCCCTTTGCCTGAAAAAGCAGCAATAACCACATTATCTGGACAGACAATCCCTAGATATCTTGGTAAAATTCTGTCTGTGGCTGGCAGTGATTTATTGAAAAAGAAATTATGTAGGAAAAAGGTAAATGAAGAACAGGCCCAAACCTTGTCTAAAAGTTCAGAACAATCCAGCAAACATAAAAGTTTGCAGGAACTCATTCCCAGTTGTATTTTTTTCTAGTAGAATGTTTAGCAGAGGTTGATCACCTCCTGTGGTGAGAACCTGAAGTAATGCATTTAACACAGTATCAGGGTTTTTTTCCTAGTACACTGCAATCTGCACTTTAACATAAACCTAAGCCTTACATTTAAGGGGCAGGACTATGAAAGCACTCTGAGCCCTGAATTTCCACATGGTCTTGAAAACACAGCATGACAGGAAAGCTGTGTCAGTGGCTGATCCCATTTAGACCATCATTACCTTTATTATACTTTTTCAGCTTTAATTCCCATGTCAAAGACAAGAAAACCCAGACAAGCTCTCTGGGCACACCTACACTGCCAAATAAAATAGAATGAGAGACTGAAAACTGGAATCTTCATTGTTCATGCTGCTTAATTTTTCTCTCACCTTTGACCTAGCTCCAGGTATCATCCTGGACAGAGTTTATTCTCATGACAGCTTCCAAAAGGGGTATGATAACATTACCAAGCATGTTTCTCTCTACCCTACACTATAAGACACTTTTCCAAGTGTACTTTTTCAGCCAATTTGCCACCTCCAAAAAAACCAAAACCATCAAAAAGTCATAAGGCCTGATAGCAATGTAGGATTATAAAATTATAGGACTCTGACTGATATGTTCTTTTACTAACTTGGTAACACAAAAACTGAAGAAAGGAATTTTTTCCAACACCACTAGGCTTCTATTGAGCATTTCTGATATGAATCCCTGAAATAGTTTAATAGTGGAATCAAATTAATTTCTAGATATCTGCCTATATAACAGAGACAATTAGATCATGTGTAATGTAAGATGGGTTTTAAAATTTGCTGACACCATGAATCACCATTGCATGAATTAATGCAAATGTTTATATTTAAGTTAATACTGTGTGAACACTGCAGTATGTATAATACTTTAACATGTAAAATAAATTAATGTATTGAAGATAATTAAGTTGCAATGAAAATGTGTTTTGATAATTTGCTAAAAATAGCTGAGGCTAAATCTATTTTTGTCAACAGTAAATTTGAAATCCAATGTTCTTTATTTTAATCTCCCCTGTCTTTCACTCTCCCTCAGATAATTCTTCTTTAGAATAACAGCAGCTATGTCTACATGTCAGTTCTCAGGTTCCAGACGTGCCTTAGACCTTCTTGTGACCACAAACATAAATCTCAGATCTTTTATCCAGTGGTTTAGCTCTCTCTAGACCTGTAGAAACAGTGAGCCAGTGCTCAAGATTGAAGTGTTGGCTCTCCATAGGACACCATCTGGACTCTGCAGCTAAGATTCAAACACTGGACATGGCACAATCGTGTGAAAGTAAATCATACAAATAGCTGCTGTCATTTTGTTTCTCCTATATATTGAATTCAACTGCTTGCATACAGTATTGCCCTCTCACTGTCCATGTACTGAGGCAGACACAATGAATGAGAGCAGTTGCATTTAAGACAATTTTCTTTCAAGAAAATAAATATTTTCTGTTATGACTTGTGCAAATTACTTTCTCTAAAACTATTAGTTTCAAATAATTTTTACACACAAGATTTTTCCATCTTCGAAAAGTCCATCAAGGAAGACTTGTTGGCAATTTCCTGCAGTCGTAGAGAATTGGATTCTTAACATAGGAATCATCTGCTACAAAAATTTGGAGGATTGATCCCATATTTCTGATCCCATCACTTTCAAAATATTTAGATAGATGCAACGATTGTGATCAAGAGTACCTTTACAAAACAGTGATAAGGGTACTTAACAAGAATGGTGGAGTAGGTTCTGCTACTCATCCCAAGGTACAGGTTAGAATGACAAACTTGTGAGGTGAAATAAAACTCTGCTCTCTCATGTCCTCCAGGAAAAAGATGACTTACAGTCTAGGCTTAAGATTCACCCCCGAGAATTCCAAGTAAAAGAGGTGATATTCTGCTTCTCATATATCTCATTTATCTTTCCAAAGACTCAGGCCTTGAAATTTCTGTCTTGTATTAACACTGCTTTCTTACAAACTGAGCAAGTTTTTCATTCAGCACAAATGCTCTCTAGATCCTGGTCTCCTTCAACAGAGGAACTACATTCTCATGTCTATGTGGAAAAGCATCTGTTTGGCCATAATGATAAGAACTGTTCTGAGACTGAAATCTTTCAATGGTATCTCAACCTAAAGCTCATTAATAATAATAATTTTTAAAAGGCTAATTTCCAGTGTGATTTTTTTTACTGATCGTGTCTCTTTTACTGCAGAAACAGTTCCAGTGCAGCATTCTTTGAAAAAATGTGGAATTATGGAGTATTTCTAATCCAACTAAAACAACAGTTTACCTGACTACGTTCTTATCCACGAACCACAGGAATGCTTCCCTACAGCTTGGCAGGTGTGATTTGGAGATAATTGCAGCAAAGGGAGGGGGCCATCACTGGCTTGTAATTCTCCTAGAGAGACTGCAGGTCTTTTTTCCTTCTGTCTAACCTTGTATGATAATTTGTCCAATTCCACCTGTCTGCTAAAGTAGCTCTTACAGTTGGATGTCTGTGGTTAATTGATACTGTTCTGGTTTCTGTGTAGTCATGAGTGTAGTTTCTGTGCTATTCATGAGGACAGACAGAAATAATTTTTAAAGTTGAAAACTAAATCTGGAATCACTACAATATCAGCATTTTGCTTCAGAGATTTGCTAAATGGTCAGTCTGGATGCTATTCTTTTCAAAGACTTCAAATGTGTTGCAAGTTTTAAACTGAAAACCTCTTCTCAGGAAGAAATTCAGATTTATATACTGCAAAATTTTAATCAGAACTGGAAAATGGAGTGAAAAAAAATTTCAGTAATCTCTTGGCTGTGATAAATAAAGACATGAAAAAATAGTCAGGGTGACCTTGGCAGTTTAGTGCAAAAACTTGTTCTCAGAAAGTTCATGGATTTGGAAGCAAAGATCTATCATCAATAGCCTTAAATATGTCCACAGATTGAGAATGAAGTTGCATCTTAGATACAGATCCTGTAACTAACCATCTGGATATTAGTTCCTAGTTTTGCAAGGAACTTTAGCAGGTGCCTAAATTTATATTTTAAGTATTCATGGACAAAAAGTTAAGAATGTTCATAGGAACCTTGGCTGAACTGTTGGCTGCATATAGAGACAATAAATCTATTTATAGATACATACATATATAGGCCATATGACACCAACAATCCATATTGTATATGCTAACTCAGCTGAAGGCTTCTCAGCAGTGTAGGCAGAATCAGTTTTATGGAAGCAGCAATATGGGTCACAGCAGATGGGAGAAAGAGGCTAAAAAGATTCAGTGGAGGCTTCAGCGGACAGAACAGATGGGTTGTGGGGGGAGAGAATGGGGTTTCTGGAGTAAGACTGGAGCTAGCATCTCAGAGGTCAATAAAGGTCCATGATATTCTGGGTACAAAGTGATTGAGAAGACTAAAAAGGCTGGAGAAGCTAAGTGAGGCTTTAGTGGGGTTGTGTTATCAGGGTAGTGACAGCTCTTCTTTCCTTCTGCGCTTCTGAGATCTTGACTATTTTCATGGGTAATCTCCCTCTTCCTCACCTTCCTGAAGCACAGAACTGTCACCATGAGCCCTTTACTCATCACCCATGGACCCATCCTCATCTACTACTCTTTTCCTGATAGGAAGGCCTGCAGTGTCCAGAGGCAAGGCCTGTTCCTCCTGGGATAAGCAGGAGCAGAACATTGAAAGGGATGGCTGTCAGAGAGGACTCTGGCCCTGAAGGGAAGACAGACAGAAAAGTGACTATCCTTTCCCTAAGAAGCTGCACATCCCAAGGTTACATCCTGTTTGTTCCCTCAGCATTAGCAACAGCAGGAGAGGAAGATGGCTGTATAAAGCAGGAAACAAAGACCTGCTGTTCAGCCTGGAAAGCCAGGCCCCATCCTTGGCATAGCTGAAGCACACAGTCTGCTGCCATAAGCTGCTGCCTACCTTGTCTTTTGGCTTAATACAGCTCCGTATGCGAGTGTGAGTGTTGTGTGTATATACATATGTGTGTATGTATATAGTTTAATCCAAGAAATAATTATAAAAACACAATAATGAGCTTCCAAGTATTATCAAGCCTATTAAGCTACAAATAGTTCATTGAGGACCAATTTCTAAGTGCTAAATATTACAGCTAGATTTTGCTTTTATGCAAAAATCAATGCAAACACATGAATCATTGAGAAGCATGCTGCAGCCTTCCAAAGTCAGTTTCTAATTAGCAATCCATTGATCCAAATAGCTAGTACTACAAATAACACAGGGAAAAAAAAAGTGTTCTACCAAGTGTATGGAAAAAAGAGTCAATTTTTTGCCCTTTATAATTAATTTCAATTCTTTCCAGAATTGAGGAAAGTACCAAAGTTTTGCATCTCTAACACTATTTTTCCTATATTCAGCAATGTTCCTCCTTTCATGCGGTCCCATCAGTTAGAAAACTTACTCAGATTTTGCATGAGAGTAAAACAAATACAGAAAATAAATGTGAGCAAACTATGTTTTGCAGGATTTTTTTCCTTGCTGCTAGTGTTCTTCCTTCTTAGAACAGTGCAATTGAGCTAGCCTTATTATCCCACTACAAAAACTTAGATGTGTCCTCACAGATATTTAGGATGGTGAAAAATGGTCATCAAACTGAAATTAAAACAAACAAAATCTTAAACTTTTACTTATTTTATTTATTTATTTTGTGCTCAGAATAAAACATGTTAATACATGCAAATCCTCCACATATGATTGTCCATTAGGTGCAGAAATGTTCAGCTATGTCCTACAGGAAGCTAGAATTCTCTGCAGCTAAAAGTCATAAGAATGACTTCCAGAAGTAAAGAACACAGATTTCACCATGGATATTTTCAATATGAGAAAAAAATCCTAAGAACTTCTCTAGTTGAAATCCCTTATTTAGATGTTTTGCCTTTTCTTTGAAAACAAGAGGATATTCTAAGACTGACCTGAATCTTACAAAATGGCTAAAGACAGTCAACATAAATTCAAATATTGCATTGTAGCAGCTCCATGTCTTGCAATTTTTCTGGTTAAAGAATGAGTGGTCCAGTGTTGGTAAAGTTGAGGCTGGCTGCAAAAGAGCCATTATTTAGTCTGTCTTCAGTGAAGTATGGGGTCACCATCTGTCTTCATTTGGTGGTATGAATTTGTATTTTCAACCCATGACCTTTATACATCTTCAATTTTCAAATAATGTAAAGGCTCAAAACTAATTGCTACATCTCAGGGTAAATTGAACAATTTAAAAAATGCATTAAAAGTGTGAGTTGCATTCTATAAAGAAAGCCACACTTCAATATTCACATAATGGTGCTTACTGAACATCAGCAGTAATTTCAAAACTCAGTGAAACCCACCATTTAAACTAAAGTTTGAGATATTTTTCAATTCAAGAATTCAATATGTGCAGAAAAAAAATCTGGGATTTCCATCCTTCTCAGTAACTACACATTCAGCTATTTGTTTAGAAAGGACAGCTTCTTTGAAAATCTTGGTGAAGAATTTTCATCTAAGTACTTAGCTTATTAGAAATAAAATCTTCATCACTAATGTATCTTTTTTACAGCTCAAAATTATATGGCTTCTCAAGGAATTTAGAAATTTATTTTTAAAATAATTGCCAAAAACTGTAAGAGTTAAATATCTCTTATTTTTGACATGGGTTCATGTGTCTGGTTTTGAAGAAATTCCAAAGCAGAATCTAGAATAATGTGACTGTAACTAAGAAAATTTATGAAACAATTCTTTTACAAGAATGTGTAGATAAAATTATGGAGCACTCCTGAAGATTAGCAGAAAGTACTAAAAGAAATCCTATCTCTGAATCTTTATTAACACTGTTTATCTAATGTGGATATAGTGCATTTCTATCTTGAACGTAGGGATGATTGCATACATTGAAAATGGATCAAAGTTGGAGAGAAAAATGTACAACATGACAAAAAGAATCTTAGCTTGTTGTCAAGACTTCTTTTTATAAATTCAGACTGATCAAAAGCCATTGCTTTGTTTCTGTGCTGTACCTTGTTCAATGTCTTAGATATTGAACATAGTAAATGGGGTCCACAAGGCATATTTATGAGTTGAAATTTGACAAAATCTATAGAAATCCTCAGAAAAACATAATTTTCTCTTAAATTCCAAATATTTAACATAATTTCTGTACATCCTGGCATCCTTCTTTTGCTCTATGTAACTTTCCTGATGATGAAACTAAAATCTATATGAAAACAGTTTTTATTTGTTGTTGGCAAACATCATTATTTTAAACACTTTATCACATATATTTATTAAAATATCATTGCTCTGAAATACTCTTGCTTACAGGTAGGCAATAAGGGGAAAAAATGTATCCCTCCATTTTCACTTCAATTTATACATCCTCAAATACAGAAAAGTGAGGTGCATTGAAAGAAAAAAAAAGAGTGGTGTCACCAGCTGAAGAACAGGTGGGACACTTGAGTGGTAGTTAATATATATTAGCAAATGTTCCAGCAGTCTGATCTCATCAGTGATGAACACAGAGCCTGTTTCTCTATTTAAAGACCATTAGAAAGATCATCAGCCCTATTAATATACAGAATTCTCTGTATTGTTGTCACATTTCTTCCTGTATTTACCTTTTACTGAATGACAACATAGAAAAATTTTCTGTGTATTCCTGTTTTCTATAAAATTTATCCTGCCAATACGCTTTGGTTTTCAGTTTTCATGCCTCAGTTATTTTGATATAACATTGTCTAATTCTTATGTGCCTGCAGGATTCAGGTATGCTTTCTAGTATTCAGGAAGGCAAAGCAGAAACTTCTTAAGAAGTAGACTGTTGGTCTAATGAGATATTTTGAAACAGGATGCTTCCAAAACAATGGGTTGACATTTCTGTTGAAACACAGAATTTCTGTTTCGTTTCCTCAACTATGAACTGTAGATTGAGGTAAAAATGTAATTAACCCTAAAACTCTACCTGTTGAGTAGGATTTCCACTAATTCTCTAGCATTCAGCAGTGTCTTCTGATAGTAAAATTGCAGTGGTCACATTTCAAAGCTCAGCATTTGCCCCAAATTACCAAACAATTATCTACAATTAAGTGATGAGAGCATCAGGCAACAAAAGCTTTTAGATCCTGAAAATGGGAAGAAAACCATCTCAAATCTCTGAACAAATGGCTGTTCCTTGCTTTAAACTCACAGAGAATTGTGAGAGTCTCAAGTACCAAGCTAAGTGTTAGTGCAATCATGTTCAACAGTGAAAAACCTTGGTTACTTATAGAACATTGTGCCTTTTAAGGGTTTTGCATATGTCCCCTCTTCCAGGTTTCAGAAAGACCTGATACTGGGCAGGATTTTGAGCTGAGATTTAGGTGGCTGCTGGAAGCTAGTAATAAGTGATCCATGTGAAGTCAAAAGAACTTCTTGTATGTCTTAGATATTATTTTAACAGTAATTCAGAAAAGCAATCTGTAGTTTCTTCAGCTGCACATAAAACCTGTCTCCTGGTTGTCAATTGTTCTAGTCTTGAGGCTATTGTACAAAATGTGGGTAACTAGTACTGCTATTGTTGGAAAAGACACAGAGCCATGGTGAAATCACAGAGCACATCGTGGACTTTTAAATCCATGAGAGAGTGCTGTAAACCCTGAACTGACACAGTGACAGACTCAGCTAAGCAGGGAGAGGTTTCTCTGAGTGTGGTGTTTTTTCAGGCATACTTGTTCCCTGAACATTTTTTCCACATGAGCTTAGCTGATTGCACTTTGGTATGAGGGATGTTGTAATGCCACTTCCAGGTCAATTAAAACTCTGTTTGCTGTAAAAAATTGCATTGAATTCTGCTTCCGGATACCTCAGTTTTATTCCATTTTCTAAACTTTGTGAATTGGGCCTTAGTATCAATGAATGTCCAAAAGGCACACTGAATTTAGGTGATTTGATGTTTAAAATGTATACCTGTCTCGCCACTGAACATAAGCAATAAAAAATATTAATGCAAATGGAAAATATGTCTCACAGGAAAAAGCATTTTTCCTTGTTTAGAAAGTAAATAAATAAATAAATAAATAAATTCTATTAATGAATAATGCAAGGCCAAATAAATGCACATATGCCTGATCCACAACACATTAATTTTCTATTGAACATTTAACAGGAAAACAAAGAAAATTACTTCAGGTGTAAATGAAAAAAAAATAAAACTAAACAAAGTTTTCTTTAGAGACATTTAAACATTAAGATCAAAGAAACTGCCTGGTACTCTTACTAAATTACAGGCAGCCAAGACTGTTTTGCAAGCACAATATTCGCAGTGGAATTTCCAATACTTTTTTGCCCTGATTCAATGCTCTAAGAAGCTCATTATTTCAAGTCCTAGCTAGCTGTAGAGAAGTTATCTGAGAGTTAGGCTGACATTGATAATACATTAAAAAGCTTAGAAGCACATTCTACAGCACCTACTTATGGTAGAGATATTTGTAACATGAAACAAATAAAACTATTAAAGTATTCCTGCCTTTGACATCTTTAGCCATCTAAAGCTGAGAGGCAAAGGAAAACAGAAAATCTTGTCAAAAAGTAATAATTTAATATGTCTCATGAAGAAGAGACTTTGCATTATATCTTTCTGTTTGCTGCTGCAGTCACGAAGGAGTAGCAGCAGTCAGCTCTGAAGTGGGGAATAGCATTATAGAATATGATTTATTTCCCAAATCTAAGGAAGCATTGTACCAGTTATAGAGAAAGTTAATATTCCCTCTCCAGTCCAGGCAATGAATGAAAAAATGGTGCTGTCCTTTAACAGAGACATTAGCCAAAAGTCCTCAAAGTATCAAAATGTTTAATGATTGCATGCTCTGCACAGTACAATCTTTCGTAAATTTGTGTTGCTACTGTATCCAGACAAACTAATTCTGTGCTTCTGAACAGTATATCCATCTTTTAATACATACTTTTGGGGCTTTGACTGAAATATAATACTCAACAAGATCTTGAAAGTACACAGAAAAGAAGAAAGATGCAAGAATATTCGATAAATCAGTGCCATGCATAAGTTTTTCAGAATACTTAAATATCGTCATGGAAAGGCTTGTATGATGTCCCCTTCTCCTCAAAAAACAACAAAAAGAAAAACATTTATTCAGCGAAACCAAGTGCAGTGGCAACATTTTCTTTTGTTTTTGTAAAATGTCAGTGAACAAAACCCCTAGGACTCCATAAAAGCCAAGTATTTTCTAGTGCTGTTTCTTTTATGCTTTGATTATACAATTATCAATGTATTTTACATGAGCCTGTCCAGAAACTTATTCTTTGCTTTCACAGTTCATAAAAAACCAAAAAGGGGACAGGAACACACACAGTCGTTCTGTGCTCATGTTGCAGCATGCTTGGCTTTACATGGGTCTGGATTCAGCTACCATTTGGAAAATTTTCTATACAGCCTTAAAGGCTGGGTGCATTTCTCTGAAAACACAGTTTCTGTAGAGGATGATCGGGTAGCAGCAGTTGTTTTCAGTCATCAGATGTGCTAGTAGAATTAATTTCACTAGTCACATCTAAACTGTGCTCTGTATGGGTAGACAGTCAGAATTTCAAGAAGGTCGGGACCATCATGTGGTGCCACAAGGCACAGGTGTCCTGGAGTTTAAATCACCCACTGTAATGCAGCAAAGGAAAGGAATATGCCAGCAGTCAGGCTAAATCTGCTACTGTCAAGGTCCTTCCAGAATAGCCAGGAAAGTGACTAGAAATTGGTGAGATCGTATCTGGAATACCAAAATATAGAATTATGGCTACGAAAACAAAGAGGAACCTCAAACTACAAAAAGATACAGATAAAAGCTATTTAATAAGTAAGAAATATGTGAGAATGTTAAAAAGGGTTTCTTTGCTTATTCTAATCAAACAAAGGGTGAGATAGGTATATGCTGCTGTCAGGAAGTACAGCAGTGGTAAACACTAAATAACGAATGTTAAAATTTATATTGTCACAAGAATAAACTGGTATGTTTTTGTTAAGGGTAAAATTCTTTTGGTAATTTAAAGACATTTTACAGTGTTACAGCAAGGAGCATCTGTAACCATCCTTTGAGTAGAGCAATGATTATAAAAATATATTTGATAGATCTTGATCCTTTTATTAAGGCATTATATGATGTGTACCCTCTGATAGCAGGGGAGTGGTCCCAATGCCTCAACTTTCTTCATTTCTGCTTCTGTTTCCTCTTAATTTCGTTCAGCTGAAATGTACAGGCTGCGCTTGCCGCTGCCACTGCCTCTTCAGCAGCGCCTTGAATATAGAGCACAACAGAAGTAATGGAGACAGTTATTATAAAACAAAAGTTAAAATTTTGTTGTGTTCTGCTATTAACAAGCCTTGCTGAGAAAAAACTATGGCACATGACAGTCAAGAGGTATTTGACCTTTATGTAATTATATTTCTTAAAAGTGAGATACATATATATATGCACACAAGATTTTAGTAAGCATCAGCTGGCACATCTATTTAGCTATTCAAATATATTTTATCTGACAATGTTGATTTCTCACATTTATTTCTACTCACTGGGCATAGAATTGACTGCATTATGCCAATGTTTGCCATGTTAACTATTTCTAAAGGTTACCAACTACGTAATCATATATGACATGAAAAAGTAGTTGAATTTCACTCCCCAGCAAACTGATTTCTGAGTCATTGGTACTTCCTTCTGCTGTAAGCTGTAAGTAAACCACCCCCCACACTACCCCCAATGTACATGTTAGAAAAATAAAAAAGTCAAGTAGATATGCCATTCTTCTTCGTTTGTATATGAAAGAGCTGTGAGGATTACTCCCTTTTGGTTGCAAGATAGTGCTCATATGCCCTCCTGCAAAAACTTCACAGAAACATCCTGACCTCTTCAGATCCTTTTTGTTCAAATATTTTCAGTTGAATAATGAAAGCCAAAGGCTTATGATGCATCTCCTAATTAAGACAAACAGCATTCATTTCCATTTTTAAATACTATGTATTATTTTGCCTCCATCTTTCTTCTTTTTCACTTTTCACTGTATCCCTACCATCAAATATAAGACTTCAGATTCTCCTCAAAACAAAGGCCTGCACAGCTGTTACTTTGCAACAAGCACATTGTGGGCCCCATCCAAAGCTCATTGAAGTCGCAGTCTTTCAATTGACTTCAAAAGGCTTTGGATAGACTCCTTTCTTAAGCTATGTCTTAATATGTGATGCATTTTTAAAGCTGGAAAACCTTTAATGCACTGACGTTTCTGCAGTTTATTATAGCAGAAGATACAAGAAAAATGTGCAAACAAAGAAATGAACTGAGTTATCTCTGCACAAAGTGTTAATATGAAATGTATTCTTATGATACTGCTGCCAACTACTTTTAATATCCTAATAATGTATTGTTACTCTGTGACAATACAGAATAATTTTAAATCCCCATTCATAAGGGCTCCAATTATAATCTAATTCAGCTCAGATTAACTATGCTTTGATGGCAATTTCCTTATACAAAAAAAAAATTAGTCTAAGATAATGCGCTGCAAATATAGTTTCAATGCTAATAAGAGGCAGTTTAACAGCCTAGAGAAGTTCATTCTGACTACCTTTTCATTGCAATGATAAACAGTACATAAAGCACTTCAATTACATATTTAATGTAAAAAATGAAGTTTTAACATAAAATTTAGTCAAAACACTGATAACTTCACTTTAGGTGTCCGGATTTTTCAATAAGTAAAATTGGAATTTTGCTGCTTCTCCACAACTGTGACAGAGTTGAGATCGGTGTTAGCAGTGTCACTACAGATGCATCTGTTTCATATAATAATTTCGTTGCTACGAAAAATTGCAGCAGCTTTCGTTGTTTAAAACTGCAGCAGCTGTAAGTGGGACATTTCAGTTCATTACTGCTTCAGCCAAGCTTTGCACTGAAAATTATTCAGTAAACTTTCATGACAGCTTTTGATTTTTGCTATATCTTACAACACTCTTTTACTGCCATAAGTTGCTTTCTTGCAATAAATGTAAAATGATATGGAGCTACATTGCTTATGCCAGCTGAAGATTTGATCCAAAAGCTGATTCTGACATCAAGGCCCTGGCACAAGGGCATATCATAAATCTAAATGAAAAATTACAATAACTGTATCTGCCGAAGATTTTAATCTTAGTGAAATACTAAGTAATTCCTTTTACTACAGTGGAGGGATTACAGTGCCTGTAATCTTTAATACTAACTTCTAATTGACATTTTTTTCATTCATCTAAAAACCAGTAATTATACTCCAACTTTCCTCTGTTTTTTTTTTTTTTTTTTAACTACTGTTCAAGAGGAAACTTATGAATGTGTGAAATCTTCTGAGTGATACATAGAAGAGACAACCAGAATTTCACTTCATTAAAAATTCTGTCAGTTTGGATTTTGTATTCCAGAGCAAGCAAGAAAGGGGTAAAAGGGAATTCCTCTGAAACTCTTTTATGCAAACAAGAGTGACCAGAAAGCAGCCTAGTTGTGACTGACAGCTTTGATTAAAGGAGTCTGCATGGAAGTTTGTTATGTTTTATATTACGCAGACAAGTGGATTGGTCTCCTTTATCCCCAAGTAGCCTAGAGAACTAATTACAGAGACAAAATCTCCTCTTAGAATTTTTTCTGATCATTTTCAGAAACAAATATTCCTTAAACCTGATTAATTTTACAATAGCTGTAAAGAGGTTCTGAAAATTGTCCACAGAAGACCTGGGTCTAAATTCCTACTTAAAATCAGTCATGGAATAGGATTTTCAACCTGTATCTTCTTCTCTGAAAAGCATCTTAACCTCAATTTAAGATAAATAGGTCCTTTTGGACACCACAAATTCTGCCACTGACAGAGGAAATCTATTTAAACATACCTAAATTTAACGTGTTTTCCCTTCGATGATCCAAACCAATCCAAACACAAAGAGAACTCTAAAGGTGAAAAACTTTCACAATGAGCCTATGCTATGGTCAACATATGTTTACAAATCTTTCCTTATTAATAGCTCAATCTAATCCCCTAATCTGAACAAATCACTCTACTGAAATTATGACCTTTTGAATGAACACTGGGTTTGCCTTTTTAAATTGTTGATTATCCCTCTTACTTTTTGAACACTTTCCTTTCTTAATGATTTTACTGAAATGAAATGTTGCAATTTTCTCCAAATTTGAATTGAATCAGTGACTTTCATTGTTTTGTTTTTTTCCCCTGTGGTATAAATCTAATCCATTTTGAAAGGAAAATGGGGATGATAACGAACCAGATTTTAAAGTAACAGAATAAAAAAATTTATTTATGCCGTAAACTATGGAGTATGTCCCTTTGGTAACTGCCATTCTAAAAGTCCTTTCAGTATCGGAAATGAGATTTTTCAAACTAATTACCCACTGACGACAAAAGAGAGAACAAAAGCCCTCTGGGCTTTGGTTACTACGCCCCAGTTGCAGGAAGGCAGAGGGTTATACTGCTGACCAGCAGATGGAGACACAGTACTCTTCTTGGATGTTATGTGCCATATTAATGGAGTCACATTTCCTAGGCTCTCACTTGTACAGGCTTTCTAGTTTAAATTTCATAGATTCAAATTTATGATGTTGGGGTTTTCTAGATCAGCTGAACGCTACCAAATAGTTTTACTTGTAGATCCCAAATGAATATTTGGAACTACTTCGGCTTGAGAAAACCTACACATTCCAGTTCAAAATCTGACTTTTCCCAATACCCCTTAACATTAAAATATTTCCCTTAAATACTCCCAACCATTAATTCAATTGTTTTCTCTATAATTGAAAATGTGAGTTTAAAAATTAATTGAAATAAATTTTTTAATGAGTAGTGAAAAAGATTTTCCATAGATTGCAACCATGAAGAATCTTGACATTATGCATCAACAGCTCTGAATCCTGTGCCTTCAGATACTCAACACAGTTTTATCAGTTGTGTGAAACAGCACAAGCATTCTCTCTGATTCTTCCCTTGACTCCAGAGAAACACACAGGTTACTCATTCTCTCAAAACAGAAAAACAAAGACTGCCATATTTATTCTAAGAAAAAATGTAAGTGGTGCATCAATTATTCTAGTCACTTGTGTGTCTAATGTCTAGAATATTAGAATATTTTCCTCTTCTTTTTTAAGAGTTGCCATATGAAAATTCTGAGTTAACTTATGTGCTAAATTCTGGAGAGAAACAAGAATATTTTCCTCAAGCAAGACTCTTTTCTCAAGCATGATAGTTAGCCAGAGTAAATAACCAAGACTGAAGAGAAGTAAAAGCACAGTTTACAGTTATGCAACAAATCTACCAATGACTGTTCCTCTAATGTTTGGAGCAAAATGGCTTAGCCAGGAGGTTTGACAGAAGTCAAAAGAAAACTGCAGGATCAATAACAAGAAGGGCTTTTCAAGGTGATTGGACTGAAATCCCAGAGTTCCATATTTACAGAGACTTGATTCGGCTTTAGGGCACCAGAACTCAAACCATCCATCACTAAATAGATCTTACTGGTAGGAATTAACAAAGGAGAGAGAGTAGAGCTTGTTATTAGGGACATAAAGGGGGGAAAGCACAAACTACACGTTTCTGAGTATGTGGTAGAAACTTTAACTTTCTCTCTCTCTAAAACATCAATTTATTTCATGACACAATAGAAAAAGAAACAAAAGTCAAATAGAAAAAGTAATATTTTTCCAAAACTGGCAAAATCAAACTCTCATCAAGAAATGGCATGTGAAAACTGTTTGCAGATGATTTTCTAAAGCAGTACATATTATCCATCATGTTTCCATGACCTAGGATAATATCAGTTATAGAATCAATGTTGTTTGCTCTTATGGAGACCTCCTGTAGTACAGTGACCAGAAGTAGAAAATGTAGTCACAGTGAGCTCATGAGTTAATGGTAACTTTGGGTAGCCTGAACTGTTCTTTCTTTGAAGGAATGGCATGGGTACTTTCTTTATGTTGCAGAAATAAATGATTCAAAGTTATATATTTTGTTATTTCAGATTGAAACTGTGGTAATAATAATACCAACTTTCTAGAAGTCCTAATTAAGTGTAAAAATAGTGATCACTAGTGGATACATTTGTTCACAAAATGAAGAGGTAGGTTTTTTTCTAATAAAATGGAAATTTTATTTCATTCAAGTCCTCATCAGTCATTGAGTGACATCAGTTTATTTTCTGATAGATCATAATGACAGACATTCCATTTTTAGAACCATCATATTCTGAGACATTAGTAGTAGTGGAAGTATCCACCTAACTGAAAAAAAATTGGACCATTGCCAAATGACATAGTATTTTGGGTCTTCAGCAGATACTGAGGAGCATAAAGTGTAATAGGAGCTATGTTTTTTGCATACTGCATATTTTCATTTTGCCTTCAGTCCCAAAACTTTATCTGCTTTCTGACTTCAAGTGTCTATGCCAACAACTGCTTTTCCGTTAAAGTCTCTATGTATGTGAAGAGAAAAAAAGAGATATAAGGACTATGCAGTGTTCAGGTCATCCATTAATTCATTAATGGTAGGGAAACCTCAAAAACTAGCGGTTGTTGAAGTGGAATGAACCAGACTTAAAGGGTTGGTGCATCTGATTTTATATTTGCTGCATTTTGCCTTCAGCAAATAATACTGAACAAATCCTTTTTCCTCCCAAAGGGATGGCTAGAGCTGGTTTTGGTTTGAATCTTTGTCAGTATTTTTAATTCAGGCAAATAAAAGTGATTAAGCTATGGTTTGAATAAGTTTGTCAAATCAGTCTTAAATAAAAAAATTAATTCTGAGTTATTCAAGAAAACACATGAAAATAGAGATAGCAGTAACTTCTCATTTTCCTAACATTTCAAGTACTTTTCAGTTTTGTAAAAATATAAGGAAATGAAGCTTTTCTGCAGCAGTATGTGGAGTACATGTGTACTTATGTCTACATTTCAACTCTTCAGAAAGGGTTAACCCAGAATATTATAAGCAGTGATGTTTAAGAAAGTGGTATAAGTTAACCTTTACAACTATCAACACAGAAGGCATTTCTTGCTCTGTGGTAACACTTCAGTTACAATAAAACATGCTTATGGAACACATAGTCAAAACTTGTTGTCAATTATTTAGTATTCCCATAAACCATTAGATGGTCAAAAATATCTTTAATTGATTCCATCTCTACCTACACTACTTATTATTTATTAGTATAACAAACTTCTCCATGGGAACAGCTAATTGTACCTCCCTAGTGGCCACTTCAAGTGGAATAAGCATTGCACAGTGCTGCCTAAGATACTGCTGAAAGGTCTTCAGCATTTGGGATTTGATTAAAACTGTATTACATGTACACATCAGCAACCATTGCTAAAACAAAACACTAATTTAAAAAAAAGATCCTCCTGCTATACTGCTTAACACAATTGAAAACCTTGCATGTATGGAAAGAGGAGGGTAGGAGAGACTCCTATCTCTTCCCTTCCTACACCCCCAATAATAATTTTGTGATAGAAATAATACAGTATTCTCTTATACAATGAGAAGGGAGAGTGTGCACCCTACCAGCTGCACTGTGGGAGAGACCTTTTCCTCTGACATCCATGTAGCACAACTGGCAACTGCTGTCTAAGCTGAATGTTTTTGTTCCCCCCCTTTTTTTTTTTTAAGACATGATTGTTAATCTGTTCTATAGTAGAAAAGACAGATGTTATGGAAACAGTAAGCCACACCGTGTTTGTTTAGATTTTTCTGTGACAAGATATTCCATAGGCAATGTTTCACAAAGGAAGATTTGGACAAAAAACATACATTGAAACATGCTGGTGAGTTATAAATACAGCTGAATGATGTTAGCATAAGAGCATCTACATTATATAGATCATTATAAAACATGATTTTAAAAATAGATATTACATTGATTATTGGATTAAAATGTTAACAAAAATTGAACAGCATTTTTTTTTCCATTAAATTACTGGGGTTTTGTCACACTCAGAGGTAACCTTTGTTGAAATGAGCAATCTCTGAACATCTTTTATGATGCAATTCAAAATCCACCTGGCTGATTTGGAATACTCTTACCCATTCTTTTGGGTTTTGTTTGCTTGTTTTAAGACAAGTGGCATATCTGGAAGTGATCTTTCATGCAACTGTTAAGAGACATATTCCAAAAACTGGATTCTTAACCTGCAGAAGGGATGCCCAGACTACATATCTGAAAGTGGATCTACACTATAAGTGCAGCACTGGGTTTAGGTCACGGGAAGAGCAAAGCAATGAAGTCATCTTATCCAGAATAGAAACATGATTTTTTTTTTCAGAATAGTCATGAATTAGAGTCAGTTCAAATTACCTCAAAATATTGAGTGTCAGTAACCTTAAAGGTAAAAATAAACTGGCAAAATACTGATGAACCTGCACTCAAAAACTCCACCATGGTTTGCAATTGGAAGTGCCATGTTCCAAGCCATAAGTTGATCACCAGCCAGAGTACTTTACTGTCTATATGGTCCTTTAATTCAAATTGGCTCCCATTTGAATTTTCCTACTTAAAAAGTAAGAATAAGTCTTTGCTTTTCTTTCCCTACCTTTTCTTTTGTCATTGTTTTAAATTTATGAAAATTCACCTTTTTGATAAATATTCTTTCTTGTGAAAATAAGTTGCTTTTTTTATCCTCTTCTTCAGCAGCAAACTAGAATTAAAACTGCCAGAATGTATGCAACATTTAAAGTAATGTGGAGCAATGAAGAGATCAAAAATGAGCAAACATTCAAGTTCAAGGTACTAGCAGAAAAAACTGAGTTACCAGATATGGTGGACAAACATTGCTGAAGTAGAAATCAAAGTAGAACATTAAATTCTTGATAGATATGACAGAAACAAAAGTTATTTAACAGTCATCAGCATAAAATGACAGGAGTAACGAAACATTATTTTGAGAAAGAAATGTCTTACTTTCTGCATATGCACTTAAATGCAGGGTTTTCTTGTTCCTTATGTTATGTCAATGGCATATTTCAAATATATAGTCAAGACCTGTAAAATTGGAGAATCAGGGTCTCAGCTCTTAGAAGCTGGAGTTGCTTTGCCTGTTGGAGGGTGTGACTCTTACTATTCACAGCACCACGTTGCTCACCAAGACTGCAGTAGGTATCTAATGAGCAACACTTGCTGCTCAGCTGTGATTGCAGTAACTATCTCCCAAGTGCAGGAAGGATCACGGAGTGGCAAATGCTGAGACTGTAACGGTTTGCACAGTAAGAGAGGTAAAGTCTGCTTCGTGTGGAATCCTCACTAATACCAGTGGAATAAAACTGAAATGTGACTTTACTGATTGCTCTTGTGGTGCCTCTGACTGGGGAGGCTGGTGTAGCTGGGCAGCAAGGGCTGATATTTTACATTGTCTACACATCGAGGTAGAGTTTCTGCTTATGTGCAGACTCGCTGTAGAGCTGCCCTGCACTTGCATAAATTACCACACAGGACATCTGCAGTGGGCTGTCCATGCAGAGTGTTGAACTTTTTGCATTGGCCATGGAGTATCCTTCAAGCTGGGTGCTCCAGCTGTATCAGGTCACATCCTGAGGTGGCAGAGAGGCCAACCCCTACTGTAGCAAACAGATCTCAGGGGATGTCACAAAGAGAAAAGGTTATTAGTATTTGCTAACACAGCTTTAAATGTAATTTTAGGACTAATATTCAATTTTATGTCTTTAACCATTTTTAAAAGAACATCAGGCATTTAGGTAATTCCATTAGCTTATTTTCTGAAAAACCTTCCAGCCTAATGTTGATCAGACTTATTTTTCTGTGTATGAGTGGCACCAGAGTATAAAACATACCTCCATGCCCTACTGTCCATACCTGCTGCTGTTGTGATTTCTCCCATAAGAACAGCAAAAGCAATGAATAAAAACAGGGCATAATACAGATCTTAATGTATTTTTGCCCACTATAATGGGTAGATAGCCTGCATCAATATAAATTTGAAATAGCTTTCTGATACTTTGGTATTCTCCAAGAATTAACAAACTAAGGAAAGCTTAGAATCATCCCTGCTTCTTAATTGCTTCTTTTTGTGGGTTTTACCTACAGTAAACAACCCTTCTATTAGCTCCCAAAAATGTGTGAGATATATAAAAGCCTTTTAACAGAATGGGTTTTGAATGACAGTCAGTGTTTTTCAGCATTTTTAGTAATCATTTGTACTGACTATTTTACATCAGAATCTGTTAAAATCTGTTGGTTTATTGCAATCATTTTTCTCTTGAGAGGAGGAGTTAAAACACTGGTTTGTAATTGATCTCACTATTATTACTAGGAATATTGTTTTGACAAGAGTAGCCTGACTCTACCAATATTAGTGGATGATCTTTGCCATGCCTTTCAGCTGCCATATGACTAAGACAAAAGTAGCATATTAGTATATGCCTCCACCATAGATGTCTTATGAGGTATAATTTTATTAGCTTGTTTTAAAAGTAGAACTAATAAAAAAAAATCAGAACGTTCATCCTATAAACAGCCCAGTATCTCAATGTATATTTAACCCTGTGGATAAGACAACAAAGCACAAATACACAAACATTTTATAAAAAACAGATGATTTGACAAATTCAAGATGGTTGTAAACCTATGTGCTTTCCACGGAGAATGGAGCAAAAACCTTGGAAAGGGATGAGCTTCAGAGCTAAGGGAGAATATGTTCCCTTCTTCTTGACAAGAAATCTAAAAATAGAAATTCCTCCAGATTATTACTTCACCAAACAAACTTGTTTTCTTGACCCATCACTTAATTAAAAACTTTCCCATCTAGCATGAAAAATGCAATTCTGTGTGTTCTAAATACCTAATAATAGGGGAAAGTCTATGTAAAACTCAGGCAAACCACTTGATTGTGTATAGATTAACATATCTGGCTCAGTCATAATGGTAGAAATATGGAAACCCAGGGGGAATTGTTCTGCTGTTATTAGGACTTGCTATAAATAAAATATGAAGCATATATTCCAAGAACAAATCTCCATTAGGATTACAAAGAGGTATCTAAATGAAGAGAGAATTCTCTTGCTTACAGAGCATACTGAAACAGAAAATCACTGTAAACAAAAAAACTACTAATATAACTTTTTTCTGAAAATTTTCATGAATTTTACAATGGAATATTGTTTTCACTCTTGAAAGACCCCCACCCACTCAGTGCCTCAGACAGTATCTATATTAATTTGCCCTAATGTGTCTTTTAATAAGGTTTATAATACCAAAAGCAACCATAAATGTATGCTAGGTGGAGAATGGATTGAGAGCAGTCCTGAGGAGAAGGGCTTTTGGGTGATGGCTGACAATAAGCTGGACATGAGTGAGCAGTGTGTGCTCACAGTCCAAAAAGCAAATCATATCCTGCACTGCATTCAGAGCAGCATGGCCAGCAGAGTGAGAGAGGGGATTCTTCCCCTCCACTTCCCTCTGCTGAGACTCCACCTGGAGCACTGCATCCAGCTCTGAGGTCCCCAGCACAGGAAAGACATGGTCCTGGCTGGAGCAAGTCCAGAGGAGGGCCATGCAGAAGATCAGGGGGCTGGAGCAGCTCTCCTGTGAAGACAGGCTGCGCTGGGATTGTTCAGCCTGAAGAACAGAAGGCTCCATGGAAGAATTTTGAGCAGCCTTCCATGACCTGATGGCAGCCTACAAGAGAGCTGGAGAATGACTTTTTACAAAAGCATGTCGTGACAGGAGAAGGGGGAATGTCTTTAACCATCAGGGCAGGTTTAAATCAGATATTGGGAAGAAATTCCTTACTGTGAAGGTGGTGAAGCATTGGAAGATGTTGCTCAGAGAAGCTGTGGATGCCTTGTCCCTGGAAGGGCTCAAGACCAGGCTGGAATGGGCACTGAACAACGTGATCAAAATGGAAGGTGACCATGACCATGGCACGGGGTTTAGAACTAGATAATCTTTAAGATCCCTTCCAACCCAAATTATTCTGAGATTCTGTGACTCCATAAAGAATAAAAGAATATTTAATCCTTTTTCTTTTTAAAGGAAGAATTAATCCTTTTTCTTTTTAAATGAGGGCTAGGGGTGGGCTAAGATAACACTAAAAAGCCAATCCAGAAGCTAATAAGATTAATGGGCAGAAAAGCAAGAAAAATGGTTTTTCAAAATACAAAAAGTCTGCTTAAAAGCTGTAGCTGAAAGTCCTTCTCAGCTTCATAGGACTAGTTACTAATACAGCATACTGAAAAAACTGCAAGAGGTAAGCAGTATGTTCATGAGCAATGAACTAGCTAAAGACAGAGTAAATGTTATTTTTAAAAAGAAAAGGAATATGAATTTTTTAAAACTAAAGACTAATATTTTATATGTAGGAGTATTTCTATTTGTTTACAGTACTAGTAGTAATGTAAAAAAAATCAAAATCAATATTTTTGATAAAACTTCTTAACTACTGCTCAATAATAATAGCAAAATCAAAACCTCATGAGTAGAACTTTCTAAAAGGACCCCAAAACAAAACAAATTTTCCACAGGTTTCAGCTTTTTCTACCCAGTGACCTGTTGTGTCTGAGCACTAAAATATTGTGCCTTATCAAATTAGAGACCTAGTTAAGACCAAGATAAATCAGATATGTCTGTACAGAAAGCATCTTGAAACAAGAGCAGTTGCTTCGATATATTCTGCTCTCAGTAGCAGCAAAATCTCCATGTCCATCTCTCCAACATCCTTTCCATTCTCTTGGCAACTTTAGAGCAGCAAACATTTTCTTCTCCATATTCTACAAAGCATGAGAAAGTACTGAGTTTCCTTTTTTTTTTTTCTAGTCCCAAATTTCTTATTTAATTAATTTTTTGCTTCCTAGCCTAGCCTGGGGTCAGAGTATGCGTCCATTTAGTCTCAAAAACAGTTTTTATCTGCCACTTATTTGTTTGCCACTTTTCCCTCATCATAACTGCATCTCCACAGCTTCTTTTATCACCTGGAAATTGGATACAGCAGGACTTGAAATGCTCTCATTCACATGACATGAGAAATCAACACAGTTTTCTTCACAAAAGTGCCCTTTCCTTAATAACACCTCAAAATCCCCTACAAAGAGGGAAAACAGAGATGAGATGACCTTATATGAAGAATTCCATGAATGAGATAGGAGTTACCTTTCCATTCTGCTCGTGGCACAGCACAAGGAGACATTCATCATAATGGGTTTGTTGAACAATAATAATTGCTGGTAGTAATTAAAGTAAGCAAGATGCCACATGGGCTAGGTTGAAAAGGACTTGTCAGTAAAATCAGAAAAAAAATAGAGCTAGTTTACTTTTTACATACATATAAAGTATACAAGCAAGTCTATAAAGATGCAATGATGACTGCCATATAATGCTAGCTTATTTATAATTTCAGAGTTTTATTATTATCCTTGAATGTTCAATGAAGACTTTGCCTCTACTTAATTCTTTAAAAGATTACTGTCCTTTTCTTTAGAGGAAAAAAAAGGTGAAATCAATATTATTTTTATTTAATTATACAAGTTCTCTAAAATATTCTTGGATATTATTCTTTAAATAAAAATTCTATCAGTGAAATTCTGCATTCTTGTGTGTTTCAGTTGTTTGGGGAATAAGTGATTCTTGGATGCTCAGCTATTATTATAATATCCATCACAGTTTTCAATACAACAAAGTTACAAAACACTGGCCAACAGAAAGGACTTTTCATTTTTTAGCCTTTAATTCTGAAAGATAATGTCCAAAAGGATTTCACAGATATGTCTCATATTTACCCCGAGGCATCAGTTCATATTTCAGAAATTATCTACTTTAGAAAATTCAGTTATCCTACTGTTCTGGTGCAGATTGTGAAAAAGAATATGAAAAAAAATCCATTTTGGGCAAATTTACCCTTTTAAAACAATGCTCATGAAAAACATTAAAAATGTACAAATATAAAAATGTTTACACATGCATATGTACTTATATAATTGCATATACACACATGCATATGTACTCCTGTTGAAGACTGAAGTTACAAACCATGTCTTCTTAATTATGATTTATCATGAAAATGTTCTCATTCTGATGTCCCATTTCATTGAAATACAGGCACCTCAGCTGCCTGAGCTGCAGAGAAAGCATGTGATCATTTCACTGCCTGTTATTTCTCTGCAAATTCAGCTGTGGGGAGCAACAAGAACAAATTTGCTCCCTTTGAAAGGAAGCCACATATCTGTAGATAACTTGTCTCCCTGATGTTTTCTAGAGGATATTCAAAAATACAATAAACAAGACTGAATTAAACACTGGGGAATCTGGGTACAGGTCCACCCCTTGATGGTAACAAGTGTTGTCTCATCTCCATCCACCCATGCCCACACATGACACAATCACACATACTTCAGTTATTTCAGCAGATTTTGGTAGATAGCATCATTACCAGTCAGACTTGGACCCAAAAGGCCTTCTTCATTTAAAAGAATGCTATCCAAGCAATGTTGCAGAAAAATATTAACCAAATAATACACAGCAATAATAAGAGGTCAAAACCAACTCCTTCACTTACTGCTAGAAATAAAACTGGTTTTCAGCTGCCCAAGATGTATGTACAAATATACCTGTGAGGACTTCCATAAAAAAGATATCTTCATTATAAAATAATATTGGAATTATTCTGTCTGTTCTATACATGTGTTGACCTTTATTCCTGCTATGAGGAGAAGAAAGATTAAAACAGAAAACAGAAAGGTATAATAGATGACTAGCAACAACTTTCTACCTTCTTATTTCAGAATACTTGTTGACTGATAAAACTTCCTGGTACTGGAAGAGGGAATGGTTATTACTCTTTTATACTTAAAGTAATGACAGTATTTTCTTTTAAAGGGTCTGAGATCAGTGGTTATCCAGCTAAGCACATTCATTAACTAGCCTGTTGAGGTGATTTCCTCTCCAAGCAGCAGCAGGGACCAGCTAGAGAAAGGCTGACTGAATCAATTATTGCCTGACCGGCAATATGCATCAGCCACAGTCACTCTGCTTAGACTTTCCTCTGTTTTATTTGAGAATATTTTCTAAAAACTGCGGTTTGGTTGCAGGTTTATTGTTTTTCACTCATCTATCACCTTGATCACAATGTCAGGGACAGATCCAGCCAGACTGTGAAAGGGAGCAGTGACACAGAAATGGAGCTGCAATCAAGTCAGGTGACATGAACCAGCAGTTCATGGGAGGGGCTGTGACTGGCTTATCCACCCCAAATAAATCTACCCCTGGGTAATCCTTTATTTTATGCCTGGCAGACAGGCTCCTGTGCAATAACTTTTAAAAGAACTCTGAGAGTGTGAGGTAGATTTAAGGATGATGTTTTGCTGGTTTTATTATCATCAAACACTTGCTCTCCTGACCCCATTGGCTTCAGGAAGGACTTCTTATTGTGTAAGGTTTTATTCACTCTGAGTACAGGTGGCAGAATCTGATCCAAATGGATTCAAGCAAACTTGTGGGTTTTCTTATTTGAGTCATGTTTTTACTGCTTTCCCTTTTAACACTAGGTTTAAATTCTAGTGTCATTTCCAAAGAAACAGCTATGATAATTTGTGGTGAGCTGATTAATAGCTCTTACGCATATTTCAATGACCACAAAGTTGTGAATGTGCCTGTGTGAGTGATCTACTTCTTATAAAGTAAATGAGTCTTCTTTCACATATTTAATAATACTCAGAATTCTCTTCTCCTCCCCTTCCTCTCTGCATTCACTCTGAAGTCCTCTCTTTCTCTCATTTGTTGTTGTTGTGGCAAAGTTCTTTTTCTCTACACAATTTCCACTCGCCCACAGTTAATCATTTATGGTCTTTTCCACTGCAAACATGCAGAAAACACGTAAAAAGGAAGTCTGTTATCACACAATCAGCAACTCCGATTACAGCTTGATCAGAACTGACATCACTGTGGTTTCATTAGCAATATTAGATAACTGCAAACTATTTTCAATCTCATTTTTTTTGTCTTTTGCAATGTCAAAGGAGACACTCACCCTGCCCCAACTAGTTCTGTTTGACAGTGACAAGACTGCATAAAGGATTCCTTTCACTTACCATCTCAAGACCATTTTACACGCCAAACAAATCAGATCTACACATCTCTCACCATCTTTATCAACCTGCCCAGGCAAACAGTTGGAAGCATTACAACCTTTGACTTGTTAACTTATTTTTCTCTCTTTACAGCCTAAAGCAACTCTTAAAATGTAGAGGATGTACGTGCAAACAAGTAAGTTTTGCAATATAAGTACTGGGATAGAGAAATTCTCCCACTGACAAGATCTGACCATGAAGATAATGTTCTCCCCCTGTGTTTCATGTTACATAGTCTATCCTAAGTTTGGCAGATATACCTAAACCAATTCTTGCAGTAAAAATAAAATAAGTACTTATCCCAGGAGATTTTAATTTTATTCTTTATATTTTTATTTTGTTATTTCTATAGTTACAAAAAATGAATGAGAAAAAGTGCTCTCAAGTGGGAAATCTCTGATTCCTTAGAAAAATAGCTTTTTGCCTAGTAAAAACAGCATTATTAATTTTACCTTATCTTTTTTTAATTATATAGTGCTTCTTCAGCACTGTTAAAGAAATTGGCCAGACCCTGGCTGCAAATATGATTCTTCAAATTTATCTTTCTGTAAAAATTTTTTTCTGCTGTTGACTTTTGTGAACACCAACACCATCTTGAGTTTCAGTAAGAGCTTGTTTTCCCCTCAGATGTTTCCCACTGGACTGAATCAGGAACGTACTTTCTCAGACTCACAAGGAGCAAGGCATTCTTTTTGATGAGCCTGAGAAAACCCAGAGATCCTGGCAAAGGGAGATGAAGCTCTATGATCTGCTTAGAGCAGGGCCTGGGGAAAGTTTTTAAGGCTTATGGGTACTTAAGTGTGCACCTACGGGCATATTTGGACAGTGAATGCAACCATTCAATATCTGATGGCTAAATTAAGCTATTGTTTGCTGTGAGATGGGAAGATCAATTGGCAGATTAAAGATTCTGTGCCTTGACTGGTTTCTCATCTCTCTCCTTGGGTACTTTCTACTGTCCCTGTCAGAGACAGCATATGGGATTAGATGGAGCAGGTATAAAGTACTGTGGTAGCTGTTCCAGGCTTGGTCCACTTGAACTCCAAAGTACAACATCACGAGGAAGGATATTTGTAGCATTGCAAAATTACACCCTGAAGTCATACTTTAGGGACTCAGAAAACTAATGGATGTTCTTGTACCAAACTGGCTGGGAAGTTGAGTGGGATCCCATGATAGGTCCAATTTAAATATGCAAGTGGTCATGCACTAGGCAGTCAGCCTCATCTGTGCTACTTATATCAGTAATAATTAAACTGTTAAGTGAAGAGACTTTGGAAAAGAAGACAGACTGGATGTAAAGTAGCATTAAGTTTTCATTGTATTATTTGGCATAATATTCACAGTGAAATGTATATGTTAAATCTTTCATAGAATCTGTATTTGTTCTATAAAGAAGAGAGGGAAAGAAAGTTCCTTCTTTCCATAAAAGGAAGGAGAGGAATTCAGAGAAGATGAAACATTGATTCTTGATAAATATAGAATTCAGTCACATATGGAAATTATTTAGAGATAGACGAATATTCAGTCTGGCTAGGTAACTGCATGCAGAAAAGCAGCCCTCCTCCACATCAGCTCTAAAGCAAAACAACAAAACAACAAAACACAGTCCAGTTTGTCCTGCCTTGACAAGGAGAAAGGACATCTGGAGGTTTCCCATGGGAATATTCTTTTCCTCAAAATGAGGGACTTGAAATACCAGGAAAAGAAGTACAGAATTCAAATGGCAGAGTGAAATCTACTAAAGATAAACACTGCAGTCCCAAAAAAACGCTGGTCAAAGTCAAGACAGCAATACCGAGACCTCGGCATGAGGTAAAACGAGCACACTTCTGTACTCCCATTAACTTTAAAATCCCAGCTGGATATAACACCTGTGCAGACACTGCATCTCTTCCTTACTCATATCTTTCCATAATCACCTCCTTTCATTTACCTATAACCTTCTATTCTCATCCAGACACACCTATTCTTTGATCTTCATTCAGGTCTTTCCCCCACTCACATACGCTTCTCATTAGCAGAGAGAAGATGCATCTGACAAGGAGAAGGGTTTCTGTCTGAAATGGGAGTTCAGCTGTGTGAAGGAAGAGGCTGGGCCTTTGGAAGAGGAGATTAACATTTTTTTAACAATACAGTAGCTTTGGGAAACAGATACATGTCTGAGTGTGGGAGGAGGTGGGAACAGTTAAGTGAGGAGAGCTACAAAGATATTTTCATACAGGTAAAGATAAACACAGTAAAACCATTAAAGTCTAATTTTGGAAAAACTTCTTAGAAGCCATTCCCGGCTAATTATTCTCCAGTAATAAATGAATAGAATAGTAAATGTTATTAGAATAATTTACTATTCATCAAGAATAATAAATGAATAGAATAATTCATTATTCCCACATCCTTGTTCTTTGCAAGCTCTGGCAAGCTAACTAGGGCACTAGGAGGAGTGTCTCAGGAAGAACAGGGAAACAATGAACTCAAAACTTGGAAAAGAGGCTTTACTTTTAGGTGAAAAGTTCACATATCTATCAGCATTTTGTAATTGCACTACTGAGACGAACTATTACATTTGAGCCATATGCATCTTGCCATACTGTGTAAAACCTACTTAGCTAGTTATTGCATAGAGAGCCAAAATTATGGAATAAGACTATGATCTTTTCATAAAAGCAGAATTTTTTTTCAGTGATTTCGTTATTTTCTGGTCATACTTTTGTTGGCACAAACAGGTTAAGCAAACTGATATGGCATTTGTACAGGCAAAAGAAATTGTAATTAATATAGCCTACATCCAGTTCTCTTGCCCAGTTTCTTGGCTCCCCATATTTTATATAGATATATAATGGATATATTTTTTATTTTCATATATAAATATATATATATAATACACAAAAATAGTATCCTCCATCAAATAATGTATAAACCCTTCCTTCTCTCACATCCTCCCTAGACAGCTTTCTCTGCATCACAGGCCCAGTTATGTCCATAGACCCACCAGGTGCTGTCTCCCAGAGCTCCATTTGCTTCATGCTCCATTTGCTAAGCATGCTACTCTCCACCCGCAGCCAGAGGTCACAATATATCACATCAACTGAATTTGTCTGGGACATCTATGTGTGTTATACAGATTCACAACAGTATGTTTCTAGGTCTTGCTGTTTAGAAATAATTTAATGGTAAGAATCAGGAAGGTGCTCTTATTAAGGCCAATATTCTGCTTTTTACATGTTCTAATACTTTTCTTATCAGTAGACGCTGTTTCTGTCAAACTCAGTTTATTTGATAATATCTATGTTTCTAGAGTTTTTCAGCAAGTGAAACTAAATCCATTCATAAACAGTTTAGCCCAAAAATACACAGTGAAAGATATTTTTTCTGATATGGGAGAAAATGCTTCTTTCATACTAAGTTAATATTGTGTGTTAGAGAAGAGTAAAACAGTAAACTGAGTGTTGATCATGTTAGGGTAGGGCACTAAGCATCCTTATAAGCTTGGGCAAGTTAATTAATCTTTCTATGACTCAACTTCTGAGATGTAAAATGGAAAAAATCTTTATCTTACTGCCTATCTCCCTTTTTTTGCTGTTGGTTTAAACTCTTAGTTCAGTGGGTTCAAGGCTATCTCTTAATGTGCATCTTGTAAATGGACAGTCTTGCAAGGTTTCTGCAGTGAGCACAGCTCACCTCTGTCCTGGGATGTGTCTGTGTTTTGCAACCTGTTTTACATGGCAGGTAAGCATTAGCCTTGCTCCATTCTCAGACCTTACTACACTATGGGAAGAGATAATAGGCAAGCCTAAGATAATCCATATGCATGGACAGCTTTATAAGATGATTAACTCGTATTTATAATATATATTGATCATTAAAAAAAAAAAAAAAAGGATAGATTGGGACTCAGAGATCAAGCTTACATCATAATTCTGCTGTAGCCATATATGTTGGGTGATATTGTGGTGTTTACCTTTTGCTGTGTGTTTATTTTCATAAATCTACTGAAATTTTAAACTCTGGGGAAAATGTCATGTCCTCTCTTTAAATTTAATATATGATAGTGACTCAAGGAAAATCTTTAGGATGTGGCATAAACCAAAAATTTTGGACAGTCCTGGCCAAATCTGACTTTTTTAACTGAAAAAGGAGAGATAGCAGAACAATGTGAAGAAGAGGTTCAAGAGAATTTCTGAAGCAATACTTGAAATGCATGTGAGAGGGAACAATGTTTTTCCAGTGAATAGGAGATGAGAACATATTCAAGTACTTTTGGTACATATAACTAAGAGTTTCTTATTGATGTTACACAAAAATTCTAAAATCTATAGAGATGTTCATGAAGTTTCCTAACAGAAGAGCTCTTGTCCCAGCTATAAAAATTGTGTCTTTTTAGAGTAGCATGTTATTTTTTATTTGGTTTTGCAAAGAAACGTGCACGCCTAAATTGAAGAATTTTTCCAGTTTTGAGAAATATTTCTCTTCTAAACCAGGACAGAAAGTTTGTTCATTAATGTTTTCATGACCTAACACAAAAAGCATGTCGCATTGGTCAAAATACTCTGCAAAGAAAAGAAAAGAAAAAAGAAAGAGAAGTTAACATAGAAAAAAGAAAGAGAAGTTAACATAGAAGTTACTCTAAATTAAAGTGCCTTTTTACTCTAAAATGTCATTTTTACGTCCTTAAAAACTTCATGTTTTTAAAATGTAAATATTCTTTGAAAAATTTTAATCGGGAAAGTTTCTAAGTAGAATATTCTGTAGCTTGTGAATTTTCAGCTCTTGGTGAAAATAAACTTGGGGGGAAAAATGGAATTGTTTAGCTCACTTCTCTTATCCTTTTGCACCTTCTGATCTTTATCTCTTATTCTGTGTTTCAACAAACTTTCTTTCTAATGTTATTGTTTAAATGTGAACTTATAATCTAGTTGATACTATCCCTAATTTTCTCACTATAAGGATATAAATTTCATGATACTTCCTCTTAGAGGGCAGGGAGTCTCAGGAGAAGCTTCTTGTAGAATCACTTCTAGACTTGCCTTTTACTTTATTACTCTCCTAAATAACTGAAAATAGTAGGGAATATAAAATAAGGCAGAAAACTAAGGAACAGGTGGATTTGATCTAGATCAAGGGTCTCTCAGCTAAAGAAAAGAACTCCTGATATGAACTTACTAATTAACCAACACTAGAAAGTATGAGAAAATGAAAGCCTCTCACATTGTCCCTGGGGGAAGACGATCGACAGAAAGAGGCAAGGTACAAAGTGTGCCATAGGTGTGGTGTGCTTGCAGGTGCACTTCATACATTCATAACACCTGGGAAGGCAATTCCCACCATTTTCTTCTTGGAATGAGTCTCAAAATATTTGTGGTTTAAAGTACCCACAAGCTTTGTGGGAGAGAGTGGGAAATTCCAGCTTTGACAGCTGATGGTCAGTCGCTACAAACTCAGTATGTTGCACATTGAGTATCTGAAGTCTGAATTCCAAAACTGAGGCTTGGGGTTGACTCCTGTTCTTGTTAATTCAAGTTCCAGATAAAAAAAAGGACACCTCTTAACTCTTGTATGGTTTTTGTTCTGATCATGGAGGGATGAAGTGCACATTATTTTGTTGTCATTTATGTAAAACATGCCATTTCTACTTTTCTTTCGTCTCCTTTTTCATTTCAATGGAGATATACTTTGCAATCCTCAAATCTGCAAGCAGTAAAAAATAAGCACTACACCAACTTGTTTATCACAGTTATCAGAGCACTTGTTTGTGTGAGATTTCCTGTGTTAACAGAAACGAAACATACCATAATGGGTGACAAATATATGTTTTGAAATTTGTGCAACTGGGATTGCTACTTATAGTTTGTACAACTTAAGTTACTGTGCACTTGGAAAGAAAACACTGAGGAATCCAAATCTAAAGTGAAACAATGTGCCTGTAAATATATTTAACTTTTCACCACAACTAACTTTAATTAAGGACAAAGAGAACACATTTAGACACCTGCAACTACATGATAAAAATCCATTAGCTTTGAGAAGAGGTCAAAGATGTTCTTCAATAACTTCAGAGGAAAATCTCTTAAACCTGTAATTTAACAGCACAACAACAAAATAGGTAAAACCTCAGGAATTATTTTTGTCTGCTGTTTGAGAATCAAGCAGTCTTCTTTCTTCTCTAACATCTCTGTATACTCACCAATAAATCCAGTGTATTTCCTAAATACATACAACATTCTCCCTACTAAATTATTTCAATAAATATATTGCTTTATAAATGCCATAGGTTTGTTTATTTATTTTTAAGTGATTGGAAACTTTTTTTCTTGTAAATGTTTTCTAAAATTGCTCATGTCTAATAATTTTTGTGAGGAGAGGTTTACCATCCCAGCTGTACTGCTTTCAGTGCATAGCAGGACACTTTCCTCTTGAAAGTCACCTTGATCTGAATGTCAGCAGCCTTCTGTCCCATACCTCTCATATTATTTAACAATGCCTCCATAATATTTTGCCACTTAGCTTTTTGCTTCCATTACCAAATTTCCTTGTGATTGCTTCCTTTTAGGTTCAGCTGGGCATGTTTGATCTACCACACACAGAAAAGACTTTCCTAATACAGGCTGAAAAACTGCTGTTAGTCACCCGCATACAGCCACCCAAGGATTTTATCTTCAAGGGAGAATCTGGGAGTAAAAGCACCCTTCTTACCTGATAACTTCTAACCAAAAACTTCCTAAGTTAAATCACTGAAAGCAAAGTCAAAAGTCATTGTAGGTTTCTTTGCTAATCATCTGTGAAATAAATAAATAAAATTTTCTCAGACTCGAAAAATACCTTAAGCCAGATTTTCTATTTTAGACATGAATGCCTCATACATTCTTGCAAATGTATGATATATGCATGCAAATCAGATCTTTACATCTGCCTACTTCAGGGTGTAGATATTTCTCTATATGTGTGCAAATAAGTAAGTATCTCTGACTAACACTGAAAAAACAAGTCAATTAAAGAGGTATCCATGTCCTTACATCTGAAATGAATAGTTTTATACACATTATCACCTGTCTACTGGCCGACATTAAAAAGTTTATTTGTGGATTTTAACCTAGGACTGAGGATTTATTTGGGGAAATTCCTGGGTCTGGCTTTGTTGTTGGGACTCTAGGGACAAGGGGAATCTTGACTTGTCCAAGAGAGAATTCAGATTTGTGGTACCAGACTAAAAATCAACAGCACCAAACAGCAAATAAAAGCAGACTTGTTCTGATCTGTGAATTATATAAAATTCTTTTCTGGCTAGAATGATTACCTGAAAAGCCTGAGGAAATAGATGTAGCCATCATGTATAGGGTCAGTCAGGGTACTCAGAAAATGGAGTTTAATATTTCATAAATATTTGAGTTTTCACAATTTTCCTTAATGAAAATTCTGAAACAGGAATAGAAAAATCATCTGTACATGACAGGTGAGTGGACAAGTGCACACAAGGCTATGGAATCAGTCTTTCATTTTCCCCAATAATTGCTTATACTAATTATATCACCTGGTAATACCAAGTAAATCACTGCCCAACAAAAACCTCATTGTAAGATATTTTCAAAAGATAATTTCTGCTTTCTTTAAGACTTTCACTGCCATTCAACACATCATCAAAAGGGATTAACTTCTCCCATCAAATTTGTGAGAAAAAGAAAGAAGATGACTCTCTTTTCCCTTTAAAAAATGCAATCTGAACAGTGCAAATTGCAAATATTATTTCTGGATAAATCACTATGCTTTCATGCCAAGATAGCCTTGTCCTATTGCTGTCTGCTTCTTCTCTTGTTAGTAGTCCCTTAGCCCAGAAGAAATGACAGTGAAAAGGTAATAGAAATTAAAATCAATTTTCAAAACATTTGAATAGTAAAAATGGCATTTGAACAGCAATACAAATAGAAAAATGCTTCTGAGATCTATCTAATTGTGGTAAAGGCTTTTTAATGAGAAATGGTATGTCTCTGCGCTGTTTCATAATTCACTGTGCCATTCTCAATGCCTCTATAGTTTAAATACAATAAAATTTTAGTAGGATTTTGAATACTCCCCAAGTTAACAGGTAAGTCAATTTAATGCCATAAAAATAGATGTAACTCCAGAGATTTTAAATAGTTTAATCAGGTGTAACCATTTCTTCTAAATTTCTGTGATATTTTCTGTCATGCTAAAAAGCACTACAGCATAGCCAAGTGTGTGGCTACAGGCAGCTGCAGTGACTGACTTCACTTCATGTGCCTGTTGCTGAGCAGTGAAGTCATTCTGCACAAGCCAACACAGGTTTGGGAAAATCTACAGAACCTCTGCACTCAAAAAAAACCTGCTTAGGTTTGGCTTTTGTGATTATACTAGAGGAAACCCACATAATTTTGATGGGAAAGGGAACAGACTTTCTGTTTTAGATAACTTCTAGGCAAAAATAGTACTCCCATGAGTACAGATGAAAGTTTGACATTGATTTAATATGAGTACCCACAAAAAAAATATTAATCCTTTGATGTGGAGGAGAAAACCTTAATCACTTCACCCTGCCCATTTGTGATGGAACTACCACAAGCCCCTTTATCAGCTACCTGCCTGTGCTGATGGGCAATACAAAAGTAAGACTTCAAACCTTTTTCCATTTGCCTTACAATATGTTTTGCAGCAGGCAAGAGTTAGCACCAGTCCTTAGGCCATAGTAATTGTTCAAGGCTCACTAAATACAGATCTGTTTAGACCTTTTTTCTCTTTCAAATTTAATGACTTTCTGTTTATTTTGTGTTTTATTGTGCACCCTCCCACATCCCCACCCACTATTTACCCCATGTGGTAACACAGCAGAAAAACAAGGTTTGATCTTGTCCTGGGAATTTATTTTATGTTATCACTAGTTTGCATTTATTAACTGAGTCCTGGGGGAGATATGACATTGTCAATATTTGTGATTTTATTTTAAGTTTCACAGTAATTAGCCCTCTTATTTTGTGGGAAAAAACAAAAAGAAAAAACAAAAAGGGGAAGAAATAAAAATAGCGAGCTTGGGGATGATAACATCTCAATTCTGGAAGGTTAGTCTAAAAGATTACATGTGCACACTTACACAAAAGCAGATATATTGCTTTCAAAAATCATGCAACTTTTTAAGCTGATCTCATTACTTAAAAGCCTGACTTGTGATTCTGAACCATTGTGGTTGGCAGTATGGGGTAGTTTAGCAGAAATTGCCTGGGTTTTATTTCCTTCCAGTGGTGATAAAATAGAGTAGAAGGATACATGCAGTAAAGTTAATCTGATTCCTTTTAGAAACCTATTTTTTCCCTTATTTTCCTTATTATTCATTGTTTATCCCTGTTCTAATATATTTTTTTCCTTTTATTTGCAGCCTAAATGAAGGCAGGATGTTAAAGTAATCTTCCCAGAAACCAAATCCATGAAATAAATTTTACTACTTGCTTTGAGTTGCTCCAACTTTCCTATTCTTATTCAAGCTTGGAAAATTCTAGGTTTACTGGGCACTAAAGCCTCATTATCTATACTGAATTAAAGTTAGCCTTACTTTTTAAAGGTCATTATACAAAATGGTGGATAGCCATATTTTTACTCATACTGTTACCTCTTCAGCTTTACATTTAGAGTTTTTTGCCTTTACCTCAACATATTACCTTAATTACCTTTTATGAAACAATTTTCCAGCTGCAGTTGCTTTGCTTCTTTAAAAAAAAATGGGGTTTGATTGGCATTTGTAAAGGAAGGTAGATTTTAAACAATATTTAAAGACCAAAAATGTCTGTTATGTAACTAAAAAAAATCTAAAAATGGAAACAGTTTTTAGTTATTAATATGGAATTTTTAGAGCATGAAACAAATGGATCCTATCATGCATGAATCAGTATGAACTACTGAACATACCTTTTTATTCATTGCTGCATAAATATTCTGTGACTGATTACGATTTGTAGTGAATTAAAGAAAAAATATTAAATGGCTGTAGAAATAGAAAAGGATACCCTGACCTACTGGTAAGTCTTATTTGTATTGTCATGACATTCCTTGATAGCAATAAGATGAGGGGAGGGAACACTAATAATGATTTAGTACTACTGTGGCTTGGTGAAAAACTACAAACTTGACAGAACATCTAGAAAATACCATTTATCTCTTCTAAAAGATTTACCCGTGTCTGTTTGGATACTATTTACACACAAGCACATTTGTAAGTTTTGTCCTGATAGCTGAAGTAATGGGAAAGTAAATAAGAAAGTAAAAGGATAAGCCCAACAGACTCTATACCAGCTGCACAGAGCATAAGTGTAAGACATCCACTGAGGATATCCATGGGACCTGCCTACAGTGCTCTGTCAACTTTCTCTTGAGAGCCAAGGTCAGCCTTAGACATAAGCAAAGTGAAAGTGCCCCAGGGTGAAGGGAGCCTGTCTGTATCTGTGCTGCTTGACCCAGGCACGAGTTGCTTCAGACATGCTGATTATTCAACAAGCCTCTCCAGCATCCCTGAGAAATCTCGGGTAGCCCTTGAGTTGTGCCCCACTTGTGAATCCCTCAGGCTGTTTGCCCTAAGTAATTGTCTGCCTCTCACCATTACCTACCAGCCCTTCTGTTTATCAGGAAAATGTGGGAAGGAAGGAGAGAACATGAATCCAGACCCCTAGGCTATTAGCCTTCTCCAGTTTCCAAAGAACTGTCTATACCTGTATCTGGCAGCATGCAATAAAACAGCAGAACAAGTACCTGCCCCACAGGCTTAGCCTGCCTGAATCCTTGATTGAACACAATGGCCTTTCCCACTGGAGAGGGGACAACCAACATATCCCACAGTCACCCTCCATTACTTCAGGGAGGGACCTGAACATTCTCTGGAAGAAAGCTTTGCAACTTGGTCTTAGAACAGCAGAGCCCACCACACTCCTCAGGAGAGAGATAGAAAACCCTAATGGAGCTTTTTTGGAGGAAAGAATTGTGAATTTCAGGCAAGATACCTGCAAGAGCACCAAGTCAGAAAAGCTGCTGGTTGTGTGAAATTGTGCCAGCATGGCCACTCAGCTTTAAAAGAGGGAGGATTAGGCAAGTGGGTTGGATGATACGACACAAGGTTATATCCCAACTATCCAAAACTGCTCTTCTCTCACAGCACACCCCTGGGTTTGGATGCAGCTGGGCCTCTTACCACTTGAGAAGCAATGCACCTGAGCACACCTCTGCAGGGTTTTGGGAAAAGCTGGATGCCTGGCCCGGGCTGACCCCCACACCAGAGGCTTGTGGTTGGCCACCAGCAAGTGAGGAAATGGCCGCTGGCCCAGCTGGTGCTGCTGTTTGCCATCACTGGCTGGTGTGGATGGGGATGGTGGAACAGGGCCATCTGGCAACACAGGGCAGGGGCAGGCGAGGAGGAGGAGGGTCAGGAGAGCCCACCAGCCCTCAAGGCCAGAGGACAGGGCCTGTCTGCATGGCTGTGCCTTCCTGGCCGTGTTCGGTCACTCTCACAGACTGTCCCCATCAGGAGAGCTCCCCGACAGAGGGTGTGCCGGCCATCCTGCCCGGCACTTAGGGGGCAATACCAACAGCTCAACNGTGCTGCTGTTTGCCATCACTGGCTGGTGTGGATGGGGATGGTGGAACAGGGCCATCTGGCAACACAGGGCAGGGGCAGGCGAGGAGGAGGAGGGTCAGGAGAGCCCACCAGCCCTCAAGGCCAGAGGACAGGGCCTGTCTGCATGGCTGTGCCTTCCTGGCCGTGTTCGGTCACTCTCACAGACTGTCCCCATCAGGAGAGCTCCCCGACAGAGGGTGTGCTGGCCATCCTGCCCAGTGGCACACTTAGGGTGGCAATATCAACAGCTCAATAAATTTCCAATGTAAGCATTTTTATGAGGCATTTTTGTGAGCATTTTATGCTTTCAGGGTGGTGAAGTAACTGACCCCGCTCTGGCAGCATCCTCAGGCAAGGGTTTACCCAGGGAAAGAGAGGAGAGTGCTCCTCCAAAGCACCTCAGCCACACAGCTCCAAAAATGTCCCTCAGGACCACGAAAGGCTGAGGGAAACGACATCCAGGACCAAGGGCAGGTGGGAAGCCAGGCAGCTTGGCATCAATGGGCTGACTGTGGGTTAATCTACACAATACCGAGGTAACCACTGAAATGAAGGTATTAAACAAGAAGTGTGGAGGCGTTCATTTTTTGTGAGTATGCACAGACATTGTGAGAAAATATCTTCTCTTTCAATGATGTGTAAAAAAGTAACATAGCAGGTATCATAGAACTGTACTGTATACAAAGTTTCCTTATTCTTTACCCACTGACAACTTTACATATGTAACATAATATGGTGTATGTGCTTGCAAAACACATATTTACATCATTAGTCATTCACAGAATAATGAATTAATTAACATCAGAATATTTCTGATATCAAGATGAAGCAGTCCTGTTTGTGTTTTATGTTTAAAGGGAAATGCATAGGTCAGAAATTATATTAGTCTCTTAGTTTCACACATAGATTAAAATTTTAATACTCTGTAGCTAAATCTCACTACCTCAAAAGAAAGGGATAGAAATCCCCCTTAACTAGTCTCATTTATCCTTCACTGTTTTTTCTACTGTTATCTGCAGAGCACCTAGAATCACCAAAAAAATCAGACTTTGGGCTTCATATTGTGATTCCTCTATTTAAAAATTTAAAAGTATAAGTGGAAGAGGAGAAAATGATAAAGAGCAGCAAAGAGGAGCCTTCCACTGGTAGTTCTATGAACAGTCCCATGAAAAATTATGCCAGGCTTGAAAATATATGTCAACACTTTTCTACCACTATGAATGAAAAGAAGAATCCATCATGTATGAATTTCTACAGTAAGAAAAGTGTGGCACATAGAGTGCTCCATGTAAATATTCCTATATTGTCAACCACTCTAGCTGTGACACCATGCCACCATTTGGGGTTTTTTTTTCAAACCGTCTGTAGAGAAGTTTCTTTAGTGCAGCATATTAACAGTAGCCATCAATTCTTCTGCTCAGGCTGAACTTTTGGAAATTGGTAACTTGTGAAAAACCCTGCCAAACAAAGAAATCTGGCAGTATACTTAACAAAATGTAGTAGAACTTTTCTGCAAATCAAAGAAATGCAATTGCAATTGCTAATGAAACCCTAAAAGGAAGGCTTTTAGAGTGACAGGCAGATCAAGCCTAGAAAAGGAAACAGAGAGACAGGAAATGAGCAGAACTGTTGGTTTCTCTTGGCTTATGATCAGGGTATTTAAAGAAATGTTTTCTTTCCTGAAAGTCAAGAGGAAGAAAAAATATGGAGACAAACTACAGTCAGTTCAGACAAGGCTTTTAGAGCATCATTTTCTCTGAAAGCATACGACACATTAGGTTGTTGCTATCTTGAAACTTTTTCCTTCTACCTAGTTGCTGTCTTATCTAGATATGTTTTTTGTAAGGACAACACAGCCCAGTATTTTATATGTGAATGGTATGAACCTTCATACCTGTGTCTAGGTGGATTTAGAGCATCAGCAGTAAGTTAAGTAGGTTAGAAAAAGTAAGCTGAGTTTTGCCTCCAAAGTGTTTCCTTAATCACATGTTTCTGAAACAAACTTTTTTATTAACTGACTTAAATAAAATTAAGGTTTTAAAATCTCATTGGAAGCCAAGACTTTACAAAATCGAATTACTTTAGGTGTTCATATGTGGAATTAGTTCAAAAACTTTAGGAGAGAGAGATTTTGCTAAATCTTCTTGTTAGAACTCCATTTTCCAATAAAACACAGATATCTTATCCTGCATAAAAGATTATATTGCCTTATATTGTCTTTTCAGCTAGATTCCATGCATTTATCTTACTTTTCAAATTCTAACTTGAATTCATGAATACAATAAAGTAAAAATGTACAGATTTATTAATTTCCCTGGATTAGCATTTTAACTTTTCCCAAGAAGATGCATTGTATTTGTCATCATTTCAAATTCTTACTGCTTATTTGGTAATATTTATTAAGGGTATTTATTCTCATACCTTTGTTTATCTAAACACTTATCTCTGTCTATCTAGACATCTAGAATTATATACTTGGGATTTTTTCAGAATCAAAGATTACATGCTACATGCTTCTTTTGACTGGAATTCAGTAATCTCCTGAAATTCCCAGTTCTGATTTCCCTATCTTTATTCCAACCATTAATCTTGCTCTTAGTCCTGATGGTTAAAGTCATCACCTAACTTAAAGCACTTCTAAGATTATTGAAGCCAAATCTAGGTGATGTGCTGTCTTTAACCCCAATTCCTGACCCTACAGCCCACCTTTCCTTTCCCTGCTCTGTATATCCTGAAGAACTATTTTTGCCTAAAGATTCTGCCTTTGAGGCAGATAAAGATCCAAGCAACCGCAGAAAGCTTTGTAATGAATGCCAACACCTTGAACTACACTCAGGAACTAATTAGCAGTTGATGTAGTAACAAGTCAAGAAGCTGTTAATTCACACTAAAAAAAAAAAGTCAAGTTTACTTGAGTAATTCATTGTCAACACACTCATTTAGACAGATGTTTACTACTGGCACACATACATAGTACATATGTACACACATCTGTCATGGGCTGTATATATACACATGCTGAGGTTTACAGGTAATACTATCTCACTAAAGTACAACAAAGCACAATTTCTTGAGTAGGACTGTCCCTGGTTTAAGGATGCAGCACATATTTTGCTGGGAAAGATGTACAGGTAAGGGACCCAGTCATTGCTAGGATCCTGCAGGGATGACTTGCTTGTATATAGTCAAGGAACACACTTAGTGAAGGTCACAAATCCAGTCCTTATTCCCAGCAACCAAAGGGAGTCAGTCTTCCCTCACATCTCTTTGAGAAGAGATCTTCTCCATGAGCAGTGCATGCCAAATGATATGGAGATAATACACAACAGGATTTGCTGCATTAGTATAAAAAATGGAGATAGGTCATGTGTTCTCATAATGCTCCCTGTAGGTTATGTAGGTTCACTGTGCTGTAGTGTTTCACTTATAGCACTTTTCCTGCTTATAATTTTATCTAGAGCACAGGAGTGGTTTTGATAGGTCCCAGGCACTGTGGCTGGTCACCCCAAAGTGTTCTGCTCTGCTGCCACACTCCCTGCTGCTTCATAGGTCCTGGGAGTTTCTGTGTACAGTGCTCTGATTTCCATTCAGAAATTAATGCAGTTGCAAGGCTTAGGATCAAGACAAATCATGTTTTCCATGGTTCTTTTTACTCCAGCTGGGCTAGCACCATTTTCAAAGAGTAGCTGAGTAATGTGGACAGAACACCAGTGAATGTCACAGTCTCCTTGAATAAATATAAACAAACCGCCCCCAGCAAATACGATGGTCATGTGGTGGCCCGTGCCTCAGAGCACTGAAGGTTTACAAGATCACTGAAAACATGTTCCTACTACTACTTTTTTCCCTTCAAGTAAATATATTGATATATTGCTTTCAGACCCAGCCAGCAAAACCTGTCTAGTGCTGCAAGTGATCGGTCACAGATCTTTAGGATGTCAACAGCCAATTTTCTAGAACTGTACTGGGTTTCTCCTGGAGTGGTTGTGACAGAAATCTATGTATGAGTTCCCTTCCGCATGAAGAATCACATGGAAAGCTCTCAAGAAATATTTTGCTACTTAGCAGTAGGTAGTCTGGTGCTTTTTTTGGTAAGGGAAGATAAATCACCACATTTTTTTAGTGGTAATGAGCACAATTCTGAAGAAAATACTATTTTCCTACATCATAAAAGAGAGAACAGATGTGGTTATGAAAGTGTTTGTATAGTTAGAGTTATAGAATTATGCTGTTACCACTGTTCCAACACAGATCTTGTAACTTCCATCCCTTCTAATTCAGATACATATAGGTGATGATTTATGATATTGCAAGACTTGATTAATCAGAACTAGTTTACTATTGATATGGATGTTCTAAAAAGGTAAAAGATCAAACTTTTTTATTTTATTTGAGGAATGGAATAAAATTTCTGCTGTGATGGCAATAACACTAAAGCATTCTTCTTTACCCCAATCATCCTGAAAATCTCAATTATCTTTTGTAACCTCATGAAACCATTACTGGACACTTGCATAATGATACATGAGAATATCTGTATCAGAAACACCCTGTTTCTAGCAAGTCTGTGTGCAGATATTCTGGAAATGGTCTAAGAACAAAACAAAACTGCCACACTACCTCCCCTCCCAGCTCAGAAATGTCTTACTGCTAGAAAAACTTCAGTGAGGACTTATTTGATGCATTGTCCAGTTGTATTCTGTATTAATGAAATATTTTAACATCCACAATGTCCTGTGCCAAGGAGCTGCACAATTTAAAGATACACTATTTTAAAAAGTACCCCCTCTTGGTTTGATTTCAATATGTTATCTGCACAGGAGTAAAGGTCTTTATACCCCAAGTGGATATAGGATTAAAATTTTGTATTCGAAAGATTTCGGGATGGAAGAAAGGTACTGAAGCTAGAAGTGGAAAAGAAGTATTATTCTGTTGTGATATGAATTTTCTTTTCTTTTGACTACTGTGATAGGAAAAGGAAAAGTGGCTTTGCATAGGATGGAACAATAAATAAACATCTTACCCCCTCACTGTTTTACTTAGCATATTATAGCCCAGCTGGAGAATTACCTGGTACAGGATTTACATATGAGAAATGTGATTTAATTTCAGGTGTGAACATTGTACACTGGAATCATATAAGGAGATCCCATCTCAGCTCTAGTGCTTAGGCAAGGTGACTTGCCTAAACTTACGAGTGCTAGAACATTGTCAGGGCAGTATAGGGCACTCAGGAGAGCAAAGAGATGACCCCAGCACCCAACAAAGTAATGTGGAATAACCTGGGAGGACTTAGACCCCTATTAGTTGTTCTGTGAGGAACAAATAGCCCTTCACCCTTGGCAGCAGGCCAGTCTAGCCCACATCTCAGTAAACCAATTTGCGAACTTCAGTATCTTGCATTAAACTGTAATAAAATTTGCAACAAATAAGCATCCAATGTGAAGAGAAAGTGTTTTAACATGGAAGGACTGAAGCTAAGCTGCTACAAATACGAAGTGTACAGTGCTTGCCACAAATACAAAGTGTACAGTGGATCTTGCAAACTACAATTAATTATTTTGTTTAGCTCCCATTGAGAAGCTGACATATAGATGTTTTGTAAAAACAAGTAGGTAGGTCTGTGGCTTTCATCCTTGCTAAATAATTGTTCCTGTTCCTCCCAAAAATTAAAAAATCAAAAGCAGTATATGTAGAAGGGCATATTTGTCTGCATGGCTACCTGTATACTTGGTCAATACAATATTCCTTTTGTACATGTTAGCATCATTTGTTTCCTTTGTTGATACAATGATTTCGTTATTGTTGCTGTCAGTAGTAAGGATGATAATGGATTTGTTATTCATGGAATTATCTATCTATGACTGGGAAGCAGACCTGACTGTAGCACTCGTATTTCTATAATATATCTGTAATTATGCATTCAGGAAATTTGACAGCAAAATGTCAAAACAAAAGCAGATTTGCTCTGTTGAAGGTGCTTGAAGACAAACAGCGTTACATCAGAAGCTTGTATCTGGTTCAGACAGGCTATTTACTGCAACAAAAAAAATAGCCTTTTGGATTACTTTCAGTCTTCCATACCTCATGTTAAAAGGCTACTGTGGTGCCCTGTCACTTACTTATCAGCAGCACAGGGGGCAAAGAGGAACAAGGGTTACAAAACAAGTAAGAGAAAATGATCACTTCAGAAGAATGATTTCCTGTAGCTCTGAAAAGCGAGGGTTTCCTTCAGTAGCATTTAGTACTTATGGCTGAGTACCTCTCTTACTTTATAGGCATTTCTAACACCCATGTGAGGCATTACTGATTTTCCCACAAGCCAAAGCCTGCTTGCTTGTCAGAGCTACTCTAGGGCTCACAGGAGGCTGTACCAAGCTCCAAAAAGAAGCAGAGATAAATTCCCTCATTCTATATGAAGGGCAATATATTCTTTTCCTTTACTCTTCAGTATCTACAGTCTGACAGCTTCATACAGTGATGTCTATGAATCACTGAACAGGCAGTGGGAGTTAACTCTATGAAAAAAATCAGAAGGTGATACATTTCAGATTATGGTTGAAAGTGGAATTTAATTGTCTACCTAAGAGGAAGCTAACACCAAAATAGTTTTGTTCTCCAAAAGAATTTAGGCTTACTGCATTCAATTTTTCAAAAATACACGATTTCATTACTGTTATTTCCAATGACTATAACAAAACTGCAATTAGCAGTAACAGCAGGCTGAATCTTTTTGCTCAAATATTTTACACAAGTGGTAAGATAAGACTGAAGAAGAAATTAGGGTTTCTTGCTACAGACACAGGTGTGACTTCTGTACCTGCATTGAAGGTTTCCAGCAGACCCATATGTAGAGAGGCATCTGAGCATTCAGTCTGGAAAATCTATGGTGGCTGTCACACAACACTCTCTCTCTTCACCTTCTTAATTCTTATTTTGCTTTTGACAGTTGGTAAGTCATCTTTTTAATGGCTCACCACAGTTTTAATGCACAACTTCAGACCAAATTGTTTGAAACCATGACTTAATTCATGGAATCTATTAAAAAACGTGTTGACAGCCTTCATTCCAGGAAGAAAATGTTAATTACTTGTATCACAGTAGCACTCAAGATTCAGGCCATATTGCCCTAGATTATAGATATGCATAGTTCTTGTATCTGTTTTTTTTGCTCAAAATGAAATTGACTGATGTGAAATACTGCCACACTTATTTTACACAATACAGAGCGAGCTGTTATTATTGTATAGGTGAGGAATGGTGACAAAGGCATGTTAAGTGAACTGTCTAAGGTTCCAAAGAGGTCTATGGCACACCAAACAATTACTTACTCACTTTCTCTGGCACAATAAGAAAGAATCACCTTTCCAGAGGACATAATGTCCATATGATACTTGAGAAAGTATCATATGGAGAAACAGGACTTTTAATCACAGGCATTTCCTACCTGATGGTTTTTTATTCTGAAGCTCAATTTTGAGATATCCTTGGGTTTGGGTCTCAGAAAAAAAAAGTACTCTACAATTCCACCAGACCCAAAATGTTTCCAGCTGGGCTTTTAAAATCTGGGCCACCCAGATCAGTGGCCGTTTGTGAACATTTGCTCCTACAACTGTGATTTGACCTATATAAGAGAGTAATTCAGAAAATGTCTGGAGTCTTATTTTGTTCAACAGATCTGTAACTGATATGGGCTAATGAAATATCATTCACCATAGTTCCTAGCCAGATTCACAACAACTTCTTGGTCCATCTGTTCACTGAAGACACAGCATTTTACATATCTCTTTGTATCCATATTTGTAAAGTCTGTATTTAACTTACTTCAATATATTTATGATCCTTTCTCAGTCAGAAATACAGAAATGAGTGCATTCAAGAAATAGAAAATAATATAGGTTGGGTACAACAAAAACATAAACCCCCCCAACTTGAAAATAAATCAACGAAAAACAAAAAAAAACAAGACCCAACATGCTTGAATTTTTACTGCATAATCTTTTCCTATTCAAAAATACATATTTATGTGAATTCAATTCAGAGTTCTCTTCTACCAATAAAGAACTACACATAGCTAAATTGAATAGCACATGAATAACGAATAGGCTAAATATTGATCATTCAAAATATTCACTAAGGACATAGAAATTTTAACTACTTTAAAAGAATGACAACTTTGTCTGCTAATGACATCTTCAGCAAAAGAGAAATGAAATTAATAAGTAAGGATTTTATTTTATGCAACTTCTCTGGATGGTTATTACCATGCTTTTACATACATACTTTTCTTAAAGATACTGGTTACATGTTGGAAAAATTATCATATTTTTTTAAAAGCTGTTCACTCATTCATTAGAATTTCTGATTATCAAGTTGTGTTTCTTTGTTTATAAGGTATAGATAAAAGCCAGAGCTCTTTAAATGAATTTTTTTTCCAACAATACCATTTAGTGTATATGCAAATGAAGTCATAGCATTTAATAAAATGTGCCAAGTCATAAACGTCGAAGATTTTCATTGGTTGAAAGGATCTTCACAAAAGAGTTAAGTTTTTCATCATTGTGGCTGTTTTCTTTTATTGTCTTAACTGCCAGGAAATGAAGCCTGATTATAAAAGACTGCTGGGAAAAAAAAAAGTTAAAGGAGACCACATTTCATTTATGAATTTTTAAAGAGAGATATTCAAGGTAACTCTTGTAAAGACTGGCTAGGTATAAACAAAAGAGTGTGTAAATATATTTACTTGTAATAAAAAATTTTGAATCCCCAAAGTTGTAGTGTCCCACTGATACACTTTTCTTTCTCTTTTGAATAAAAAACTGTTGGTGAAAAGGGGTTAAATACAGTTTCTAAATGAAAAAGGGTTTTATTGTGTCAAGTGTCAGGAAGTGAGTAGAGGTGCAAAGGAAAGAGAGAGCGAGAGAATAAGATCGTTAGAGCTGATACCATGAAGTGTAACATAAATTCAGAGATGACAGAGCAGGTGAGGTCTTTGAAATGCAGCCATCACAATAATGTCACCTACAGCTGAGAATCCACAGAAGAAAAAGAAAGGAGAAGGCAAAAAAAAACCAGGGGGTAAAAAAGAGAAGAAAAAGCATAACCGCAATCCAAATGTGATCTAAATACAGAGCAACAGACTTTACTACGGAGCAACAGACTTTACTATGTAGAGCCTACTGAAAGGATTTAAAAAAAAAAATTCTAGTAAGCATTGAGTAAAATAGTAACAATATCATGCAGACCTTTCATAGGAAGTATGTCAGCTCTCCTTAGCAAATAAGTTGCTTACAGTGCCAGATTCTGTCTTATAGAATCAAATTAGATACATAAATTGCATGAACATTTGGCCCTACACATATCGTTACTTTGACTGTTCCTTTTATCTTGTCAGATACCACAAACTTTGACAACTTTATTTGTACTCACTCTGATAAATTCTCTAGGAGTGCACATAAGTGTACACATTTGCCCCAATAAAGAATGTTATCTTATGCCAGACATACTTTTGTTTTCATGTGAATCTTCTTCATGGCTATCCAAGGAAATGATGCCAGGAAATTTTCCTTAGATTATTTCCTCCTAGTGCCACAGTATTTCACCTCACAGGCAACATGTAGCTCTCAACTCCCTGAGCTATGCTCATCCCATTGGTTTCGCCTGAGGGCAAAATCCTGCAGTCAGGATTACTCAAAGATTATAGAGAAGTAAGTGGATAGGAGTGTTGCTCACATAAGGCTAAAACCCCTTCGTCTGGTTTGATAGACAAGGTGGGCCAAGCTTTCAGGTGCTGAAAATCAATGTAGCTCCACTGCAATGGCACAGAATTAGCATGTTTCAGCCAAGGAAGTGGTGCTGCATGTGCCACACTTCCATACTATAGCAGAGATATTTGTTACACCAGGAAACAGAGTTGATGCTACAGCAACCTTGTCAATTAAAAAAAAACAAAAAGAAACTAAAAGAAAAACTAACACTGTTAGTTAGGACTCCTTCAGTCCAAACGTTGTATCTAGTTATGATAAGAGAACATAAAACAAACCATATTTCATCAAAGCCCAAAATTTGCAGGGCTCATACAAGATTCATTCCTGTTTACATTACATGTCAGATTCCTAGCAATTTCTTTTGCTCTGACTGTACTAGGAGCTACCTTGCATCTTATGAAAAAACCTATTTAAGTTTCAGACTTGGGAAGAGGGCTACAAACTTTTCAAGAAAAGGATTAGAAAGAAAGGCACTAGAAGTCAGAGTGAAAAATGCACACTATCTAGAATAAGAGAGCATGTCAGATTAGTAAAAAAGAGAAGCAAGGAACACTGAAAAACTCAAAAACCAAAAAGAAAGACTTTTCAAATTCAAACATCTGTGTGTTGCCAGGCATTCTAAAAGTAAGAGTTTTAAGAGTTTGCCAGAATAGGAAGTTACTTGACAAGTTTCAGTGATTTATATGACATTTACTTAGATGAGAAAGTCAACATGGGAGAATACTCTAATAATTCACATTTAACTTGCCATATGTAAGCAATTATTTCAGTATCATCTTTTTCTATGCCACAAGTCTTATATTTACCTATAGCTTACCTATAATAGAAAACAAGGGCAAAGGGGTAAAAAAAGTTTAAAAATATAGACATTTTCTAAAGTGGATATTTTCTATGTTTTTAAAAAAATATTATGAGCATAAGAGTCTATTTAATTATGCTATGAGACCAAACCAAAGTTGAATACTGCAGGTATTGGTATAAGGCTTCAGCCAAGTCAGCGCATTAAGGTCTAGTTTGTTTTCCTTGATGGCAACTGATGGCAAAGTATCCTAATTTGGAGAAGTTATTTTGCAGAATGAGCTCCTTTGTACTGAAATCTAAGCACCCTAATGAATCAGCTAGCCATGTAACATGTTTTCAGAGGGCTTTTTAAAGCAGATATATGAACTGAGGATATTTTAGACCTTCTCTCTACCCAATATTCACCCAATATTTGTGGTACAGTTATTTTCACAGCTATTAACAGATAAACTTGACAACTTTGAGCAGGAGAGGCTGGACTAAATGATCTGTGGAAGTCTCTTCCAGCCTCAACTATCCTGTAATTCTGTGATCTTTTCAAAGGAATAGCTGTCTTCTTTTTAGGATGCTCTGTTTCAAACAAAGGTTCAGCTCAGCTTAAAAATGGTCTAAACTCTACTTTTGCTCTTACATGCACTGGGCTTTTTTGATAGTGAGATGTCTTTGACAACATGGAGTTACCTTGTGAGCTTTTTATTTCTGTAGTACTTGCACTACTGCATTTGACTTGGCAGGGGAAAATCCCAGAATAACTGGGGGTGGTTCTTGGTTTTGAAATCCATGCCCTGATCCTTTTACTTCTGTTGTTCTAAACTGTATTTCTATTGTATTCAATTTCTACCTTTGTTCTTATTTGTATCCTGCCATTTTTAGTCTCTGGGAGTTCTGCAGTAAATAACACTATTTCCATGCTGTATTCCCTTGTCCTTGGCCAAGAGTATGTTTGATGAATTTGCAGGTAACTTCTCAAATTCTAGTAGAACAAAACAAAAAAGGTTCCCACTCTTAATTGCCCAGATATGCCATGCACAGATTTATCACCAGACTGGACCTTCTCCACTGATCTTTTCTGTGGCAACTTTTTCTAATGTACAGATTTGAGAACTGGTGCCTTGCAGGAGTGGGCACATTGGTTCTCTAGTGGCAAGGGACTGCTTGGGGATAATAGAGCACATTGGACAAACACACAGGGGAAGCAAAGGCTTGATCCCAGACTAAAAGGATAACAACACAACTTGGATTAAGAAGTTTTATTTGATAGACAGAGTGCTGGACTTTGTGCAGGCCATAAAGCATATCTCACAGCAAGGAGGGACAACTCTGTGTAACAGATGTGCCCTCAGTACCCAGGCCCCTGAGTACAACTACCTTCTGTGGACCTGTGTGAAAAGAAGCTCAGCAGGAGGGTAATACAGCTCCTGCAGTTTCATGATTTTTCACCAGAATTGAGCAATAATGCTTATTTCCTAGTGTCCACTGAGATCATCACCTGCCTGCCCCTCTCCATGACCTCATTTGTAGCAAATCTCAGCTAAATCAGAGAGCATTCTGAGCAGCCCAGGGAGGCTCAAGGAGCAGGCTGTCCTGAGGACAATAGCCATTCTCAGTATCTGCAGGCACATCTTCCTCTTTACAAAGGTGCTGGATGCTGCAGTGCTGGATCCCAGTGACAGGCTTCAGCTTGAATGATGCAGATAAAGCAAGGGACATTCATAGAATTAGTTAAATATTTTCAGTAATGACAGAAATGGATAAAATAGTGAAGGAGAAAGAAATAGAATCCTCCAGAGTGTTTTATAACTTGACTAAAGGTATCATGGATAGCAGGGACTTTACAGGCTGTCAGCATTAACATTAGCAGTTTTTAACCATGACCTGAGCTCTGACAAGCTGTTTCCACACTGTCAGTCTCTCTGCTTGAGCTGGCAAGTCATATATACTAAAACTGTCCAGACTTTATCTGTGCAGTTACTTAAAAAGCCTATCTGGTGTGTTTGCCTGTCCCACCAGTGCAAAGAGAGCCTGGAAAAGTCTGAGTGACCTGTTAATCTGAGCAATCTTATTGGATAGTTAAAAACAAAATATCAACATGCATCGTCAGGTTGGCTTGAGACTCCTCACTGCCTTTCTATTTCAGCAGATTTTTTTTTTAGAAAATACCTCACTGCTCTTTAGTGTAGGCATTGAGTAAAATACTATTTATTAAAGAGATAAATAAAAGGAATTTTCCCACTTAACCACTAAAATGTTAATTAAAAAAAAATTTGTTGGGTTGAGTGACTAATGATTTAGAGAGATGAATGTTCCTGAATTTCAGTATCATCTGGCCTTTTTGCTGTGCCTGTAGATTCAGTAGCACTTTTCAAATACTAGCTCTGGCCATGCTACTATGTGCTTGGAATTGCACAGGAAGGAGATCTGAGTGAGTTACAGCATGGCAATCTTACCAGACTCCCAATCAGGCCAGCAGACTGCACAACAGGGAGCTCAATGCTTTTCAACCTAGATAAAGCATATAATACTTAAATAATTCTACAAATCTCAAAATCACTCTATTGTGCCAGATTATACCTGAATAAATTAATTCCTTCCTTCTTTAACCCTAAGAGATCCTAGAATAAGAAACCTGCAAGCTAAACGAATGTGTGAGTATAAACCTGAGGCTAAGCATGAATTTCTGTATGTGAGGCACTGGAATGAGCTGCCCAAAGAAGCTGTGGATGCCCCATCCCTGGAAGTGTTCAAGGCCAGGCTGGATGAGGCTTTGAGCAATGTGGTCTAATGGAAGGTGTCCATGCCCAGGGTAGGGGGATAACTTGATGATCTTTAAGGTCCCTTCCAGCCCCAAACATTCTATGATTCTATGATTACTACATACATACATAGACTGATTAGTAGGAATAAAACTTTGGAGCACAGAATTTTATAAGCAGAAATAATATATAGTAAAGTCACAATGTTCTTTAATTAAATGCTTCAAGCAGAACTTGCTTTCTAGGAGACTTTCTAAACAGAAAAAACATTGATCTATCATGCAGTGGCCTTACATAAGGAATAAAACCAAAACCAAACCAAACCAAAAAACAAACCAAGCAAACAAACAAATGGGAAAAAAAATCACAAAGAGAAACAAGAAGCAGAAGATTATGGCAGGAAAAAGTTATGTAAATATATATTGAGGGCAATGTGTACATCTGAAGGATTCTATTGACTCTTATAATAGTTTAGAGACCTTTTAGAGACCTTTATCTGGAGGTCTAGATACTTTCATCTCCCCAACACCCTCATAAGAAAAAAATGCCAGATAATTCTCACTGTTGATAAAATTCTGAATATTAGGTCAACTGCACAGCAAGTTCCTTCCTCTGCAGTCTTGGTATGGGAATGTGAAGTCACTGCTGTTATGGTAATATACATTTTCATAGGTTTTGTAGAGACAAAATATATTTTTATATATATATTTCCCCAATACAAATCCTAGCCAATCTCACAATGGAAGAGTTGGAAGCTTTCTTTGATATGAGCCTTGATAAAGCAACAGTCTTGGAATTGTTGTTTTCTAAGTTCTAAGGCTCTTTTGCTACAATCCCAAATCAGTCCAATGAAATCTAAAATAAAAGACAAATAAGTTGCTAGTGACATTTCAATTACAGGTAAATATGAAGAGGCAGGATCTGACCCTCCACCTATACAGACTTGAATGATCCTTACTGAACTTAACCGAAGTGATGGATTCAATGAGATTTTTTAAATTAAAAAAGCTTTCTCTCATTCTTGTTTCAACAATGTTATTGAGTTGTGAATTTGAAAGTGATTTACTTTCTCTCATGTCTAGTGGATTTGTATCATTATGGGGTTTTTTTTGTTTTATTTTGTCCAAATGGTCAATGAGAACCATCAGATCCTATGCTCACATCTTTCAATGGACCTCATATGCTGAGACACAAGTTGCCAACAGTTTTTACATCTGAATTTCCCATGTAAAACAGGTAAGCTCTTGTTATTATAATTTGAAAATATTCTCTGAAATATTACCTGAAACAGGTAAACTCTTGATATTATAATTTGAAAACATTGTCTGAAATGTAATGCTTTGAAAAGGATTTGAAAATTATTGTAGAATTGGCAAATTACAAACCACTAATTATTATCTAAGAGAAAAGTGATACCAGATCTAAAATTTCACCAGACCTAAAAGCACTAGCTCAAAATACTGAATCTTGATTTTCAGTTCCTAAATCTAAGTAGAAGTTAATAGCCAGGAACTAGATTTACCTATGGACTAGAAGGCTACCTCAAATCATCCATGAAGCAAAACATCCTGAAATGCAATTCTGCAGACTTCCCTCTGAATTTGAAACTCCAGTGTTGAAATCTGTATGTAAGTACAGTGGAATGCAACAACAGAAATGAACCATTTAAAGCAACAATGCAGAAGTGGGCTAGAGCACATATTCAGACTTGTCCTGAAGCACATTCTTAGGCTGCACTTCTGAAAGGTAAGCTACTAATTATTGTAAAAGTCTTTCTGTCTTCAGCCACTCAAATGGCAGAGCAAGCAATTGATAAATAACTAAGACCATGGCTCTTCACATGGAGATTTATTAGCAGAGGAAGGTTTGTTTTTGTTTGGGTTTTTTATGTTTTGTGTAGTTTATTATTTGTGTAAGTCTATTCAGATAAAGAAGCAATTTTTAAAATAATTTTACTCTGCTTTTAATTACCTTTTTTTTTCTTCCTAGGATTACATTTGTATGTTTAACTTCTTACTATGTACCCTCAAGGAACAGAAAATCCAGTGACCTTGAAAGGAAACCATTGAAGGGGGAAAGTTTTTGGATCCTACAGTTCCTTCTTGGGGTCATTCCAGAGTCAGTGAAAAAGCTCCTTTTCTAAGTGTGCTGTTCAGCCATCAGACTGCTGTGAGGCAACAAAGCCAAAAGATCACAGACAAAACAGTGGCTGATGCTGGACCTGGTCACAGCAAACTCTGCACGGGTGAGGTCGTGGTTCTGAAAAGTGTCAGAATGCTTCCAAATCTGTACTTGTTGCCTTGCAACAAATTTCTTCCCAAAACATCCTTTGCCAGAGGTAAGGGGATGAACAAAATTCTTATAACAGGCCAACCTCATCAAATTGTAAATAAAATTGCAGCAACAGACCAGCAAACTTTATACCTGAATACTGCTTTTCAAGTGAAGGACAGTAATTAGCTGCAAAATGCAAGGTTGCTGAGTTGTTCTTTAATATTTCTGAATTTATTTATAGGGAAGCAGAATGTGTTCTGTATCTCAGAAGTGGCTTATATTAATGAGAGTTCCTCTAATCCTTTCCACACTGGAAATAAGGTGTTAATAGTTCTAAAATGAAATAGTACCTAAAACACAACTCAGTCATTTTCTTCATAGTTCAAAGTTATTTGCATAAGATATATCACCCTTTGCAAATATTTACTTTGCTATAGCCAAAGACATTGCAAATTATGTGATGGGTTTGAACTCCTGTCTTTCACACTTGTCTTTGAGTCTGTGTCTTTCACTCTTGCTGGATTTCAGAAAGATGAAGACAAAAAATAATTTCTTTCTCAAATAAGATCCAACACGGGCTTCAAAGTGAAAGACTTGAATTCTACCTATAAAATTTGATTACAGCCTGATTAAAAAGATGGGGGGTCAGAAAAAGGAGCTGTATTCATGGGCTCATTACAGGCACAAAAAGGGGATGCTCATGCAGACCATAGAGAATTTAAAAGATTTATTTATGATGTATTACTGTAATTTTTAATTTAGACATGCAAATTTTTTAATTTGCACTGACTGCTTTGCCTTAATGGTTTTGATTAATACTTGGAGGTAGTGTTTGTGAAAGAGATTTATACTGTGATTCATCTGCAAAATAATCAAATCATTACCAGCTAATGACAAAGCTGTGAAAAATGATATAGATATTGTGTAACTCCCAGCTATTGCAGTGCACGTGAAGGTGCCCAGTTCTTTCAGTAAATGTGGACTTGTGTTAATAACTGCTCAGAAGTTTGCTCTAGGTCCCTTCTAATTTGGTAACAAAAACCACTGATCTTAATAAAGCTGCCTGATAAAAGTAGCAGTGATTAACATCCCTGAACCCTACGTTGTATGAACATACTGAGGTTGGAGATACCCCATCTCTTAACCCAGAAGGGAAGCCCCACAGAAAATTCTACCTGTCTGTGCATCTTACTTCAGTACTCTCAAACCATAAAGTTTTGTCATAGAGAGGAGAGTCCTCAACAAAAAGTGTAGGCAATGTCTGCAGCTTTCATTATTAACAAATAAAAGCAAAAAATTAGTGCCTTTAGGTTTCCAAGCATTTTGCAATTAGAAGTTCTTGCTTCCTATTGTGGAATTCTCACTTCATCTTCTTTGCTTCTTTTCTGGGAAATATGTTACTGTAAGACTAATGAAAGAATCACTTGAGTGCTAATATATGGTATTTTTTGCAACATGAGTGCATGGTCACAGACATACATGCATAAACATGCATGCATAAAAAAAATCCAAAGTCTTAGAACTCTTTCTGGATGGAGACAAAAATATATATTTTATATAAAATAATCCCATAAAATTAACTACCAAGATATTCTTTTGCTTGACTTCAAGCTTTTTATGGATTTATAGCAGAATTTCCTTTTTATATAAAGGTTTTTCTGAAAGAGCAGATAAATTGGAACTTTCTGCTGAAAAACAGGGAGAAAACAGGAAGAGAAAGTAGTTGCTTACCAGGTTGTGAATGTATACCTCTAAACCAATCTCGATCAACAGATGTAAACCAGAGTAGAGGTATTAAAAGCAGTAAAGCTGTATGACTTTAAACCAGCTGCTAATCTGGCCCCATTGGTTTCCCTCAATCTAAGGATGCAGCTGCACCTCAAGACTTAAGCTCAGTTTAACTGCACATTGCTGCCTCTCTCCTTTCCCTTGCCAAAGCATACCTTACTGATATTTCACTTGTATCCAGTGCTGATTCAGTTCAGCTCGCTGATCTGACAGAAGACTAACAAAAAAATACAGTTAATTTATTGATGTGACTCACTCTTCAGCTGTGGCATTGCTATAATTGAGGAAAGGGAAGTATGGGAAGCTGGGGAGGAGTGTGTGTGTGTGTGTGTGTGTGTGTGTGTGTGTGTGTGTAGTACCCCGCCCTTTGGACAACAACCTTATTGTTAAGTCAGGTGTGGCAATAAAATCCACTTTGTTGCTCCATGGTGCATTTGGGGATCTCAAGTGAAATAAGAGTCTCACAGAATACACCAACCTTCTTTAAGCTCTCATTTTCTAAGCAGAGTCACTGTCAGATCTCTTCATGATCATAAATCTATTCTTTGATTTTTCTTACTGCATGACTCATACTTTCTATCTGCCTTTCCACAACAGCCTCTAAAATTTCAACAGTCTGCTTATGGATTAACAGTAACATCTTCTCTTCTGCCAAACCATCCTATAAAAGTTCTTGGTTGTCTAATAGAGTGATTCAGCCATTACCACTTGAGTATCAAAACCTAGCCAACTCCCTGCCTTGAAGGGACACTAGTCTGGTGTACACACTCAGTTTTTCAACCCCATGACTCTGTATACCTATCTTCCCTTTTCTGATCACAAATTTCAAGTGCCTGAGTTTACATACCAGCTTGGATGACTCACAGGTGAGCAAACTCAAGCCTGACCTACTACCTGCCAAATAAATTCTTCCTTCATGGGCAGAGCTCAAAAACAAAGTCAGTCCTGGACCACAGCTGACTTTCCCCACCTGGAGAAGCAGTTGAGAGGGCAAGCCAAACTCTAACTGTGAGCAACCAGGAAAGTTGAGCTAAGATGTGAGCTTTAATCTAAATTAATGCAATAGAAGGTTTATGAGTAACCAAATCCTGTCTGTTGAGGTAAACTATGCCACATTCAAGATTACTTCTCTCTAAAGCACTCCCAGCTGTGAGCAGCGTGTCCACTTTACAACTGAGCTCAAGGTTTACTGCATGCTCTTCTTTCCTCAATGCCCTTTGCAGTCCCCCAGCTGCTTATTCATACTGCCTCAACTTTTGCATCACTGTGGTTGTTCCCACTCTGTTCTGGGAAATAAGAATTGTACAGAAACAGATGCTTGCAGGCAAAGTGGGGCAAATGAAAGCAGGAGGCAACCTGAGGTTTAAAAAAATACCTACACAAACATGTTAAGAAAAAATATGTTTGTTCTACATAAACACTCAGTGAGGCAATGTGACATGCTTTGTGGTGGCTACCTGGCTGTGTATTCCTGTATCTGCTCAGTTACTCCTCCTGAGAATGTCTTGGAGTAGAAAGTCATCAGTAACAAAATGTCACCTCTCATTCTATTTTACTTATCTGTGCTACCAAATAATTAATTAGGTCTCATTTTAAGTATCCATCACACTGCTGATTAACACTTTCATTGAAGCCAGTGTAATGTTCTGCTATTACTGGAAAAGTGTTCATTTTCTCTCCTGAAAAAAGGGCTAGTCTAAAATTGCTGATCTGTGACTTCATGAAACCTACTGATTTTAATATCTGGTAGTTATTTGCTCTAGAGGAGTGCATCCACTTTCTTTTTAGTTCATCCAACCGGCAATAACAAGAACTATTGCCATGCAAATTCATACAAAACTGGGGCTAGATCTGCAACGTGATTTGACAAATGCTAAGTGTTGCAAATATACCAATACCTAACTTTTAGACACTGTGTTAGAAAGTTACACAGCTTGGATTGTCTTGTTTGCATAGAGAAAATTTGGCACCTCTGAATAGAATTCACAGAAGACAACAAGCTAAGCACAGAACTGCTGAAATAAATACTGACAGAAAAGGATTTGGGCTGCATCACTAAGAACACCATGAAATTCTACCTGGCCTGGTTCCTTGACCCTTCTGGAAATAAAAGCCTAAGCAAGGAACATTTCCACACTTATTCATGCCATAAAAATTAAGTGCAATCATAAACTCAGTAGTTCAAAGTTAAAGACCAAGTGGATCCAGGCACTTCCAGAGCTAACAAGCACCTGTGCTGTAGGTTTTAAGAAACTCAGTCTATGTCCCTTTTGAAGTTGTTCTCAATATCATCCACAAACAAATTTCTGGAATCTGACCTAATTCAAAGCCCAGAGAAAAGAGTAAAGTTCTTAAATCCAACCACTACTTTATTATTCAAGCAAAACTAGGACTTAAAATATATGTATAATAATATAGACATTTTAATAATTGATAATATGCATTTGTGGTTTCTTTCACCAAACTTTTTACAGCACTTGGGTATGTAACCATTTCTTGGAATATTTTTCTAGTGGTAAATATTTCATATATCAGGACATCTTAAAACTAATTCAATTTTCATCTTTACCACAGTGGTCTCTACCATGTATTCACCATTAAAAATAAAGAGAAGAGAATTCAGTAATATATTACTAGGACATAGCCTCAGGCTAAGACACTTTAAAGAGAGCACATGATTATTGATCTAAGGTGGTCAAATTTAATGAATCTTAGAAGTTCGGTGTTTTTTTCTGGAAAAAAATAGTTTTTACCTCCAAATATATCCACTTTCATTAACCTCTTGCATGATAATTGGACTTCTTGTTACTGATTTCTTATTTACAAGGTTTATGTTTTGGTTCCTCATCACACAGCTGGACACACATATATATATGTAAAATAATGTTATTATCCTTGATACAAGTTAATTTGAGACATTAAATTGAGTTTCTAGGGGTTTGAAAATTATTTATCTGCATCTAGTGTGCTTTATATATTATAATGCCCCAACAATTACAAAACACAGCCTTCTGTATTTAGAACCAGTAAAACATTTTGCAAGTCTTCAAGACTGCTATACTGGAACACTTAAAAAAGAACTACTGAAGCCAGTAAGAATTGCAAGTTTCCAATGGGCTTCATTAGGCAAGACACTTACAAGACATGGATCTAGAATTTATGAGGCAGGGTGATAGTGGCAGGGGACCAGAAATGAGCTGTGTCTTCTTTAACATAATCATGGAAGTATGAACAATTCATTCCACATTACTGCAATGTCAGAATAGAGCTTCAGTCCATCCAAAAACCTCCATTTCTGTTAGTGTGATGTCTTTTTATAATTTCAATAAATGATTTCAAACATTTCTGCTAAATATTACCGGGCAGATCATGGTGAGTTTATATCACAGATACGCAAAATCCTCTGGTTTCAATCTACATGCGGATGAGTGAATCTGTGTAGCAGATTTGTTTCTCATAGTTCAACAATCTCCTTTTGAGTCTGCAAGGAGTCAAAATTCAGTTTGAAATTTAGATTTTTCTCAGATCTATTGTAAAACCACTAATTTACAAATGATTCACACTGAAAATGGCCAGTTCTGAGTTGTGAAAATCTAACTGTCTTCGGGTAAAAATTATGTTGGAAATCAGAGACAGAAAAAGAAATGTACCATGAAAAGTTTGCATCATCTTTAGTGGTTTTTCCAGCATGTGTGAAACCCCAATCACTTTAGTTTTGGTTTTCACTATCAAAAGAGAAAAAAAAAAAAAAAGAGCTAGTGACATCATACAATTTCCCTTTAAAGCTAAAGGAAAGAGGTTATAATAAATTAACAAACACTTTTGAGGCCTTGGTGTTTTTTTCCTTCCAGAAGTACATGTTCTCTACTATTGTAGCTGGTTTGAATCTGTCTGGAGAAGCAACTGCATATTGTTGATATGTTGATACAAGTGTTCTGGAGAAAAGTTCTACACAGCAGGGCACTGTGAGCAGCAGCCAAACTGCAGCATTGCTGTACTAAGGTCCTTGCAGACATAAGGAACCCACATGTCACCAGGCTCCATAAGCCACCAAAAGCTCCCTTGCATGCTCTTACAAACTTCTAACCAAAGGCCATTTACAGAGATGTGCAGTCCTGCAAGAAGACAAGAGGAGAGGCTCTCTCCAATAGCAGATTGATGAGATTTAATAAATCACCCCAGTCATCTTAGCAAGTAAAATCACCCCCAAAATTCAGAGAAAGGCAACAAATTCCTGCCAGCCTGACTATGCTGGTTGTGGAGGGAGAGAGGACGAGTTCTTCCTAGGAAGGGTGGAAGCAAAGAATTTTCTTCCTGATCCTTTTGAGAAACCAATAGGAACTCTGAAATACAGTCTGCAATATGAGGAAGATGCACATAAACCACAGTTCAGTCTTAGGTCAATCACCCTTAGGATACACCTTACTGGATATCCAAAAACTTGTATCACAGTTTCCCTGTTCCAGAAAGTCACCTGTTTAAGCACACAGACTCTTTTAAAACTTATTCACATTCAAGTAATCTCAATTTTTACACTGCTATTACGGCAAGAAAAATAACTCCAAGAGTAGTGAGAAACCTTCTGCTAATACCCACTCTATATTTATTCACAGCAATTTTATGTCACAGCTCTTATGTCACAAAGACCTTTTCAGTTAAATGGCTGTTCTTTAACACTTACTCCTGAGCACAGTTCTGAAGAATCATCCTATCCCCTCCCAACCTTTGTTTGTCTAGGTTTAACAACCCAACTCATTTAATCTCTCTTCATGAGATTAATGCTACATTCCTATAAACATACCAGTAATCTTTCTCTGCTTATATTTTAAGGTCATCTTTCTTGAACACAAGTGACCAAGACTTTGCATAAATTAAATGAGACCTTGTCAATGCTATGAACAATGAAATAACATGAAAATGCCTAAATGATAGCACAACTTACAATTCTAATGGCCTATGCAATTACAATAGACTTTCAAAGTTGCTCTTCATGGCAACTTATAGTCATTACCCAGATAAAATAATATGTTCATATTTCTCTTCCACTATCTTCAACTGATAAATGCATATTCTATTCAAGACCAAGGTCCTTAAGTTCCTAGCTTTGCAATCTGTGCTGGTAAATTTCATCTCATTTCATCACTTGTATCAACAAAATCATCTGGTTCTCCTTGCCTGATGGTCCAATCCTTTGTTAAATGATCCTTCCCCATTTTATGTTACTTGTACACCTCAAAATTACACGTTGACTTTTCACTCCTGTACCTCCTACATCACTAACCAATAAGTTAAATGGGATCATTCCCAAAACCAACCATGAAAGGACTTGTAATAGTCAGTTCATTATTCTGGTAGTTCTCCTGTAAAAAATAATTACTACCATCAACAATCAAGTTCAGCCCATTGTCATTGTCTATGAAATCTAATCTAATCTTTCATGGGACTTGTAAATATGCATATTCAAAAATTCTTGGTACAAGGCTCATAGACTGTCAGTATAAAGACTGGATGTTGTCCAAATTCTACAATTCTGAAGTACAGAACACTAATTTTTGCTTTTGCTAAGATATAATTTTTATTGCTCTACTCTCATTTCCTTTAGATATCTTTTGTTTTTGTAGATTGAAATTGTTCAAAACAATCATGCAGCTCTGGAAAATTTTCAACTTCAGAAGGCTTTTGAAATGAAATGTATCATTGAGGTTTTTATATAGAGAGAGTAATGAAAAAACTTCATGTTGCTCATGCAGAAAGAGATTGGGAAATTTGAAAACTTCAGAACCATTGCTCAAGGAGTCAAAACAAAATTTAACCTCTAGAATTTGGTCTACTGTAGTGCAGAGATTTATGAGAGAAAAACCAGTGACAGAATATCTCCTGATCTACATGGCCTCAGAGGAACCAGCAAATGACAAGTATCTAGGAAGGGCAGCTTTCCCAGAACCTCTGGCTGAATTTGCAAAGAAAGAATGGTTGTGGTGGACAGAGAAGAGGAATAATCTATTATCATCCTCTTTAGTCATCACCTTCATTGAAAATGATAGAAAATATTTATTCAATACTTGATCCGGTCCTTGGTAAGCCTCACCTCCTTCCTTGACACTTCACCATCACCATATAGAAGAAGTAGATCCACTCAGGTGGTTTATATGATTATGTTTATATGATTATTTATATGATTAACAAGCTTCAGACATTTATTTTCTGTGCTAATTCAGAAAGACTTGAGAATAATTTAATTTGATTTCTATAGAGACTGTTAGTTTGAAAATGAACAAACATCTTAGAGAGTAAAGAGTTTACAAACAGTAAACTCTTGGTTAATCCAAATAATTCTATCCTCTTCCTTACAGTTTTTCCACTTAACAACATCATTGCCCCCTTGAATTGAAATAATTCTGTTTCCAATAATGATTCAAGTTCTCAAGACCTGAATCCTGCTTTTCAATCTATTAACTAACATCCTCATGTATCCCAAATTTGCCTTTATAAAATCCCAAGCTTTGATTGCAGCCTTTATTATTGCAGTAGTTAAGCATCTCACAACCACAGATAAAGATACCTTTTAATTTTCTGTTTCCTCTCTGTAAGAAGAAAAGATTTTCCCTGTTTACAGAAAGACAATAAGGTAAAATTAGTGCTTTGCCTACAGAATTCGTGGCTGAAGTAAGACCCAAAGCCCGTTCCTGAAAACATCATACACGCGATAATTTTCATTCAAATTTAATCTGAATATGGGACAAAATTATGCACTGGGCACAACAGTAGTCTCCTAAATATTAAATATAAACCCTAACCTACTAAATTTCTCTTAATTGTACTCCACCCATTAGCACAAGGCACTTGTTTTTTTCCTGATCCTTGGTGCCTCTTTAACAAATATAATTTTTACCTGCTTACGTAATCTCAAGCAACTTGAGACTTCAGGGTGCATGCCAAGTGCTTCAAACAGCACGTATGTTGAGATCAGAATGTGTACAAATGAAAGCATGCTGATACAGTTGCTGATGTATTTCTGTCTCTATTTCTTGCATAATATCAGTGCTTGGGCTCCCCTTCTTTGGAAGGTATAGTCCCTTGGGGCCATGGAGATAACAACAGCAAACCCAAACCACCTGGAGACAGTATTTAGTTGATGATTAACCCAATAGTGAATCAGAATGTTTGAAACAGAAACAAGAAAACAGCAGGAAATAACTTGCACTGGGTAACAGGACTGAAGTCCCAGCCCCATCCAAGTTAATGCTTAATGCAGAAATTCATTCTTGATATTTATGATCTTTCTTGAATAGTTCTAATGTCATTTATGACAAATTTGGAGATGAGAAAATGATATGGGACAATGTATCAGTTAACATAAGAGTCATGCACAAACCTGTTTGCTTCTGTGTACTTGCATTTGTTGGAAATTTATAAAGATTCTTCTTTGTGATAATAGGAATAAGAAACCTGTAGAAACTTACCTCTTCTTCCTTTAATGCTGACTTGAGGGTTTGGGGTTTTTTTCTTGGAATAGCTATGCAAACTGAACAACCGGGGTGGGAGAACAATAAAACTACTCATTGTGGCTTTATTTATTGCAAAAGCACCAAACAAAAAAACAGTGTCAATCAAGTCTTAATATCTGTTGCTAGGAGAATAAATTAAGAGAAGCTTACAGCAGTCGAACTCTGAGGATGTTCCCCTAGTGTGGACAGAGAGAACATGCTCAGTGGAATCCACCTGGCTTCATCAGAGCTGGCAATCTTCCATCCTACCATCAGGGAGTCATTGGGATTCAGGTTTCTGCTACTTGAGCTGAGATGAGGTGGAAGGTCAGAGTCTGAGTGGGCTTAGGAATCATGGCTAAATAGTCTCAGCGGGTCCCAGCTTAAGGGCCCTGAAGGGCCTTTGTGCTCAACACCCATGGAGCTGCATCTCTACTGAGCAGGGCCCCAGATCAATTTTGGTTTATGTATTTGCAATATCTTCTTATCTCTATTTTATATTATTCACACTAGCAAAGTTATGAATTTAATGGAGACCTGAGATTTGGGGAAAGAGGCGTGTCTTTGAATTTTTTTTAAAAGACAAAGATACATATATATGTAACGTATATAGTAAGAGTTCTGTAAGGGGGTGGAGAGCAAGAGGAAGCTACATGGGCACTTTTAGTATTTCCTGTTGTCTTCTTGACAAGCCTAAAGTCAAGAATCCATCAGGCTCCATCTGAGCACAGCCTTAAACTGAAGTACAACTGTGCCTCACTGTAAAGTCACTGAGACTGCTAGTGATGATCCACATAAATTAAGCATGCATCTAAATGCAATGTGGGACTATGAAAATTCCATTTAGAAAATACCAGGAGGTCCTGGAGTATGTTAATAAGTGAAATCCTTGTGCTTTTTAAATTTTTCCTTTTCTTTTTTTCTTTTTTTTTTTTTTTAATGAAGTCACTGTGCTACTGCTGTAACATTTTAAACCCTTCTGGATTGGTGGCCGCTGACAAAACTCTGGGAGAAAAAATTCAAGGCAGCAGCATACTAGGTAATGTCAAATTAAAAATAAACAAACAAAAACCTCCAGTAGCAAAAAAAAAAACCCAAAACCCAAGAAACCAAAACAACAACAACAACAAAATAAACCACATCAAACAAAATCACATTTCTCCCCATTTCAAGCAAGATTTTTCTTTTCTTTTTTTTTCCCACTGAAACTATTAAATAAATATGCTTGTATTTTACCAGTGTGCTTGCTGCAAAAAGTGCAATCTATTTGTACAGCAGAGAGAATGAAGGACTTACTGCTTAAAGGCACAAAAAGGGTGTGTAATAGGATTCTGGCATCTTCCCAGACAGCTTGCAGACAAATTCAGAGATGAACAGAGAAGTATCCTTTTTGAAGTATATTTGGCCAAGGTCTCATTCACAAACAGATAAAACCAACACATTTCTGCATGATAAGGGTCAACAGAATAGCGTATTAGTTTGAGAAGAGAACCCATCTGCAATTTTCTTATATAAAAATATATGAGGACACAACAGGAAAGCTGTCAGCATGACAGTTGGAGGATTCTGCCAAGGAGCCAGATGCTAGTGTCAGAAGAACATGTTCCACAGCTTGGCATCTGGGTTCTCTCATTGCCCTCCAAGAAGGAAGAAAAGGAGGAGTGATAAGATATGCCTAAATGAATAAAACTACAAGCAATTCCACCACCACCCCCAACATGCTCAAATCGCTACTTCTTTTAGAAAATCCTCAGCTACATGTTCTCCTACATCTTTTAAATTAAAATGGAAGGTGATAAATTTAACCCACTTGTGTTTTAGTATGTTGAAAAAGCATTTGCAGTTCTGAATACATAAGTCTCACATGATTTTAACTGCTCATGTGTGTAGCTCTGCAATTTAATTTATTATTTTTTGTTAGCTTTCCACATTTTTGCCAAGCTCAGTTTTTATCCCATGTAATTCTTGGGGCATATAATACCACATCTATGATTTACAGTTAAGGATAATTACAGCTTTATTCTTTCTCTGAATAGTTACTAACTGAGAAAAGCTGAAAAATATCTAGGGCAAAAAGCTAAGGGTTGGTTTAAGAGCCAGCAAGTTGATGAAGCACCATAGGGAATCACCTCATTATGTGTGTAGGGAAGAAAGACTGTTCCTAAGATAGCTTTGAGAAAGACATGGTTGCTGCACAGCCCCCTTAACGATCCTGATCTTGGAGTGATCAGACACTAAGGCTGTGTTCACAGTCCCAGGCCCTTTAGTCACGTTCCCTTGCTATGGGCAATTAGGTATCATTTTGTGCCCATGTTCCTTCCCTGAGTCTATCCCCATGATGTCTGAAAGTGACAGCCTTGACTTGAATCTCAGGTGCTGCTGGATGTCTCCCTTTCTCCTGCTGACCAACTCTGATTAGGGAGGATGGAAAGGTTCCCTTCATTAAGTTGGTTAAATCCCATATGTAAAGATTTAAAAGACTGAGACCAAACTCCTGATGTTTCTGACATTTCTGTACAGAGACTAGTAGGTAGGAAACATGTACTTTCACCTGTCCTACAAAATAAACCAGCTGCTCTCCTCTGAGCTGGCAGAAGCTTCTAAGATTAGATATTTCAGAATTGCAAGCGACATTTGCCCCCATACTTTACTCTGGATAGACATGAAGTGGCCACATAGCCCTGGTATTCTAGAAAGCATGAGAATGATTTCCACCTAGGAGTATTCCTAATTCAGACAAAACAGCAGATGATCAATCTCTCTCTGCACTTATTTAAGTGCAGTTTAAGTCACCTTCAATACCAGTCCATCCCCAGAATCATGAGGCAAAGGAATGAAGCAGAAATACTACAATTTACAAGTTTTATTCCCTCTCCATGTACTAATAACTAGCTTATTTGTTCACAAAAGCAATGGTTGATCCCTTTCAGGCATTTTTCCTATTTCTCTTTCAACACAGCACCTGCAAAAATGATGAGAGGAAACGTTTTTTCGAGTAACAGAGGAGAATTAAGAAAGCAGTATTGTAAGCTCTGTCCCAAGTTGTCTGGTTGTTAACAAACTGCCAAAAGAATCTTTTACAATTCACTGTAGGGACAGAAGGATAAGAAAAGCAAACTATCACTGCTGCTGTAATGTCTACTCTTTGGAGTCAAGATAAAATACACTTAGGACAAAAACTTATGCTGTTTGACCCCCAAATTAAGAAAATGCTATCCATACAAATATAGTCAACTTGGAAGTCTTTAAAATCAAAACCTATGTCGGACAAGTGAATCTCCATATTTGTTCAGGAATAAACTTGCTCAGCTGAAATCTAAAGGTGATTTTAGTCACTATCTATACTTTAAAATTCATTTGGGATCTGAAAATCTGAACATTCTTGTTGCCTCTTCCATCAGAACTGGTAATAAAGCATCTGCTATTAGAACTGCTCCAACAATGAGATGTGGAATGTGAGGTGAAAGGGATCTCAGATCAGTCTTCTACAACTGTCACAGAGCTCACAGAACAATGGGAAAATTTACTTTCAGTCAAGTGGATGCAGTGCTAAGGAGCATATGGGAACCAGCTGAGGAAAAAGCCCATTTCTGTAATAACACTCTCCTATTTTAATTTCGTTTGTTGGTCCAAATTTTGTCTACATTATGTTCTCAGCCTTACTGATGGAATTTAGAGGTGAGCTTGACTCATTCTTAGAGAAATTATGTCTCTTAATCTCCTAAGTCACTCTTGAAAACAAATTTAAAAAATAGAAAATTCAAATCAGCTATTGCTGAAACCAAAATTAACCTTTTCCTATTGAAAGCAGAAATAAATCTGATCCAAAAAAAGGAGAAAAATCTTTGTCATTTATTGTTTCCATTGTCATGTTTGACAGAAAGAGACATATTAAAAAATGTTACCAAGTCCATTTTTTATTTTAATGTCCTTTTTCTTTTTATGAAGTGAAAAAATATCTGACCTTGTCAAGCCAAGGCTGCTGGATTCTCTTTTAGTTTACTGCTAGGACAGGAAAAATGCTGATCTTGACACCTCTTGGAAAGACATCAATAAGAAGTCTAGATCCATCAACTTTTATTGCCGCATGACCACTAGGACAACCTTGTGAAAGAAAACTTTTTCACACAGGATATGCAGTAGAAAGATGTATGTAAATGACAAGACAGCAAGAGACTGGAAATACACAAGTAGTGCTGATCAAAGTTTGAGGACATTTGCCATTTCATCTGACATGGAGAAGTCTCTGTGACTTGAAATATATGAACAGAGCCTCAAAGAAAAGCAGAAAAAAGCAGGAGTACAGGGACTTAGAGGAAGTTAATAACCAGGTACAGTTATGTTTTCAACAAAGTATTAGGCCAAGATTTCTTGATTCCCATTATATCATTCCAAAATCTTTTTCCCAACATCTCTGGGAAAAAATACCTTACCAGTGGCCAGAGTAGAACTCTAAGCAACTGTGCAAATATTGTGGTGGACCTGGTGGACATGAAACACTGTGCTGGGGAACCAGGGGAGCTGGACTATGGGCTCAAAGCACACTCAAGGACACAGGCGAGAAGTTTGAGTGCAGGGCAAAGTAACAGACCCTGCGAGCGAAAAGGTCCTGAGTGCTGCACAAGAAGGGCTACAGTATCCCTAAGCTGGGATGCTTTGTGCTCTGAGGTCTGGTGCAGGAATTGTCAGCATTCTGAGACAGCCTAAAATGATGTTTTCATTTTCAGAACTGTTGTGCTAAAACAAGACAGAAGTATTGACAATCTCATAGGACTTTAAACCATCTTGGTAGGCCAACGTGTTCTGCTGATGTACAGCAAAGTGTGTAGTGGCAGACCACCCCAGCTTCTCCAGTGCTCCACTCAAATTTCAAAATCTTCTCAAGATCTATCCATGACATCCATCATTTATTTGTTCCTACCTGCAGCAGTGCTGTTATTTTATGTGATAAGTTATGAGGAAATAGATTCAAAAAGGAAAGTTTTAAATTCCAGTGCAGTTTCTTTGTTTCAAATTACCAAGAAATGAGTAAGGAGAAAAAGAGAGTACGAGTTCTGTGCTTGCTTCACACTAGTTATGCCACTTTCATTCATGAGTGGAAAATTTCATTGTGTGTTTAAAGTCTTTAAAGATATATATTACTAACGAAACAAGGATTTTTACAATCAGTGAACATTTGTTTGGTTTCCTCCTTGCCTCCTCCCTCCATACCCGACCCCCCAGCTACCACACACAATTTTAGGAGAATATTTTGTTGGCTATAATTAAACTATGTGTGTTAATTAGGATTAGATTTCAAATGCACTGCTTGGGAAGTAGAAAAAATACAGGATCTGAATGAGCCCAAATTGAGATGACACTTGAATTTCCACAGATGTTTCCATAATCCTAATTTCAAATTGATTGTACTTCCTGAACACTAAGAAGCCATTTTCAGTTATTTATTCAGATATGAACTACTTTTTTTCAGTGGGTAGAAAAATGTCCAGTCCCACTGTCGACTCCTTAAAATAAATGGATACCAAAGAAGATTTTGACTGGCAATAAGTTCCACAAAACCAAAGTATCCAGATCTGAAGGAGGACATCTGTAAGGATGTGCAGAATCTCTAGTTCATAAAGATTATTGCTGTTGCTGTTGGACAGGACACAGGAGGTTGATCCATCACACCCATATGTGCCACCACATATTTACACTCCTGTGCTCACGGTGGAAATCTGTAGAATCTATCACACAAAGCCAATGCAACCTGGCTCTGCACCAGGAAAGCCTAAATTATTCATCATGAAACCAAGTAGAGCCTGAGGGCTACTTTGACTTAATGGCAGCTGGCAGTGGCCCCAAGAGACTAAAATAGCAGCCATTAACCCATGCGCACATTTGGTATTTTTTCCCTTCTCTTTTATCACAATCTCTAAACCAGTGTCAGGGAGGGTTGGCATCTCACTCTCTGCAGACATGAACTCCTCTTGCCTGGCAGCTGATGGAGTCTACTGGAGGAACAGCATGGCACAAGAACAGCATGCTTCATGAACAAATTCAGCACAATAACTTCATTCACAACATTACTATTGGCCTGGTAACGTTGGACCCAGATTTACAAACTGGCTGCAGAAAGGAGCTTATCACTATTATTAATGTATGTCCTTCTGGTCTGGCCAGGCCTTAGAATTTTTGCTGAAGGAATTCATGTAATTTAAAGCCCAATCCAACCTGATTTAGGAACAGTCCTAAATGGTGTAAATCATAGTTTGTTCCTGGCCACATCTGTGGTACAGAATGTTCCAAAAACATCAGAAAGGATATGTCTGAGCAAGTTATTCATTTTCTTTCTAAAAATTTCTAAAAGAATTAATAACTTTTAGCAGTGAGTTGGGCTGGGCTTGTGCAGACAGTTTTCATACAAGCTTCTCCATACTGCTGTGCCAATGATCTGTAACATAAAACCAAGTAAGTGAAAATTAATCTCTTTCCACAATGAAAAAAAAAAATCTATTCCTTTTTTTCATGTTGAAGTCTTTTTTCCAATTTCTTTCTCCCACTTCATCATCAATTATACAGCAATGCTGGATCAAATCTGAGTAACTGGGTTGAATTCCACTAACTTGTGAATAAGGAACATGATAAGAGAATAGCATAACTGACTCTGGCATAACTACTTATTCTTCCATGTGGTGCATTTTTGTTTTCATACTACACTATGTGCAAATATTTTTTTTTTTTTTTTTTTTTCACAAATTTAGGTCATGCTCCACCTTTGCCTCTTATCAGAAATTCCCTAGTTTATGTTTATGTATCCTGAGTGTAAAATCAGAATTGCATTACTTAATTTGTAAATAAAAATCAATGGTACTTTTGTGCAGCACAGGACATTGGAACCACATTGCACAATTAATGTATTGCACAAACAACGTGCTGCACAAAAGTACCAACTACTGTCAAGGGGAAAGGAGAGAAGGAAAATCCTACATGGATCAGCCAGCCCTTGAGGCAACTGTTCACTTCAGAAGCAAAAACAAGGAGACCTTATATGAGTCATAGATCAATGCTGTCTTTGGATTTTCATTTGAAGAGCCAAGCATCTTGAGTCAGTTGAATCCATACTGCCTTTAAGGCAAACCAGCCCTAAATCTGTACCTGAATTGTCTGGAGAGATTCTGCCTCTCTCCTGACTCAAATCAGATTGAGAGGCAAAAGCAGGTGCTGGGAAGAAGAATTCAGCATCAAGTATGATTCTCAAATTCAGGTTAATGTAAAGCCAACCTGCAGTCCTACCTGTAGAAGGGCTCCAAATCAGAACCCTGTAAAACAGGCATATACTTAGCAGTAGCAAGTAGCTGCAACAAAAAAATAAAAAGGATTTGGTTTTTTTCTCAGTCTCACAGCTTCCTCTTGTCACTAAGAACCTGAAAAGCTCTTCCCAGTTTGCCTAGGAGCAATTTTTCAACCTAGAATAATGAAGACAAGAAACTCTTTAGCAAATATCATCCACTGTTCACCACCATCAGCAAAAATGGCACCTTTGACTCCCATTCAATTGATTACAGTTTGAGTCCATAAAAGCTGCCCTCACATCATGTTTAGTGTTACTTATTTCATTAAATGTCAGAGTAACTGGTAATTAGTTCAATAGAATTACTAAATATTATCACTTCATATAAAATGCTCCATAACCTTTCTGCACATCAAAGCATGTGATTTACACCAAAATCATTGCAAGTCAATGCTTCTACACACCAGTATAAAATCAAGATGCCATACAGTGTATTCAGCTAAAATGAAATCACTTTTGTTGATTTCTCCTCTTCAGTTTTTCCATGTATGCACTTCAATATTTCTGAGAATTTTAGGCTAACCATATCTGTGGGCTGAATCTTGCCTAAAATAGACATCTTCAGATGCAGTTCTAGCAATGCAATCCGTAATAACAACAAAACACCTTTCAGTGCTCTTATAATTGTAGACATAAGGGCCCTATCCTGCCTTACCCAGTCAACCTATACCAACTGCAGTGGGAGTCTCATGAAACCGAGGTCAGAATTTGGCCTACAGATAAGGAAGTGGTGCCAGCAAAGTGTTTCCACTGAAAAGTCAAAACAAGTTTACCAACTAAACAAAGTAGATTTCCTGAAAATGACAACAGGTATAGGTGTAATTTCAAGAACATCTTGAGGGTTTCATCATCACTCTCTTTTTTTCTCTGTCTTTTGAGAAACAACTCATTTTATCAGAAACTGCATGTGTGTGCTTGTATGTGTGAACAAAGAGTCACTACAGAAGTGAAGTGGTAATCGACCTGAGGTTTTTCTCTTTTGCTTCCTGGCTGTGTAAGCCTTTTTTTTTTTTTTCCTTTTATTACTGTAATTATAAAATTATGGGAGGGAGTGCTATGTTGACCATCACATTCAGGATATTTACTGCAAAAGTTTATTAGTGGTTTTTCACGTATGTGAGTGCATATGACTGTAAATGCTCAGTGTACACATGCACATGCAGATTATAGTGCTGTGGTGTATCTGTATGTCTGTGTATGAGCACAAATACACAGCAATATGCACACATAAGTACATTGTGGTACAGCTGTGGTAGCTGCAAAGAGCTCGATGTAGTTGTACAGATATTTGCGGTAGGTCATATTCAACAATATTCCATAAATGCATGGCAAAAGCAAAGCAAAACAGAAATTTTTACTATCATGGGTCTGGAAGTAGCTTTATCAAAAAATGCAGTCCAGTGTTTGATAGGTAAGGGCTGTAAATACTGTAAAAATGCAAACTTTATAAAGCCTTTTAAAATCTTTTGGTAAAAGACATGAAGCACTGTTACCACTTCTAAACTCTTCATTTACCAAACCACCTCTGGGGTTCAAAAATACTCAATCCATGCCTTAACTGACAAGTTCATATCTGTTATTACTTAACAGCATATCAAAATGTATACTTACTGCAGATTAATCTAACAGATTGGTACCTTTAAGGAAGGGTTCTTGTTTGTCTGTAACGTCTATGTCTGCCTGACAAACAGTTCCAGGAAGGTTATTTGTATTTAAGACACCTTACAAAGAAGTTGTTCTTGGTGCCATAATTTTCTTCTTTTAGAAAAGGTAGATTTTTTTTTTCTAAAATTAACAAATCAGGAAGTTGCTGACTATCTGGAAACTTCAACTGAAAATAATAAATCCACCAAAAGAAAAACAGTAGTTTAGTTGGGAAAAAAAAAGTCTGGTTTCACAGAAAAAGGAGATTTGGCAGATACTGCCCTTTTGAAGTGAAGGTAAAGTTACAGTCTAACTCCTGACCTAAATACCTTGCTTACATATTAAACAAGTATCTTGGAGGAACAACTCTCAGGATACCTTGCATAATTTTGACACAGTAGGAGAAACCCAACTCGAATCTTTATCACTGGCTTCCTGGAGCACCAGCAAAAATACTTTTCATCAGCCAACTCTGCCCCACCTCCTGTCCAACCTCTGCCCCCCAGCCCTTCCTTCCTCAGCCACCTCTCTTGCCTAGGGAGCCATCTGCTCCCTAAGGTTGCTGGATAGACAAAGATACCTGAGCGAGTTTTATACTTAGAACTACATGGCAGAACCACACAAAAAAAGAGCCAAATCTGCTCTTTGGCTTTATCACGGAAAACCAGGGACTGCTGAAACTTTGTCTTTTTTTCTCCTGTTCTCTGAAGCCAGCGTTGCAGGGTACCTGTGAGCATCTGTCAGGTGGCAGCCTCCTCATAGTCAGAGTCCTCTTCACTTGTTGGTCACAGCCTCATGGGGGGACAGCTAGGTTTGCAGTAATGCACTTTTGGCTGCCTGTCTTTGGACAGCTGAAGTCAGATTCTCAAAGTTAATCACAGTTTCCTGGAAAAATGTAGCATTAATTTTAAATGCAAATTATTGAAATGTACAACTAGTAATTCATATTTTCTAATTAATAAATACTGTGTGCATGATGCATTAGTAACGCTATTAAATATTTATCTATAGCTGGAGATATTGTGAATTATAATAAATTGTGAAAGGATTCTATTAGCTTTTTTTAAAGATAAATAAAATTGAAATTGTGATCAATATAATGAATACATGGCATTAAAATTCCTCTTGCCTCACAAAATCATATCTGTTTATGTGTTTTATGAACAAATCTCATAAAAATGTTAGCAATATTTAAAAACAAAATATGTTAAATAAAAATAAAATCTACTATGGAAAGTAAATTTAAATATTTAATGATATAATTAAGTCTTATTAATGTAATGTTCTTTATTTTTTTAGATTAAAAATTCACAAGAATTGTCATCCTCTTTCATCTTAATCAGATGATATGTTTGTCATAATTATTTGTTATGTATTTTCATTAACATTTGATGAATATTAACTTTGCAAAATAGAACAATCTTTTTCCTGAACAAATCTGCTGGAGCAATATAAGGCCAAGCAGCACCACGGAGGAGGCAGCAGAGCGACAGGAGGATTCTCACCAGCTTCAAGGACTTTCCCTGCAGCCCATTGCCAGGTGCTCCTTCATGCATGAACACAAGTATGCTAAGTTTGAGTTCTCATGTCCAATTTGCATTTCTGCTCATCTGGGTCAGACTTTCAGCCATGGCAAACTGATATAACTCATAATTATCCCATTTCAGAGAAGGTGAAACTTCATAAAGTCTCTCCGCAGCGATCCTCTGCCGATGCTGCCTCTCCCCATGTGCCTCTCCAGAGCCCAGCTCACCATCAGGACTCTGAAACAAGCACAGGGAAGATGTGGAGAGAGCCATGTGAGACCTTCAGGAGTGTTCATGGCCTAACCTGTCCCTGCTTTTCAAGTCTGCTAAGCATTAGTCCTCTGGAAAATTATTATCATCCAGCATCCAGCCCTGAGCTGTGCACACTGCAGGAGTGGGGATGACCACAGACAGTAAAGGCAGTGGAAAATGAGATCCTCTCTCCTGAGGGCTCTGTTTAGCTTCTGGGTCTTTTATCTTGCACCACTCACATCAATGGGACTACGTGTCCAGTAACACATGGCCACAGGAAGAGTTTTGATGAAATAGTGGTCTTTTGCATTATTTTAATATGTTAAACTCTGAAACATCTACAAATCTGCACAAAAGTTTGTTACTTATCTTAGCAAAGCCACTGAAATATCACCCCATGACTGTTAAAATACTGTTGAGTTGAATAAAGCAAAAGCTAAAATATTATTAGAGACTGAGAACTTAGACATCCAGTACTACATTCCACCAGTATTGTTTACACAAAACCATGGCATCAGATTATTTTTAAAGACTTAATTTTGTCTCTTTTCAATTATGAAGGATAAAATAAAATTGAGTGACTGAAATGAATAGATAATGAAGTATAGGGTTGTTGGTTTTTTTGGTATATAGAAGCTCCTTATTAAAATGACTGTTTCCTTCAACTGTTTAATTTAATTTCTCTTAAGCAAGTTTTTACTTGTTCTGCTCATACTAATGTATGTACAGGTATCAGATGTGTTAATATGACACCTCATGGGTCACACCCTGAACTTGAAGAACCACTTTAACCTCTTCATTACCCTGTGGACATAACCTGAACCTCCTCCCATGGGGCTGCTTGCCCTGACCTACAGAGGTGTGACTTAGTGTAAAAGAATGCATCAGCAGTCAGGAGGCATCAAGGGTTCATTTGTCCTCTCTAGCCTCTGCACAACTCCTTGGGATACTTCTTCATTGCTCTGACTGCTGCACAAGCAAGGCAGGAGATCACAGTTATCTTTGGAAGGCCAAAGCTAAAGCATGACCTTTTTATCTGTTGCCATTGGTTTATATTTTGTCCATTGGAGCTAATGGAGATCAGGCATTGCACAAGAAAATTTTTAAGACAGAGAAAATGCTCATTTCCCCTGCGAGAAATCTCTCACTGATAGACATATGCACTATGAAAGTATATACAATATTTTCATGAACTAACCAAGCACTGAAATTATCTATATCCTATAGAAAGGGTTTATGGTATGGCTGAAAACAAGTTTTATTTGACCTCTTGTAAAGAACAGAGGCAGAAGTAATAGGGAGTCTGAGTTGTGATGGGGGTCACAGAGAGAACAGCTACTAGAAAGCTGGGCCAGGGGTGAACAGCAGGCAGGAAGCAAGTGGGGGACAGGATCAGAGGTGGGGGAGCTAGAGCAGGAGGAGGAATGCTTGTGTAAACTTTTCAAGTTATCCACACAAACTCACATTGTAGCTGAGTCACAGACAAAGGGAAGCCCTAATTTCTGGGTAAACTTCAGGATAACAATATATAAATAATGAATATAATATATTATATATATATTATAATAACTGCCCTTGTTATCTTAACAGTAGCTTTATGGTAAAAAATCTTCACTGCCCACCCTCCAGTTATGAAATTTGGGTATTGTACAGGCATTTGTGAGTAGAGACAATAAACTGCCTGGGTTTGTCTCCCTTTACAATCATTTGGAGACATTTTTTGCACTGTCTACTGTTTAGAGCAAGTAGGCAAGGGTCAAGGGACTGGAGTTCAACTCCAGGTTGGAGCTACTGGCTCACTATGTGAGCTGGAACAAGAAAACCTGGGAGATGGCAAACTCCCCTCACTTCCTCAGCATTACCTTGTAGTGCCTCTGTGCCTCTTGCTGTTTAATGGGAACAGGAAGCGTTTGATGGGATGCTCTCAGATCAAGGAGGGATATATGCTTAAATTATGAAAAGTTAATTGTGTTTCTGTTTATTATATGTAGGTGCAACGACTCCACGGGCAGGTTTGAGCATTTTTTTTGCAATTAGGTTCAGAAACAGTCTTTTGACTCAGCAGACCTCTGAAGGTAGAAGCTGGTAATTTCATGTGGACAGATAACAGGAGCAGGACTACAGATCTCTGTAGTTGTTGAATTTCAGCAGTAATTGCCTTTTCCATTTCACCTTCCCTTTGAAAACTTGCAGGTTTTATTAACATAAAAAAAGCCTTAGGAAATTTTGTGGGCTGTATTTTATGGAGAATTCAGACACAAGATAGGTATCTCTTCCAGCAGTTAACGCCCTCTCAGAGGCTGTTGAGACAGCTGAACAAAAGAGGCAAACCTCACAATGGCTGAATCCCTTTACAATCACTTTAACCCAAAACCAAAATAGTAAAACAGATCTACAGGCACCTAAATGCTTGTGATCCTGTGGAAGTCAGTCAAGGAATCATTGCTTTATAACCAAACCTTTACTCTCAGGCTAACATGTCAAAACTCCAATGTATTGCTTTAAGTCTTCAGTAGAAGTGAGTTGAGAAAAACTTTTTTATGTTCCAACCAGCCACAAAGATAGTGGAAGAATGAGCTGCGGAGCACAGCCACACTGAGTATCAATTCCCTGGCTTTCCTGTTCAGAAGACATAAGGGGAGATAGAGAAGAGCCTACATCTTCAGTGATGTAGGCTTTTTCTTATAGCTGCACTGTTGATTCATCCTTCCCATTTGGAAACAAACATAGACTGAAACCCTAAGCCAGTCCTGATTTAGAGTAAACCTGTTGCTGACCCTGAAGGTTTACCAAGAAATTTTGTTTATAAGGAAGAGATTATAAGGGTTTATAAGGAGAGATTAGGAAAACACCTCTCCATTTCTTTTTCTTCCTAGTGCACCAATTGTGGAAAGAGAAGTTACACTTTCCTTCAGCTTTGGTCCTTACAAGAAAATGAAAAAATAAGGTATAATGTAGGCTGGCTATTATGGGCTATTAAGCTGTACTGTCCAGCAGCAGAAGAGGAATACACCACGCTGTCCATTTTCACAGTGAAAGTGGAGACTCAAAGAAAATGTCTCCAGGAGGTTTTTTAGTGTTGCAGCTCCAATGTACCTCCAACAAGGCAACATGATATAATCTAATCTACAGTGAACGATCAGTGAGGTAATTAGAGAAAAAGACAGACTGAAAGAGATGAACACAAGTATATTCCCAGGCTTTTGATGCTGTCTTTAGTGGGTATTATTCTCCCTTTGACACCTTTTAGATCACCCATTAACCACAAAAGGAGCCACGCCCATCCACTAGTTGCTAATAAAGTCCATTATATGTTTATATTTCAGACATGAATGTTATTGATTAAAGGTACAGAAGAAACAATAATCACTTTTTAGCTGAATGATTTTGCTACCACTTCATCTGTAATTTTATTATCACTTCACCAAAAGGCAACAAAGATGCTTAAATTAATGAAAAGCTTAAGGTGTATCAAGCAAATTAATATGAAAGAGAATTCTGAGGAGAACAATGTCTTTATTGAGGTGCAGAATGGCAGAGTCACAAAAGTACTTAATTGCTACAGCCAGCTCAGTTTCCAATGTCAGCAGCAGTGAAGGAGTTAATAGTTGGGTGTTAATCAGACAGAGAATTTCCTTGTGACATGAACTGCTTGTAGATAAGCAGTAATATGCCTTGTTTTACAGGTTTTCTGTAGTTGGGGCAGGGTCCCTTGCTGCACAGCACATATTGAGAAAGACGGATACACAGAACAGAGGTAATAGCTTTCCATGTCACAGCAATATAAACCAGACAGTTTTATAAACTGGAAACATGGCTTTAATAGTACTTATATACAAGAAATATCTCTCTGAAAACAATGATATGGATGGGAATTTTTTCCTCTTCCTAAGCAGAGGTAAGAAGTAAAGCCAAGCAACCCACATAAATCTATTCTCAAGCCTCACGGGAAACCCCATAGGTGAATTATGAGTCATAATAAGAATTATTTGTTGTACTACTGTATGCAATCAATCAGCAATTCAGACGTAGAAGATTTTTACCCTCTGTCTCTATCAGATAAACCCCATAACCCTCTCAGAGGACTTTAAACCAGATGTAAATTGATGTGAAGCATGAGCAACTCCCAATACAGCCATATTCAGAGTGACACTTCCCCTCCTTCAGGGGTTCTCAAACTTCTTCCACTCAGAATATCAAAGCCACCAGAATAGAAAAGCAAAAAAAAAAAAAAAAAAAAAAAAGGCTCATCTTCCCATCCCCCCNNNNCCCCCAAAAAACAAAAACCCCCAAAAAAAAAAAGAAAAAAAAAAAAAAAAAAAAGAAAAGGCTCATCTTCCCATGCTCCCAGCTACACAATCTGATGGTTCCTGGACAGGTGGAAAATCCTGGCAAAGGAGTGAGAAGAAGCTGGGGGCTTATGAGCAATGCGATGTCCTAGAAAATAGTGAATGGCAATGTTTTTCAATGAAGTCCTGCTGAGGAGACAAGATACTGGCAGCATGTGTGTGTTTATCTCTCCTGAAGCCACAGAGGCTTCAAATGAAATATGAAGTGGAGGAACTATTCAACAGAGTGAATAGTGTAGTAGGAGTGGAAATGCAGAAAACATAAGGAAAGGTAATTCTCACTTTGCCCTCTACCCCTTGGTTGTCCCAGAGTCTCACTAACAGTCAATTATTGTAGATGTGTTTATGCAATGCTCCAGAACACTGAAGTTGAGACTGTAACTCCTTATATAGGAGAGCATATTAGATAACAGTCTCTCTGCTACTACACATTAATTTATATTTTCCCTCTGAAAACCCCACCCCAAATTTTGTTATGATCTTCTACAGCACAGAGGAAAACATGGAAAACACTGAAAAAGCAAAAGATTCCATGAAAAATAGAAAACATTGTTTGGTTCTTTATGGATCTGGTTGAGTTTATCTAAACAAAATGTGTGTACTGTCCTAAACAGAGGGAGTAATAAGACTGCTATCCAGGCTCTCATTCATCCCATTGAGATCTCTCATTTTGGCTAAAAGTGTGTGAAATTTGTCAGAAGACTCTGAGCCACAGACACAATATCCTCCACATATCCCCCAGGGAAGCCCAGCCAACCATAGCAGTAGTCTCATGAAGAACCTTCCCAGTTCATCCCCAAGGGCAATTTCATAGCCCACAAATTCCACAACCGTCTGATCACATTTACATTTTTCCAGCTTGGCAAACAGGTTATTATGGTGGAGGCATTTGAGGACAAGTTGAACATGCCAACTGTGTTGTTTCTGGGTTCCCAAAATAAATGTGGGTGTCATCCAGACATGCTGCTACATCCTAGTCTGACATCTCCTTCTCAAAGTTGTAAATAAAATGCTGGAATGTTGCTAGAGCATTAGAATGGCAAGGAATAGGACAGGATTTACCTGTACCAACTGCAGAAAGAGATCTGCTCTCAGCGGCCTGTCAGATGAGTTTATGCTCTCTGAAAAGGCATGTTTGTTCAAGAGTTTTAAATAGTTAATTAATAAGATGCAGAGGCTATTAACTCTCAACTGTGGTTAGAGCAGGGCTCAGTCATCTACAGAAAATTTTCAAAAGGCCAGAACTTTATTTGACAAAGTCATGGTTATCCACTTAAAGCATCAAAATGGGAATTCCTTGACAATCCTTTAAATGAGGTAGTCCCATGTATCTTCTGAGCTCAGATAGCAAATATCTATGAGCTTCTGACTCAGATAGCAAATATTTTCTACAGCCAAAATTCGCTGCTTCAGACCAGAGGTTAAGAGGTGAAGCATGGTATCTGCACATTGATAATATTCATCCCACAAAGACATCTCACAAAGTATCTCACAGGCAGTTAGTCTCATCAGCTTGTGGCTCCTGTGTGGGTCACCAGTGATTACATAAAATTCCAGTTTGTTCCATCCTGTTATGAGGGAATCCAAGTCTCTCTCAAAGATGCCAATCAAAAGAAATCCAAGAGCAATACTCTGAACTGAACAAGAATCTGTGGAAAGAGCTGGATGAACCCAGAATTACTGAGCATGGTGGGGCAATTTGCAGATTGTATCAATTCAAACAGAAGTGATTTACTTTGGTTTTGAATAGTGAATCACGTTTTTTAATAGGTCTCAGCCTTAACAGGCATGAGCAGAACTGTGAGCTATCAGTTGACTCTAGTACTACATTTCAACTGAAAAAAAGCACAGTATAGACTGTTAAGAAATCCAGAATTCAATCTCTATTAAAAAAGTTCCTGGATAACCTTCATTGAATGCAGGGAGAAACAGAATGGCAAAGGATGAGGAAAAGGCTGAAATACTTAATGCCTTCATTGCCTCAGTCTTTAACAGTAAAGCCTATTTTTCTCTGGGTACACAGCTTCCACCTTCCTGAGCTGGAAGACAGGAACAGGGGCAGAAAGAATCCTCCAGAATCCCTGGGATAACAGTCAGTGACCTGCTACACCATTTAGGCACTCACATATCTTTGGTGATGGATGGATCTCACCAGGGTACTGAGGCAGCTGGCCAAAATGCTCACCAAGCACTTTCCATCATTGATCAGCAGTGCTGGCTCACTGGGGAGGTTCCCATTGACTAGAGGTTAGTAAATCAACATCCATCTACAAGAAGTGCAGGAAGGAGGATCCAGGGAGCTACACCCCTGCCAGCATGACTTCAGTGCCAGGGAGGTTATGTAGCAGATCCTGAATGCCATCACACAGCACACATAGGACAACCAGGGGATCAGGCTCAGGCAGCATGTGAAAGGCAGGTCCTGCTTGACTAACCTGATCTCCTCCTATTACAAGGTGGCCCACAGTGGATGAGGGAAAGACTGTGGATGTTGTTTACCTGGACTAGTAAAGCCTTTGATACCATTTCCTCTATCATTTCCCTGGAGAATTGGCTTCTCATGGCTTGGACGGGCAAACACTTTGCCAGGTAAAAAACTTGCTGGATGGCCAGGCCCAGAGAAGGATGGTGAATGGAGTTACATCCAGCTGGCAGACGATCACAAGAGGTGCTCCTCAGGCTCAGTGTTGGGGTCAGGCCTGTTAATATCTTTATCAACAATCTGGATAAGGGGAATGAGTGCACCCTCTGCAAGTTAAGGACATGGTTTGGTGGTGGACTTGGCAGCACTGGGTCAGTGGCTGAAGGTCTTATACAACCTTAATGATTCTATGATGCTAAATTGAATTTTGCCATCAACAAAGTCTAGGTGTCTGATCAGAGTAGGGTTTGCAAAAGAAAGAATCCTCAACAAATTTTACCTCAACTGAAAATCAACTTCTTATAGCAGAATTAGTTGCCATCAGTCTATCACACATCTTGTGCAATAGGATCTACAAGGGTTCACTGTTTACCCAGTGGGTGGCACTCCACTAACCTTAATTATGGTATTTGGGCAAGTTAGGGAATAAATGTATCAGTCAAAAAATTACAGTAGTCATCTTTCACACAAATGACTGCAACTGCCAATGAAATTACACCAGCTTTCATCACATGTACAGGACAAGGCAAACTTTAACTGAAATAACAAACAACAACCAACCAAACAAAAAAGGACAGCATGACCAAGATGAGCAAATTCACTACCATTAATGCACTTTATGCCCTTCATCTGCCTTTCCATTCCTAGATGTTTTAGTCTTAGACAGTGGCCCTTAATCTGAAAAACCTATAAAACCCCTCAATTTATTTTGGAACTCTCAGCATTTGAAGACTAGCAAAAATGAAGTCACAAAACTGTAGTGATAATCTGAGATAAACCAGTAGGAAAGTCAGTAGGGAAAATGAACAGTGAGATGAGGTTACTGTTCCCACAGATGGACCTGTGGGTTGTAGACAACAGAGGCTTCCCCTAGGTTTGCAAATACTGAACCCCAGGCAAAAATTTCCCTTCAGCTGTTTTCATCACCACCACCTTCTTAATCACCTCTGTAAATACAGGTTCAAATGAAGGCCATTTGAGGCACTGGCAACCACTTACAAAAAAGAGGCTGCCACTAGCTTCCCTTGACAGTATGATAGCCCTGCCGGAAAAGAAGCCCAAAGTTGTGGTGCCTGTTGGTCCCTCAGCGCAGCATCCTTATTTTTTAACTCCCTGCACTTTCATTTCCTCTGCTTCCCAGTCACAAAACCAAGCAATGTCCCTTCTGTCCCTGTCAGCCCTCCAAGTTACTCCTTGGGAAAGTCTTGCTTGCCCCAGCAAGTGCTGCAGGCTCTACTGCTCGTTAGAAGAGCTGGCTCCACAGTGCCAGTTTTGGACAGGGCCTACTGCTGTCCAGGCCCACTTCTTAAACACCTTGATGTCTCTGCTTCCACTAACATTTTACTCTTTTCTCTCCTACATCTTTGGAAATGTCCCATTAGGGACTGCCCCTGCATGTGAATGCTCAAGCCAAACAATGAGCACATGGATATTTAGCTTCTTATGGAACACACGGAATAGTAATTATAACAACCAACCCATTGTTTCAGCAATACCTAAATTACTACACCATGGAGGCAAATATACCCTAAATCCTGACCAAACAGTGGTTCTGACTGCCAGCTAACACAGCTCCATGTTTCTAACAAAAAAACACCAAGAAAACAACACTGAAGCTTATTACCTGCGAATTTTTTCATGCAGTAGCAGCCATAAAGCATGTCATCAAGCATGTCATTGCTGTTACCATCCTTAGCTGAATTTAGTGAGGCAAATTAAAGGTGAAAGTTTTCATTTTCCAACCAAAAGTCCTATCTCTTCTGAAGCAATGTATTTTCATTAATAAGTTTAAATTCAGTTCATCCCTTTTGAGGGCATTCTGTCTGGGCTGTCCTGTGGTACTATATTACTCTGTAAACATGTTTTTGAAATATTCTGTTCCTTCTCCATTACCACCTCTTCCTTACTCTTGGGACAAAAGGAACTTTTCCCTGACATTTTAAAGCATTAAAACAGCTCGGGGGGGTAAAGAAGACATTTTTCATGTAATCTTTGAAAAGTTTAGTTGTCAAGGAGACCAAGACCTTAGTGCCAGGTATGGAGGCCTATTCAGCTCACTAACATTCTTGTGAAAGAAGGTGCAAGGATGCCAGTATACCTGGAGGCAAACATGCTGAGTGTTTCAAGAGCGTCTTGCTTCCTGACATACGTTTATTGCACAACTAAACAGTGACTCAGATTTTCTTCTCTCTGGATGGTATCATCTCTGAGCAAAACATGGTTAAAGGACCTTACTTGGATGAAATATTGCCTCAATAAATCACTGGATTGAGCTATGCTCTGGAAATGTCATTCACAGACTGATACTTTCCAAAGAAGAACAGGTCCAAAAGCACATTTTATATAATTGCAGAATAAATGACAGTCAAAAAGTAACAAATTGGAAAGATGCTTTCCTATCTCCAGGCAAAAGGGACACTATCAAATGAGTCTCTCTCTGATATTACTCCTGTTGCCAGGATAGGAGCATGTCACAAAATGCCCAGGCTGAGACAGAGATAGATAGATGCTTTGCCTTTTCAATTTTCACAAAAGTCAAATTTTGTTTGCAAGTTTCAAGTCCATCCATAGCCTGTTTGCCAACATTGGGACCTAGAGAAGTGGACAGCCTTTCTGAGGAGATAATGCTTTCATAAGATTAACCCCTAAACCAAACTATTTGTAATTATAGAAGTAAGTGACAGAAAAAGCATTTGAAGTCTGAAGGAGCCATGGATTTGCACCTCAAATACACTTAAAATTGAATAAAACATAAAAAATAGTGAATATAATTAAAAAGTGTTTTTTGATAAAAGGCATAGCTAAGCATGTGCAAGGCACATCAGTATAGATCTCAGGAACCCCTAGAGATCACTGTCAGAACCAGAGTTAGTCAAAACCTTTGTCAATGATCTAGAGAATGCAGTGTATGGATAATACCAAGGCTTTTTTCAGATAATCAGGTGCCACACTGACCATAAGGAACTCCAGAAGCCAATCAAGTGAGTGTGCACAACATTCAGGGGCAGGTGAGCTTCCATGTGGATCATTGGGAAGTCCTGTATCAAGGGATGAATAACCTAAACTTTGCTTACCTGATGCTGTATTCAGAACAGTTTCCATTAGTGGAAATGCTAATGGAGTCATCAATAACAGCTCTTTGCAATTCTGAGTGAAGTTTGCAACATCAGTCATAAAATGCTGTGTGTCATTAGGAAAGACAGTCACAACAAAACCAAGGAAATCATTCTGCCACTGGGGACACCTTGCTCCACCCATATTTTAAATGTGTTTGCAGTTCTAGTCTGTACATCTTAAGACAGAACAAAGCAGGAGACAGACTAGAATTAGAAAATAAAAACAAAAAAACCAAAAAACAACACAGAGAAGAGCAACTGAAGTGATAGGGTGTACCAGTAAATTCACAAACAACAGAGAGAATAAGGACTCTATATACGAGGAGTATATGGCTAAAAAAGGACAAATTATTAAACACTATAGTACCATGTGCTATCTGAAATACTGTCCTTTGTATTTTTTAGTTTGTTTTTTTTTTCCTCTTGCTTAGTGCATTTCTTTGGAAGTCCAAATGTGTTTTCCAACTTACTGGCCCATTGTTCAGGGATCTAGTTTTAAGTGTACGTTAAAGATGAAAAAATTGCAGACTACAGCAAGTTGCTACTCTGCATGAGTGCTAATAAAATGCCTACCTAGCAACAACTTCTTATTTGAATGAAATCACTCTTCTATGTACACCACAGCCTTGCAAACCAGCACACTTGTCACATCATGCCCAGCAGCAGTGGCCTGGAATAAATATAAGGAAAACTTTGATACCGTAAAGAACACAACCACCAACACTGGTGCATGTGTCATTAAAACAGACATTACCAAGAAGAGGAAAGGTCTACGGTGAGTAAGTTTAACTCACAGTAAAATAAAGAGAGAATAGCTGCTCCTACTGCAAGGAAAAAGCTTTTCATAGCTGAAAAGCTTTTTGGGGTTACTTGGATCCCCCTAAATAAGTTGAACAACCACAGTATGAATACTCAGTCACCTGATGAGTTCCACTCCTCTAATACCTCCTAGGTATTTAGCATCTGTACACCAATATTTACATCTCAGCTTCCCAAGAGGCAGCTTCCAAACTGCAGTTTTAAAGTAATGGCAGGTAACAAACTTGTCCACACTCTATTTAAGAGGCCCATTTTCAAAAGCATTGAGTTAGCTTGCACTTCTTTTTATTTTCCTTTTATTTCAAGTACTTTTAACTATTGCCTTTCATTCAGAGCTTTAGTGTATCAGCTAAAGCAGGTCTAATTCTGGGAATTGTTTTTCTGGACAACTTGCAAAGAAGAGGTGGCTCAATCTCAATTTTTTGTTGAAAGGAATTGTGGTTCTTTCTTACTCATTTGCTAGTTGGTTTTCATATTGGCAGTGGGAAAGGAAAGGCAAAACAAGGTTGAATGATGGTAGAGAACTATTTTTCATAACAATTGCAGTACATTTTTGTTCAATAACACAGAGATGGACCAAGCCAAGCTCAGCAGCACTGTGTGGCCAGTCAAAAAATTTCCCAGTAGAAATCCTGGGCTTACATTTTTTTAACCCTTATGAACTTATGCTTTTTGCACTTCCACCAGTGTGTTCAATAAGTGTATTTTATTCAGAAAATGAGCACACTCACAAGTTTCAACAATTTCCTCCAAAAATTAAAAAACTCACACATAATCTATTTTTATGAGTAATGGACCCTTTCATGCAATGCCCCTTCTCACTTCCTGTCCAGTGAGCTGTCTAGCAGAGATCAGTTAGACTAATACCTTCCTTTTTGTGTTGAAATGAGCATGCTTTTTGGGAGGGGAAAAAAAAAGATTACATATATGGCTTTTATGCTAGTTCATAATTTTATCATAGCAGCAAACTGAGAAGAGAGTTTAACAAAGTTCTGGGTTAAGGAAAAAGTCTAGAACACACATACATAGAGCTACTTGTTTCCTTACTGAGTTGACATGACCTTGCACATGAGTAGAGGTGAGGAAGGACAGGGCACACAGAGGTCTTTTAAAATAAAGAATAGGATTCTACTGCAGTTGACAATCCCAATCTTCTTAAGAGGATAAAAAATGATATTTCAATCCCACCTCTGTTTAATTTTCCTCTCCATTTGGAGGACTAAATGTGATATTGTTTTTTGATCCTTACTAATTATTCTCCTTTTTTTCCAGCCCCAAATCAATTGCAGCATCATAGCAGTTTTCAAATTAATTATTAGATTTTTTTCCCCTGACTCATTTCAGACACTTTTATTAGAAGAGTGATTGATATATTAACACCATTAATTACTTATTTGACCCATTAATTTTGTCTATCTGCACAGACCTAATTGAAACAGCCTACACTGATTCTAGGATCTCATTTTGCCGATCGAAAATTAATTTTCAGATACTCTTGTCTGCTGAGTCTGTGTGATGGTGAAAAACACTGTTCCCACCTCACACATCTGTTTAATATTCCCACTCTTCTTTCTCAGTCCCAAAAAGACCTTCAGATTCTGCCCCTGAAAGATTCCTATGAGCTTCGTTCTCTTCCCTCAATAAACAAGACTATCTCAATAGGCCTCCATAAACGACAGTTCCCGTTCATTTGACATAATTTGCCTTTCCACCATCAAGCTAAATTTCTTCAATAGACTCTTAATTATTCTAACCCCATTATCTAATGCTATTATAAATGTTTAAATAATATTTGATATAGTCCTGGTCCCACTGAAGTTAATGGGAATATTGCCGTTGCCTTAATTAAGATCAAGATAAAATTTATATTGTTTAATTTGTCACATATTACTGTTGGGTAAAAACAACCTAGTTAGTATTCAGAGGTACTAAACAGACCCAGCTCCCAGACTAGAACTGGCAGGGCCTCAACACTTCTCAGGAGAAGTCTGGGAGCCTGTGCTGCACAGTGGGCGAGAAGAGAAGGGAGCAGTCGCAGGGTCGTGCACTCTGCTGCGTATCGGCAGCCCCAGAAGGCTTCCCACGCTCTGGGATGCTCAAAGCCTTTAAATGGAGTGCTCGAGTCAGGATTCATCAAAAGGACAGGAAAAACAGAGAAGTGAGAAAACGGAGAAAAGCCTTTCCCGATGTGAGAACAAACCAGATACATTTTTCCAAATTATTTGATCAAAAATCTGGACAATTTTAAGTGAAGCATTTTAAAAAATTTTTGGCAAAAGACACTGTGTGCATTGATCAGATCTGGTTCAAAAGGAAATGCATCTTTTAAACCAGAAATTAAACATTATTAATATGAAGATTTTTTGGCTGGTGACCATTTAGCTTTCATTAAAATTTAGAAAATATATTGCAAGCTTTTTTCAGACTATCAGCAAAAGCCATGGTTATTCTTATACTGCAAATAAAGTCATTCATTTTAAAGAAAAATGAACAGATAAAATAGAATTTAATGGTTCTTACAGGTCTAATATTTTATTCTGTTCTCTCACACAATGCCAACTTAAGCAGAAAAAAATTAAGAATAGATTAATTTGTGACATGTTTGTTATGTTCACGGCCAACATACGATCACACCTACATTAGAAAATCTCACAGTGCATTTCTTCCAGGCGTCTGTGGAGGTGCCTCTCCAGAGGGTCTGGCTTATCAGAGGGGCACATTCCACAGAGACATCCGTAATCCCGCCGAGACCTCGGTTCTGTTCCTGTCACTGGGAAAGTCCCTCAGACACTCCCCCATTTCTCTGCAGATGTAGTCATCACAGTAGGCTGGTGACTTTTAGGGCTATAATCAACAAAGGCTGCCTGGGGGCTATTTCACCTCCTGTTTTGGGGAAAGAGTAAAGCAAAAAGGGTTTGCATGGCCAGGTTTTGGTAGAGGAATGTTACAGGGGTGGCTTCTGTGAGAAGTTGCCAGAAGCTTCCTCCGTGACCAACAGACCAACGCCAGCCAGCTCCAGGATGGACAGGCTGCTGGCCAAGACTAGGTCAACCAGAAATGGTGAGAACACATTTAAGTAGAGAAAAATAGTCATTGTGCAGATGTAATTGTAGCCAGAGAAAAGCTGCAAGAGTGAGGATTTGTGAGAGGAACAACACTGCAGACACCAAAGTCAGTGAAGGAGGGAGAGCAGATGCTCCACGCACTGAAGCTGAGTTCCCCTACAGCCTGTGGTGAAGACAACACCACAGGGGACTGCAAGGATTCAGAGATTCATCTGCAGCCCATGGAGGAGACCCACACTGGAGTAGACAGATGCCTGAAAAGAAGCTGTGAATCCTTGGGAGGCCTCTGCTGGAGCAGGCTCCTGGAAGGGACCTGTGGACCTATGGAGAGAGGAGCCCACATTGGAGCAGGTTTCTTGCAGGACTTGTGACCCCGTGGGGGGCCCACACTGGAGCAGCTTGTGCCTGAAGGACTGTGCTCCATGGAAAAATTACCTACATTGAAGCAGTTCATGGAGAACAGCTGCCTGTGGGATGAACTCGTGAGGGAGAAGTTTGTGGAACATGAACTTCCTCCTCCCTGTGAGAGGGACCTCATGCTGAAGCAAGGGAAGGGCTCCTTTTCCTGAGCAGTGGCAGAAACAACATGTGATGAACTGACCACATTCCTTGTCTCCCTACACTGCTGAGAGGCAGAAGGTAGAGTTGGGAAGGAGGAAAGGGTCAGGGCAAGGAGTTTTTAAGTTTTATTTTACTTCTCATTTTCCTGCTTGATTTTGTTAGTAAGAAATTCAGTTAATATCCCTAAGCTGAGTCTGCTTTGTCCATGATGGTATTTGGTGAGTGATCTCTCCCAGTCTTCATCTCAAACCATGAACCTTTTGCTATATTTTCTCTTCCCTGTCCAGCTGAGGAGAGGAGTGATGGAGAGGCTTTGGTGTGTGCCTGGCATCCAGACAGGGTCAGCCCACTACAATATTGCTGCTGCTTCAGAAGGTAGAGGAGGTGAGTGGGCTGTTGAAAGGAACCAAAGGCCCAAAGAGATAGGCATTTATGCCTAACTCCTCTCAGTTTCACCCTGTCCTCCTCTCACTGTTCGTAATCCATTTGTTACCATGTCATCTCCTACCAGCCTCAAAGAAAGCCAAGTCTCTGTTTCTTCCCAGAAGCCAAGTGGAGAGGGTGTTGAAACACTGAACACAATGTCCCTTATCACTGCAGCATGTCTGGCTATGATGAGCACAGCAGCAAACTCTGAAATGCAGGAAAAAAGGTCATAGGTGACTTCATTTTAAAATATATGTGCAAACAGAAAGGACGAAATTCCTCAGTGTGCTCATTTGCTGGGATTTCAGCATGCATCCAGAGCTACCAGGTCTGAACCTTGATAATGGCTCTCTGGTTATCAGAACTGGGAATCCTAATAATACAGTACTTCAAATCCTTAAGAACTCTTGATGATTTTTTTTTTTTTTAAATTAAGACTGTTTCATCCAGTCCTTCACCTCTTCATGAGTCTTCAAATGTTGCCCTCTCTTTCCAAATTGCCTGAAGCATCTTGACAGTGAACAGGATCTATTCAGCAAGTTCAGAAGTAAGGTTGCTTTGTCACAGAGCTGAGACATGTGATGTCCTACAGCTGGAGCACAAAAAGGCTCCTTTCTGTTTCCTTTTCATTGATCCATGCCACTGAGGAATTTGCTTTGGGAATTGGCTCTCCAAGAGTTCCCAAATGATAAGGCCCTTTGTTCAAGACAAAGAGGAAATGTCTTCAAACCAGTCCCTAGAAAGAGATTTCAAGACCAGTAACAGATTTCCAAATTATTGGTAGGATCTTGTACTATGAACTTCCTGTATGATCCCAGAGGTAGAAATTCATTCTGCAGTTCAGACCTTCACATGATATTTGAGTTCCCATTTGGTTTTTTAACTGCTTTACTGATTTGATCCATGGCATTCTATTCCACTAAAACATATACTCAGCAATTAACACTTGCTACCCAAATTAACCTACCTAATACTTGCTCATATTAGCCCTAAACATCAGTGTAGCAAGCAAATCAATGAGGAGTCTGAGTCCCTTTGCTAGACCACTGTGGTCTTTGACAGTAACTAATGACAGTGCTACTCTTTCATCATCCTCCTAATCTTATGATTCTATAACTCTCCTCTAGCCTGTTATTTATTTGTATTGGAAGAGAATAGCAAATACATACTACAAAGTGCCTACTACAAAGCAACACTTGTATATAAAAGCACTTTCAGGCATTTATAATATTTACTGTAGGTCATCAAATATATTCCCTGCTGTGAAAGATCGTCTTTGTTGTTCTTAGGCTCTTCTTCTACTTTTTTCATCTTCCACAAAGAGAAACACCCTTATCTGTGTATACCCACTCTAGCACAAACTGTAATCTTCAGCTTTTATCTGTATTGTTCTTGGGGAAAAATACATCATTCCATATGAGCAGAGCTAAATCTGTGTAAATTATGTTACAAATCTATTAATCTACAGCAGCAGAGCTTTTAAACATGTTCTGGGCAGGTTTCAAATATCTGCATTGTTTGTCAGAGCCATAAACAGCTTGATATGGAAATCAAAATAAAAGCTTGATATGGAATGGGGTTTTAATTTATTTCTTATTAAAAAAGCACATAAAGAGGTATGTTCTTAATGTCAATTTTCTGTCATGACACTTTGAGAAAAACTCTGAGTACATCAAGACCTGACTGAAAGATGGCACTGCTTGGGCTCTCCAACTGCAAATGAGCATCCACAAAGATCACATGCCTGGAAGCTACAAAAGATTATCCTTTATTCTTCATCTCTCTTTGCCCTTTGGAAATGCTAACCTTCTGTATATAAAAATTGTGCATAGCCTGCCTGGTGAAAACCACCACCAAACACCTCCAAATGGTTTTCCTCTGTGTCAATTTGCTTCTTGGCAGTCACTATTTTTAAATGCTATTGCATTACACTTCCACAGTTGAGCTCATATGTAAGATCAGATTTTGTATTCAAATATTCAGCTCAAGAAAAAAAAGAGATCAAAAAATATGCCTGTTCTATGCATATTGATCTCAACTGCCACTTCCCGACTCTTAAACTGAGAGCTAAACCAATCTCCCAGTGACGTTAACTCAGGTTGCTCTAAGCTCAGTTGCTTGTCATCAGCCCACATAGACAGCTGGGTGTCTTGGGATGGAGGGATGTGCTGCTGGCCGTGAGCAGAGATGCAGCAATTCTCAGCACTGAGCAGGACTCGAACTGCAGGGATCCCTCAGCCTTGGCTTTGCTGGCTCACTAACACCAGACCACAGCCATGGACTGGGCTGCGTGACAAATATCTTATTTATTTTTTTATTATTTAAGGGAAACAAGGATGCAAAGCCAAACCCAAGCAAACAGGAAGTTGTGCATCCTAAAGCTGCAATTCTGTTTATAGAGAAAATTGCGGTTTTAAAAATACTTGTGATTTTGTGGGGTGCTTCAAGGACTGTTAAGTTCTTTTATGAATTATTCAGATTGTGTATTTTGAATATTTTGCAGGTCTGAATGTAAAGTCTTTAGTTTCAATGTCTAGAACTCAGGAACACAGCTTAAAGTATCCAGTCTTTAAAGTGTAAGTGTTTTAGAATAGGCAGGTTGGACAAAGGATTGGAGGTTTCCTGAGAGCTCTGTAGAAATGAATTTTTCATTGGGCACCTATCTGTTGGTAATTTCTCTGAGCTTTCAAAAACTTTTCTAAACTTTTTTTGCCTTTTTTATTTGACCTTTAAAAAAATTTTAGCCGAATATAAGCAAACCAATAAGTAGAGGGTTTGCATTATTAAAATAGAAGCCTCACCTCAGTAGTAGTTTTTTGATTTTTCTAATCACAACACATGTACTATAAATAATGGAAAGAAGGACATCTCCTGCCCTCAAAAAAATAAAATTTTCTATCTAATTTATTGAGATTACTGAAAGACAGGAAGCTACATGCAGAGGTTACTCTCAAGGGTTTACTGTGGGAGGTTAATCAATAGGGAAAGAGACCAGTCTTGGACTTTTTGTGCCATAGAAATCTATCGCATCTTTCTTTCCTGAAAGGCTCAAAGAGACAGTGAAAGAGAAGGGAAGGGAGTTAAAACTGACTTTGGAAAGAAGAGTACAAAGGAGACAGGAGCTTGCACAGCTGTAAAAGCAAGTCTCAGAGAAGACAACCTTGACCTACTTCACACATGCAGTTTACCTGAAATCTAAACCAGTTCAACACAGCCAAGTGCACAGTCCTACACCTGGGTCGGGGCAATCCCAGGCACAGCTACAGGCTGAGCACAGAAGTGACTGAGAGCAGCCCTGCAGAGAAGTACTTGGGGGTGATGGCTGGTGAAAAACTCAACATGAGCAGGCAGTGTGTGCTTGCAGCTCAGAAAGCCAATGGAATCCTGGGCTGCACCACAAGGAGTGTGGCTAGCAGGTCCAGGGAGGGGATTCTGTCCTTCTACTCTGCTCTCACAGAGATCCTATCTCGAATGCTGTGTATAGGTCTGGTGCCCCAATAGAAGAACACTTGGAACTGTTGGAACAAGACCAGAAGAAGGCCAGGAAGTTGATAAGGGGATCAGAGCACCAGTCAACACTGGCAGAGTGGATAGACCTGAATTCCTGCCTGGGTATTTGAAGAAGCAGTGTTCCAGCTATTACTCGAGTTATTCCGCTACTTGTTACTCAAGCCAGAAACAGGTAGGTTAAGCCTGTGCTTAATCCTACAAGGTGCTGAGCAATCTAATCTTAAATGAGATGTGACTTAAGCATTTTAGGGGCCTGTGAACAGGTGTGTCTTTGTCTAAAAGGATTAAACCTTTCCTTAACACCACTGCTATGCATGTTCACAAAAGGCAAAGTTCACAGCAAGAGTTCTTTAATTAAAGAAGAGAGCATATTAGCAAACAAGGCAAGCTTTTAATTGCAATTTCACAAACATTTAATAATATAAAGAGAGTATTACATAGCAAATAATAGTGCTGCCATGATACTATTAATCATTATGCTCATTTTTCCTGAAAAAGAGCAGCATTCAATCTCAGATTAGTTATCTTAGTATCAGAGAGATGGTAACTCATTCAAATCATGTCCTTATTTCATGGCTACGGAAGCACATAATTTTGCTAGAAGAGTGAAACATCAAAATCTCACAGTACTTTCTTTTTCTTTTTGAGCATACAATGGATTAAATTCTGACCTTGGTTACACTCATATAACTTCAGAATTGTAGGGATGGAACTAATGACTAAATGGGGCCAACTTTGTGAGCCTTTCTACATATGTTTAGTTGAGCTAACCAAGCGGGACAAGGTTTTGTGTACAAAGGACTTTTGTTCATTTTATTGTAAAAAACTTTTTTCAACATCTCCGCCTCACTCCTCTGAAAAAAAAAATAAAGATGAAGCAAGCAGGAACAATACTAATTACATTTTGTATGCAGTAAGAATGGGCAGGAGAATGGGGAGGCATGGAAAACAGGCCCCTGCAGAAAATGTGTGGAGGATGAAAACAAAGTTCTCCTGAGATGGATAGAAGTTTTAGTTCCACAGGCTTTGAAATGAATGGTTCAGATGTTGTGAACACAATGGATAGTAATGATGATTACTTTTGCCAATGCCTATGGTGATGTTATAAGCTAATTATATTAGTCATTTACGCAAAGGCAAGATGCCTTTGATAACTACTATTTGGAGCAACAATTCAGCATGTTGAGTCACTGTTAAGTCACTCTTAGAGACAGACTCCAATTCAACTTACACCCAAATGAGTCTTCAGTAACTTTGCTGGACACAGCAGTTTTACTCTGCATTTAAACCTTTACAGAAAAATCCAGTTCTGACTATTTTTCTTTATACATTCCTTTTTATTTTTCACAGTTTGTCTTAATCACCTAATCTACACTTTGTGGGATTGCATTAATGCACATTCTGGATTCGAAGATACCTCATGTCCATGAAAAATATTAGTCTCCATTTAGCTTCATCTATTTTGACATTTACTACTCTGATTCTCTGGAGCCATTCATTTCTCACTGTATGATAGGGAATCCATATGTGTTACTCAGTGGAGAACATAAGCACCAAAATACTGCTTGTATCATTGAAAAAAAAAATCTCCTTTAAGTCCCTCTTGAGGAATATAACTAAGCTCCAGCTTTTAATGAAAACCTAAAAGTGTCCATCTTATTAACAAACCAGGGTCATGCCCAAAAATCCCATCAAATTCCCCCAAGGTATGAGCAACTTTTCAGAGACAGGAAAAAGGAAAATGCTAATGCCTGTTGATTTTAGGGGACATGTCTCCAGGATTTTCTAGATGTTTCTAGATGTATCATTAGAGGAAGATGGATGTGGCAACCAGCAACCTATTTTAATATTCTAATTTACATTCTCTTCTGTAGGTCAAGATTTTCTTGCTGAGAATGAGACCATGAGAACATTTGAACCTTCAGTCTTTGGACCTACTGGTCAAAGACCCTTCTCAGTCTTCACCCAAAATGGTCAAGACTGAGAGGAGCCAACCAGCTGTTTTAATTTGTCCCCCTTTAATTTGGCCTCTGCCAGCAAAGCTCTGCTCTGCCCTAATATCTCGGTAAGCAGATCATGTCCTGCCTCTAACACAGCTCTATTATCCACAGTGAAACCTTTCTGCTGGAAAATGGAAGGCACCAAGTGCAGGAGATGTCCACCAACTTTGTGCTAGCAAATAAATCTTCAGCACAGAAGTGAGTATTCATATGGTGGTAGGACATAAAGGTACTTACTCAAGACAGGACCTTTTCTACAGGTCTGTAAGTCCACAGGTCTACAAGGCTGTAAGTGTCACAAACATCTTTTAAATCCAACACAGTTTATGGCTGCAATGGTAGCCAAGTGAAATTTCTCAGCTCTCCCAAGTTACTGTAGGTTAAAAGTCAAATGACACAAATGGCAATCTTTGTGCCCACTTCAAGAGCTGCACAGCCATGCATTCCTCTGGTTTAGACTGATCAGTCTTCCTAAGGATAAATGCTCCAGAGCCTTCCCAGCCACGAGTTCAAAATAATCCCATCCTTAGATTCTGAGCAAATAAAGCTTGATTTCTGCCCTTCAGGTCATTTGGGATTCTTTACATATTCATGAATCTGATTTCTCAATAACTGTACTATAGTTTTTAGTCGTAGAAAAAAAAAAATTTACACTTGTGATGAATTTTCTTTGTTTTCAGTTTGTCTCCTGACCTTTGACATCTTAATCCATATTAACCCAAAGCTTCCAAACCTTGCATATATGACAACTATTGTGACTAGAATCCAATCAAGTCTTCATTAATAGCCACTGAATACTTAAATATGATCTTGTGGGGAAGATCAGAGCTGTCATCATTGTTAATGGAAAGTAGAAAGAGATTTTCAGTAAACTGTGTCAGGACTTCCCCAGACTCAAGTCACTTGAGGCTTATATTGCTGTGCATCAGGAAAACCTGCAGTAAGAAGAAATAGCAATTCACATAGTAAGGATATAAAATATAAAATATAAAATTCAGAAATCATTCTTTGTCTCTGCTCACTTTTATGAGTCAGTAATTTTTACAAGTTACCTTTATTGTGTATTTCCACTTCATAAATTGTTGAAATTGTTTTCAAGCACGAAATTGAAGGAGGCACTGTTAGAGATACAATTTCTACTAATTCTTATATTAGATAATTCCAAGCAACATGCAAGGCTCATCAGCAAGAAAATGCTTGTGTTTACACATAATATATGTACAATGAGTATATTAATTTTTATTGCACAATTTATTCCAAACTTAGTAATTGTCAAGATCACTGACCACACAATACTCACTGCTCCACAAATCACTGTCCTTTTTCCAGGATTCTGACCAGCCCTAATGCTGCTGTTACTTTTTCTTCCCTTCAAGGGGTCAGTTCATTGTTTGATTCCTTTGAACTTTGCCTGATGCCAGGTGTTTAGAGGTGGATGAATAGTGACAATAGTATAACATGCATTTCAGGAAGAAATGACTTTTTGAAGGTCAGTTCCAGGAGCCTGAGTTTGAAATGCTATCTGAGTGAATACGGATTACAGGAGAGGACTTGATTCTTGACCTATGGGCTTTTTGTGCTTGCTAATTTTGAAAGACACTTTAAAGCCTCTCCTGGAGGATCTTTCTTATTTGTACTGTCTTTTATCTAAAAAAGCATTTGATGTCACTTTTTCTTGAGAGAAATCACTTTCTGAGTTTAAAAGTGGGAAGAAGATTCCTCTGTTGGATTGCTTTGTTGCTGGGTCTTTGTGACTTCCTTAACTTTCAAACACTAGCTGTTCATATTTATAAATCTTGTCTGCTAGGCAAGAGTGTTAGGAATTTTTTGAGTAGCCATTATGCTGTGAAATCCTACTTGACACTTGCCCAGATAACACTGGCATCCAGCTGTGTAGCTGCAGTTTGAGACCCATTCACATTCAAAACCCAGTCTTTTCAAATTCTATCAAGACTTCAGCTACTTAACAAATTGTTTCCTATACAAATATTATAGAGCCAGTGTAAAATTGACTTCTTGCAATATGTCGGTATTTCTGTTGTTTGTGTCTTGTCAAATCAGAAATGGAAGAGAAAATTGAAAAAGAGAACAAAACCTAAACTGTATAAAATATTTCATTTTCATCCTCCCAGTTTGTCAGCAAAGGTAACATGCTGACTGGCATAAAGATGGCATAATGAGAAATCACAAATATTATCCATGTGATCTTGTTCATAATACAAATACCTTTTCATCTCATTAGGGCTCATTATTTTTGAGGAAAATTATTCTGAAAGTAAAGTGCACAAAAATTCATAAAGGCCATGTTGTTGTGGGATCTGAATGGAGAACTACAAGTTATGTTCAGCCCTGTCCAAGCAGAGTTCAGTGTACAACTTTTTGTTGGTAAGAAAATGGACTACACAATTTTAATATCTTTTCTTCTCTCCTCCCAGATAACTTCTGAGCTCATTGTCTGATTTCAATCCAACCTGAAATGTCAAAGATAACTATGTTTCTATAAAACTCATGAGAAGTGGAAGTGGCAGGAGAGCAGGGACAAGGTTAGTATCTCTACTAAAGGGAGGCACTACTAAGTCTGGCTCCCTCACCCTCTGTTTGGCCGACCAGGCAGCATTGCATCTTGCCCTGCGGCTTCCCTGCACCTAGGGGATGATGTCACATGGGAAGGGAGGGAGATTAATTCAGTTCAGGGATTAAGAAACAAAAGCATTAGATCTCATTAGCTCTGCTGTTCTTGGAACAACAAACCCTCCTCCCCCTGCCACCTCTATCCTGGTCAGCTTTTCTTTCAAAATATAATAATATTAATCCTTTACAGTTCTCAGGTCTATCTGGCAAGTCCTAAATTCTCTGAAATAGAGGACCAGTTTGTGATTTTTTTTTTCCACTCTTGCTCACTTAAGTAGTCTCATTAACCCCACTATTCATGTAAGCCACCTGCTGTTTGCTTGAGCAAAGAATGCATAAAAGTAAGCAAGAGCTTTGGGAAAAGTAAAATTTCTACTTATACAGTTCACACGCCCAGTGCTGCATATATTGTTAACAATGGCACTACAAACACTTCCCATAAAAGAACATTTGGGACCAGATTCGTAGCTTTTTAACTCAATAAGAGTCTGATTTCAACAGAATTTTGGATAAAAGCCATAAAAAGCAAACTACTTATAGAACCCAGCCTTTTACAAAATGAGCGATTGCTAGTAGGTGTATCACCAACCTTCAGTATTTTAACACCACACCCTGACATATGCGATTATTCATTATTCTGTGGGAAAAAGACCTTTATATGTAAATCCTGGGAATACAGCAGATTAAAATCAGGTAGAGTACTTAAACACATTTGTAATAATTAATAAAAAATTACAAACAGGTGAGAGAGGATAACTGCCTCTGAAACATTTATTCTACTAGTAATTTTATTACCACTGAATTCTTGCCAGCCAGGAAACACCTAGAGGCTCATGTTTCACACCCAGTATTGCAGAGGTGAAAAGGTAGAACATTCTGCCTTAACAAGTATGCAAAGAGCAACTTCAAGCGGAAACAAGTTTAGCACCCAGCTCTTACTGGCTCAGCCACAGAGAAACTCTCCATAATGACTCGTTCGGCTGCGCAGCTTCTGTGAGACTGCGAGCTTCTTCTTTGGCGCTTGGCTGCGGGGAGGCATGTGGTGTGCACGCACGCTCCCCAAATCCACTTGCCCTGTGAAGGTTTCCACTAACTAGCTGCTTTTTCTGCCTGACTCCCTGCCATATATATAAATATATTTTTTAAAAAAGCATATCACAAGTTTATATTTAAAGAGAGCTAGCTAAGGAGCTACATTATAATCATGCAGGGTACAAACTGCGTCTTTTCTAAACCAGCAATAAAATTTTGTAGTAGGAATAATTATTCATGTCTTAAAGAATAAATCCTTCTGTTGTAATATACTATACAACCCAGAGGCATAGTGATCTCTCCAGATGACAGTAATTCTCACTATCCTTATCAAAAATGACAGTTGTTCCTTTGAAGCAGATTGCCATGGTAAGGCACTAGCTGAAAAGCCAGTTTTGTTCTGTCACGATAGGAACCTATCCCAACTCTGCATACACTAACATCTTCCTTCTGTGAAAGCAAATAGAATAAATCTTTTCCGTTTCTCCCCAGGACCTGTATGTCTGTTCATTGTATGTGAAGTTGACTGGAAACCTAGATACATAGAGCAGAGCAGACAAAGTTGATCTAAACAAAGGCAGCACAAAAATATTTGCTTGGCTTGAGCCAGATTCCCTCTTCACCTGCAAATATAGGGTCTTAGACATGCCTTTAGTATCCAGAACTATTCCTATTTAGGCCATCCAAATAAGCATTAGGCGTTTTTTCATGAATGTTGATCCACATATTTCTTCAGTACATGTTCTGTAATACTGATAGGAAAAAATGTGTACCAATAAACTCATAAAATGGCACTCTAAATACTTCTGTATTGTGCCTGACATCATCTCTGCCATGAGAAAGAATCGTGTTTGGTTTGTGCTTTGTAAATACAAGGCCACAGCATTGGCTTTAACGCAGATAAAATTACTGGCACCACTATTGACATTACTGCAGCTCCTACCACTCCTGCCCAGAGTGCTGGCACAGATGCAAGTAGATACACCTTGAAAGGAACTCGTTACAGACTGAAGTCAGTCCGATTTGGCCCAGGAAGAACAAGGTTTAAAATAAGCACCAGAAAAATGGCATTTTGAATGCCAGTCTGTATCATCTAGCTCTGCAAACTGCTCTTGTATTCTTTCCCTGGGCAAAATGAAAACGTGGAAAATGAACACGCTTTGGGGTGTGATATATTCTCATAATGATCATAGTCAAAGCACAGAAACTCGACACAGCTAACAGGGAGAAGGAAAACCTTCTAACAAGCCTATGGTAGCATGGAAAAAGACCCAGATGTTTTGGGCACACAAACCTCTCTAAAGATAGAAATAGAAGCTTTATATTTACATGATGTCTGCAATTGTTCAGGCAGAGACTGGTAGCTCTCCCATGTTGTTGAGGTGACCAGTAACGCTACGGTGAGCACAGCCCTGTAGTAATCCAAAGGCTCACAGCCATTCCTCAGGAAGGCTTGATGAACACAATTATGAATTAACAAAAGTAATTAAATTAATTAACCTGTTCACAAATAATTCATAGAACAGGGAAAGACAAACTAGTAAGATGAGTCTGTAAACGATAAAAATGGGTGGGAGAGAGAGCGAATCCATCTAGCTGCATGTGTATATTCATTACATCACTCAAATTTAATTTGTACCAGGAAGAAAGGAGGAGCCTTATCCCCTATCATCTTGCACATGATGAGATCATTTTCATCTGTGCAAAGCGAACATGGGGTCTTATTCCATCAGAATCCTGCATTCCCTTTTAAGCATTTTACATCTACCACACACTGGTCTAACTGACCAGACATATTATCACCTCAGGCATATTGTCAGCCTGCATATGGAGCTAGCTAGGATTAGCTAAAAGATACAGTTGGAATTATTTTTATAAATAGGAAATAAATAGCACAGGGTGGGGGGGAGAATGCCGCTTATGATAGTAAAGGTGGTTTAGCATTTTATATATATATATATATATGTATATATATATGTATATAAGGAAAATTTATACTTTGTTATAATTTGTTAGCACTCTGGACACATCATTTTTCATCATGTACTCTGAACGAGAGAAAGATACACTTTATAAGAATCCTCCATGCTTATATTATAGCATCATTCTCTCTTAATAGCCTTCTGGCTATCCACATGCTTCATAGTAGAAATTATCTGCCAAAATCACTTAATGCTGAAGATATCATGGGACTGCAGGAAAAAGTCCACATTGTAGTTTGTCTTCATTTCTTCTTCGATTCCTTTATTTTTCCATCAATCACAATAGTTGATTCCTTAATGGTGCCCTTGAGAATCCCTACCAAGAAAGCAGAAAGTCCACAGATTCTCTCTCAGTCAGATGTTTCAAGTGTTCTCTGAGGATCTTGTAAATCTTCTCTAATACAGAATGGATCATTCAGGTCTCAAAATGTTTAGTATAATCTTTCCTCCAGTCAGCCTAAGGGACCACAATCCTCAGGGTTGCAGCCCTTCCCCTAATTTTCTGAGGCTTTGAAAATGTCAAGACTAATCTTAGATTCACATAGGGGTTTTTTTTTTAAATAAGTTGCTTGACCTTTGTATTTCACAGATATTCTGACTGATGCAAACCAATTACAGGGAAAGTTTGTCACCATTTTTTTTTTCCTCGGGATACTTACTCATTGTCCTTCCTGCTACAAGAAGCAGCTTTTAAGATTTCTGAAAATCTATAGTTATTGCTGATTTGACCTCAAACATTCAGCAGCTACAAGTTCTTTCCTGGCTGCATGTTGGCAGAGGAATTTTCTTCTCTCATAACCTACAAGAATTGCCACAATAATACATCAGTAGCATGTGAAAAGCTTTTCATTACCTGCTTTCATAGAGTTTTACAAAGGTGAGGAAATATTACTGCCATTTTTAGGGGAAAACTCAAGCATTGGGCAATGAATGCTACATGCTCAAGGTCACCCAGTAGGGGAGGGTCAGAGCTGCAAACACAGACTTGGTTTTTTAAGGCCACACACAGGATTCTAACCTCATTAACATGAGCCAGTGTTGTTCAGCAGATTAACCAATCAATCACATACTTTTTCCATTTTCCATTTTAATATGGACACATAGTCCCTCTAATAGCCTTGCTTAAGCCACTGAGAGGAATCACTTTTTATAGGCTAATGTCAAGGGTTTTCCTTCTTCACATGCAATTTTGGTTTTCATAATTTGCTTCCTGGCTCTTACACTTGCACAAGGATAGACATATTTAATAATTGACTCTTTTAATAGTGTAACTTGCACTGACAAGTCCCGATTGAAGCAATCTGTAGATCTGTACCCAAAAAGGAACTTAAGATGCAAACCCAAGCATTCCACCTTTCCAGATCTAAATATGCAGACATGGAACTGCCCTTCAGAAACATGACCTACAGTGATACCAGATGATATGATAGTTGTCCATAAGTCTTCAAAATGCCGTATTATTTTAAATTGCCATTTAAGTATCCTGAAATAGGAACAAACATTCAAAGACCACATTATGAATGACATAATTCAGCTAAATTTGCCAAGAGGTTGCAAGAGTTATCTCATTGACCCAAGACTCAGTTTTGGTCCTCTATTTACTTATTCTGGCTGAGAAACAGTCAGTTACATCTACAAAGAGCACAAATAAGATTTTCCAGAGTTTCACAATATTAAGGCCTGATCAGGGTCTTTCAACAGTTTTCAGTGTCATTTCAAGTGCCACACCACTGTGTTCTGGCAGTGGATACTTGTGCACATGGAGAATATGTGATTCGGCAGAGCATATCCTTGGATTTCAGTGCAATGAGACTTTGATGGAGATACTGTCACACCACTTATCCTCAGGAAGCATGTCTGTAACATATTTTGGATTCCAGGAAGCAACACATGTGATTTTTCCCTTTTCAGATGCCTTGCTACAATAGACAGAAGGCAGAAAGATAAGGAAGACAACCTGCAATTTTACCCAGTATTCACTGTAAAATCACTATCTGAAGGTTACGGGACAAGATAAAGAATCAAAGAGAACAATTTTTCTACTCAAAAGTATAAGAACAGCACTAAGATTTCCTTAAATCTTCATCAATGTTTTTCAGTATTGTCCCTCTTCTATTGTCATCATTGATCTTGAATGTTAGAATAGCTAAAATAGCATATCTAACATGGCCATTCCTACAGTACTTTCCTAACCCTAACCCTTTCCTTACATTTCTTGGTTATAAATGATGGAATGGATGGGCAAGTTGTAGGATTCTTTGCAGCTATTTTGTCTTAATGAACACACCTTGGGACACACTCTTTTCAATGTGTATATCTCCATCATTTCCTATTCTTAACATTTGCAATGGAGCTACTTGAGAAGCAGCAGGTAACCTAAAATTTCAAATCTGATTTACTCTTTTTATAAGAAGGTTGTTAGTACAAATACTGAAATAAACACTTATGTGAAAAATACAGATTGTGAAAAGGGAAATATCTTTAGCAGGAGTAGAGTGTACAAGTCTTCCTAATTTCATTACAATCCAGCCAAAGTTACTAAGCAATCATTCTGCAAAGGTGTCACACCTACTGTGAGTGTCATGGAGAACTGTGAAGTTTCCTCATACAGAAACACCTGTGCTAAAAATAACTTCAAGCTTTTCTACTCCACAGTATTCCTTAAGCTTTAAAATGTTTCCTTTCTTACCTGATACTTTAATACTTGCATTATGTTCCAGACCACGACTGTGACAGCAAAAGCATCATCTTTTTCCTCCCATTTTTCTGACAAAGGCTAGTACTTCTGTTTAGTGACAAATAATTGCATCTACAGCTGTAATAAACACAGACAGAAGTGTGGCAAGCTGGAATGAAAAAATCCACAGTGCAACATCCATTCATTTGCTTCCTTGCCCTCACATAAGCTGTGACTGCCACAACCCTCTCCCACAAGAGGCAGCACCACGTTGGCCTGGAGAAGGGCCCTCGTCCAGAGGGAGATATGGCATCCACTTCCATCCCAGTGTCCTACAACGCTGCCAGGGTGGAATGGATCATTCAGGTCTCATTCAGGGTGGCCCACAGAATGGATCATTCAGGTCTCAAAATGTTTAGTATAATCTTTCCCCCAGTCCTGGCATGCACGTGAATTGCTTCTAAAGAGGGGAGCGAAGCGTTTCCCAAGATGAATGAAGAAGAGTGGGAGAGCATTGAGCTGAACAAACTTAAAAATATCTGAGCAGGAAACTGGTCCTTGGTAACCAGAATAGAATCACTCTATCTACTACAGCTCCTGCAGGAGTACAAAAGAACAAGATTATCTTTGCCATGGTCTTCAAGAGAGTTTCCTCTTTTCAGAAGGAATTGTCAACCAGCAAAACCCATATATATATGGTCTTTTATATACTAACATTCTTCACCCAACTCAGTATGGCAGACATTTGAGAGGTAAAAGAGAAGTGCACAATGTTGGTAAAGGGTGGAGTCCTTCCACCTCTTCACAGCTGTAAAATTCAATGAGTTAGGTCAAGTAAGGCAGCAGGGTGAGGCAGCTTGAGAAGTACAAAGCTTTTTACTTTTCACCCTTGTCCTGGTGACTGTTAACACTTTCCTTTGTGTAAAATACAACATTTCTTATAGAGTCAATAACATCTCAGACCAAAGAAAATCTACCAATAGTCTTCTTCCCAGGAATAGCACATTCTCAATTCTTGTTCAATCCTTTATCCGCCAGCTGTTTTAACTGATTAGTCAAAGGCACACTCCTTGTTGACATAAAATGTGTGGCAAAAACAAGTGTATAAATGAATAATTATTTCCAACACTTGCAATGAGATTAAGCGCTTATTGGATTAGGAAAGTAACAGGATTTAATGGGGTCATTTATGCTGCAACTCTAGTATAAAAATGTACAGTGCATGCATACATATCAGATTACTATCTCTATAGTCCATCTAGCCATAACCATTTAAATATTTTATCTATACAGCACTAATACATTTCTGGTCTCTTCTTTTTTAGTACACTACAGGTGAGTGTCCTTGGGCATCTCTGTAGTGAACACGTGACACAGCTGTTATTGCCATTAGTGAACAAGCATTTTTCAGCATGAGCTAATTTCAGCAACTTACAACTTTCCCAGATCTGGGGAGCTTTTAAGTCACAGACACATAAATAAAATGCCTCTCTCATTGCCTCTCCTCCCTCTGTATGCTGCTGGAGTCATCACAAGCACTGCCAGCCTTCATTGCACTACTCCTAGTGTTTCCTGGGAAAAAGAAAGGAACAAGAAAGGACTATTTGGCAAACCCACATATGAACCACTGTATTGGTTGTGTTTGACAAGGGTTTGGTGGCAGGAGGGTTATAGGGGTGACCTCTGTGAGAAAAAGCTCCAGTGAGCTCCCCAGCAGACACAACACAGGGCACAGCTGAGCCCATCAGGGAATTTGGGTTGTCTCTGAAAACATATTTAGGAACAGGTAGAAAACATTGGATAGCCAGAGGAGGAGGAGCAGGGGGGGAAAAAAAAGCGAGAAAGAACAGAGGAAACACCAATGTCAGAGGTGGAGGTTCTTCAGCAGCCCAAGGAGAGGACCATACCAGAGCAGATAGATTTTCTTGAAGGAACAGCAACCCGGGAAGAGCCCACACTGGAAGAGGCTTCTTCCTGAAGGATTGCAGCCCACAGAAAGGACCCACACTGGAGCAGGGGAAAGTGTGAGGAGGAAGGAGCAGCAGAGAGAAACTGTTATATTTCAACTGTAACCTGCATTCCCCATCCTCCCCACAGTGCTCAGTAGGGCTGTGAGAGGAGTCAGGACTGAAGGGGTAAAGTTAAGCCTGGGAAAGGGGCAAGCAAAGGTGTTGTTTTAATGTTTGTGTTCCTGTTTCCCACTACCCAAATCTATTTAAAGAGGCAATGAAATAAATTCATTTTCCCAAGTTATGCCTGTTTTGCCAATGATGGCAATTGACAAGTGATCTCCCTGCCCTTACCTTGACCCCCAAGCTTTCTCATTCTTGTTTTTTTCTTATTTTCTCCCCCTGTCCAGCTGAGGAGGTGGAGTACAGCTGGGTGGGCATTTGGCTGCTAGTCAAGATTAATGCATCACACCATTTGCAAGTGCTAGATTGATTTTTTTCAGACACTATGGTGGCTTTGTAGTGTAGAGTGTGTCTGGTTCTTTTGGCTAATTTGAAAAAGAATGATCCTTAGTATCTGTGCCTTACTTGTAAGATCAGAGTAGGCACATCTGAATTGCCAAACAGAAGTTTCTTTTTCAGTCTAGACTGCAGAGCAATGAACTCCCTGATGCTACCTTGATCTGGAGTTGATCAGGAGAGTCAAAAGTTACTTGGTGTGGGAAATTGTAGGAGGATCAGAATAAACAGAGATGTTCACAAAAAAAGGCTAATTGAGTCCTAAAGAATACTCAGAAGTATAGAAGCAATCAAGAGAGGAAATAGCAGCAAGTATTTCTCTATTTTGAATGTCTCTGTCTTTTGACTTGTCTAAATTGAAAGAAGCCTGGTTAACATGCCATCAGTACTCTGCCCTCTGTGTGCTTAATCTGCTATGTGTCCATTAAAAACATGTACCTGGCAGCTTAAATTCCTGGAAAATAAGCACTAATATTGGCTGTAGGACTCTACTTATAAGTGACAGAAAACCAGCCTTTTTTCCAGGAATAAAGTTAAATTAAAGTATCTGTAACTAAAGTTTTGTGGTTGTTGATGCTTCCATTTACAGGAAAATGAGAAAAAGTGAAAAACACTGAGCAAATATAAGCTTTTTTTAACAACATGAAATATTTAACTTAATCTGATGTGGACATTTCATTGTGATTTTGAGTTTATTTACTTTTTAAAAATACATTTCAAGGAAAATTGAACATGTGCAGTATTTTCAAACCAGAAAATGGAAAATGATACCATTTATTTTAAAGTATTACAATGAAAAATAAAAATATGTCTTCCAATTTATATTCAGGAGTTTAAGGGAAATTACGTTTTGTTTGGTTGGTTTGGACAAGTAACTTGATAAAACGAAATCAAATTCTCAGACTTGTTTGGTACCGCTGAACCTGCCTTTTTCATGTATATGAAAAATATATACAGTTTGTCAGACGATAAATATTGACAAACTTTACCTGGAGCCAGACACAATCCACCTGGAGTGTTAAAGCTCTAGAGCTGCCACAAGGGAGAAGTCTGGGCAAGGTTGAGGGATGGATCAGTGCTTCTTATTGATCCCAGTAAAGTTGCTTAGGTCTTTGAATACCAGACAAAGCTATAAAACATATAACAAAACTAAATGAACAAAAGGCATCTGCCCTTTGATGTCCTTTTATTTAGGTAAAACTTCCAAAAAAGTAAAATAATACTTCCTTGGAAAATGAATTTAAAATTTTATTAATATCACTCCTTCTTTAAGCTTTGTGAACAAAGCAAGAAGTCTGGCCAAGAGAAGCAGACAGCACAGAACATCAAACTGATTACTCCAAATCTGGATTCCATAAGTATAAGTCAATATTAAAGAGTAATGATATTTTCACCAGAACCATCTTCCCCCCCTTATTGCTAGAGATGACACACTTCTCACATTTGACCATTTAAAGTCAGGACCACGCTCAGAAGCACATGCTTACCTTTAGGAAAAGGGAATATCTTGTGAAGTCCAGGAAATACTCAAATTCTGAGAGCTGAGCATGTTTCTAACTACATCACTTTAGGCTCTAAGCAAATTCCTGTCTCTTATATCTTTAATTAAAGTTTCATGTTCACATGGTTAGAGTGACCCAAGAGTTGGCCTACAGGAGGTACCCAAGGCTCATCTGTCAGCCTGACTTTTCTCCAGAGAGAATGGGAGTGGTTTGGGAGGTAGAAAGGCATGGCTGGCTCAGACCATTGTTATTGCAAGGAAAGGGAGGTGAAGGAGAACCCTTGCCCATACACAACCCCTACAGCCTGCTGTGATACTGCAGCCAGGGAGGAAGGCAGGCAGCAACACCTCTAACAGCTCACAGTCAGAATGGGTTGGAAGGAGGTGGCAGAGCTGGAGCTGCTTCCAAGTTTCAGCAAAGAAGGAAGGGAGAGTAACCTCGCCACAGCCTGCTTTATGTGGGACAGGACAGGAAGGAAGATGGGAAAGAAGAAAACAGGCCATCTGCTTACTCAGAAATCCAGCAGAAATACTCACTTTCAAGGTGGGAACCCTGAAGTTGAGTGCTGCCTTTGAAGCTGTCAAGGCTAGAAGAAGTTGAGCTAGGACACGAGTTTCTTTGGGCCAACTTCTCATCTCAGCCCCTGTGGTGTGACATTTGCCTAAACTGACTGTAGTCAGTGCTGAACCTCACACCTCATCTATGCTTGTAATAACCATGACTGCATCAAGTCAAACTACTTCTGATTTTTTTCTGCCTTTTCTTACCCAAATACAGGCTTCATTTTGTGAGAGGCCAGTATCTTTTTGCTTTGTGATTTTGCTGATGAAACTTCTTGTTTGTGACAAAAAGATCATGTAGCCAAAGTCAATAGGGTTATTTTCCTCACATTCATGAACTTTTCCTGTATAAAGTGGTTTCTGGCTATCAGTACTTACTACAGAGCTACATAAAGAACACAATCAGTTTTCCTTAGGAAAGGAGCACAGTTATAGAAATTGATCTCATACAGGTGGAAGGAAAAATTCCTACCAAGACAGATCCCAGGACCAAGTTTAGACACGTAGGATTCCCCATGTCTATGATGTGAAACCTGTTCCCCCCCCATCAGACAATCCCACTGATAAAACCTTGACTCAGATTTTGGATGAAACCAGTCCTATGCTCTTTACTTAGTTTTCCTAAGCCCAAACATTCCATTGCTGCTGGGTTTTCTTAAGAATGGGGTTTTAATTTTTTTTTTCTATAAGAATGGTATCTTGGACTTTTTGTTTCAGGCACTCTGAAACAGATGTGGATGTGCACATCTTCTTACTCTGTTCATCCCCAAAATCTTACCACATCCATACAGTTACTGACTGAATTTCCCTGGTCTCAGGATCAAATCAAATGTGGAATAGCTTATCTGATACTCTTCTCCCAAATGTTCCCTATGTTTTAATTCAGATCATCCATGCAGAGACATAAAAGTGATCACATTCCTTATTAGAGGAGGTTGTAGACCTCACCATCACCCACACAATGTCTCCCTTTCCCACATCTCCTCTGAGGTCACTACAGATGGGCCTAGACTCAGGCTTCCTTTGAACACTTCTCTCCTTGCACAGCTCATCCTTGTTTTCAAAAATGCTCTCTTCCCTCTGTGGTTAGATTTAGAGTAATCGATGTTTATTTGGTGACCAAAATTCACAAGTATAATCCAAGTATCCAAGTTTACAACAGCTAATCTCAAGAAAGTTGATTTACATGAACACACCCTCTTTGCTGAGAAGACATCACACCATTACTTCATTTCCTCTGCTGGAATCCTGTGCAAGACAAGGTAATATTTAAGATTTTAGCCTGCACTTTCAAATCCACATATATAACTAGTCTGAATTATGCTTAGGATTTGTCCTCTGCAATTGTGACACATAACATCAGCTCCCCTCCAGATGTGAACAAAGTGTTTCTCTCAGTGCAGAAACGTGTTAGTGCAGGAGACAGGACTTGGCCAGCAGCTGGTGTGCATAATTAGAAAGGAATTCGCTTCTGGTATGCACAGGAGGACCACAGAGTCATCACCTCAAACACAACATACATCCCACCACAAAGCCCACAACACATATCCCACCGTGTATCCCTAAACAACTTTCACAACAAAACAGCCTGAAACCAAAGCAAGCCAGATGGATGGACAAAGAGATGTCTTTGCAAGTGTGACAGACTAAACACATTAGTTGCTTTCTTTGCAAAAGTGAAAGATTTAAAAAATATACCCAAACTTACCTTTAGATTGCTTAAAACACCAGCCCAATGTGTTTATCCTGCATATACCTTGTCACACAGGCAGTGTCCACACTGCTCACACATGGGCACACACCTGTAGGCCAACCACAGGTCAAACACATCAGTGTCACACTGAAGGAATCCCCATCCCACTGTGCTCATTGGAAGGGCTTACTTATACACTGAATACTTTTGTGACTGAGAGCAGATGGGATCTGGACATACATTTGTAAAGTTTGCACAGTGTGCTTAAAACCTCTTACGTAGGTTTTAACTTCTGTCTTAATTCCTGGCTGCATATTCATTTTCCACAAGCTTGAACATAAGAGCAAAAAAATTATGAGTCAGTCAGTATCAGTATATTTCTTTGTAACTAGGAGCTCAGATTTCAGACACTTGACTTTTGTATAACTTGGACAAATTTACATTAAGTTGCAAATGATGTCACACTGCTGAAGGACCTAAATGTCAATATGTGATATATGGTTTACATAGTTTCAGACTCAAAAAAGAACTTTAGTAGGGAAACTGGAATTTTTTTTTCAATAGCTAGGAGAACTTTCAGGCCCCATTTATGCCAGCAGGTGCTGCATATGCTCTGCACTTTCCAGTTGTTTTGAAAACAACTGAAAAGTTGTAAGGATAGGGATGCAACCTGAGTGGTCTTCTCCTTCAGATATAGAAGGATTTACTCAAGTGTTTGTAAACAACCTATCTTGAACATTTCTCTGTCTTCAAGAAATGTACAAAGCAACCTATAAGGATGTATAAATGCCTCACTTCTCATCAGCTGTAGGATTTGGTAGCATCCTTCACACGCTTGGAGGTTGGAAGATGTTTGTGTTATCAGCTAAACCCATCAAAAACCAAAGTGGCATGCGGCCAGAGTTGGAGAAACAAACAGCAAAATGGAGGTTTGTTGTTCATGCTTGGCTCTTCTACCTTTATGGTATCATTTCCACTATGAGCTGGTCTCCTTCAGCTCCTTCAGGTCTTTTTCACAGCAATCCCCAGTTCCAGCCCCTCAGAGAGTTACTTTTGTGGCCGACAGGAGATGAAAACAATGTGTTGACCATGAGTCCCTGCACCTCCACGTGAAGGGATGAAACTAAAGAGACTGTCTGCTGTCAACATGGTGCATATGGTTTGCCTTTGAGATAGGACTTTAAATTATGGCTGAGGGCTCCCACTCACACAAGTGCCTCCAGCTTTAGCCTTGCACACTCACAGCTGCCCAGGAAGCTACTGCCCTTTGAGATCATCTCAGAAAAAATGCACCAACATAAAGCTGGTTTCTGCCCTGAACCACATTACAGTTTCCCTAAACAATGATTTTATCAAATTTAATCTAAAAAAACCCCTCACTTTTATTTTAAAGTATATCCACTACCTTCCTCAATGTTGCATCCGAAGCAAAGGTGTGTTATAGAGTGAAGACCATTTTCTGACTTTAAATTAGTACTTTTAATACAACCAAAGTAGTGATGTAAAAGTGGAAACCTTGTATATGTGCAGGAAGGTAAGGCTGTTAAGAGAAAGTCCAAAAAATCCCCTAAATATTACCAGTATGCAAAATGGTATGAAACTATAATAAAACTACAGTTACTTAAGGGAATAGGACATACTATGATTGGATGCAGAAAGAAAACTGCTACATGTGCATATTGATAAGATGTTTAAGCTCTTGGAAATCAGTTAAATCAACAGCATAAACCAAAATGTTACCCCTTCAAATATACAGGTTCTGATAATGGAGCTTCCTATCAAGTCCACAGTTTCTTGCCATACTCTATACCTCAGGGTTGCTTGAGGAAAGTGAACTGATACGGTGGGAATAGGAATGCTTCATCTCAAAGGCAGCTGTATTTTAAAATATATTTTTTAGCACTTCGTGATGTATTTGCCTGTGTCAGGAGACTTAAATATTTAAACAGGGTGACAAAGTTCATTTCAACCTCAATGACAGTCAAACCCCCTGACATCCCCCTTTTGTAATGTGAGCAGAATTTTCTTCATAGAAATAGCCCACCTCAAAGGAGCGGGGAAAGAAAAAATATCCGAAAAAAAAAAAAAAAGAAACTTCTGTTCTAATTTTTAAAGCCCTGGAAGTCTTTGCAATGTCTCTTTCACCTTTACCGACTGAGCCACTCCACTCATCTCCTACCGACAGATTTTTATTCTCCAGAAAGCCTCAGGCACCCATATCGGGGAACCAGCTGCCCGCTTCGCCGCTCTTGAGGGGCAGGCGAGGGGAGGACGCGAGTGACCGCCCAGGGCCAGGCGCTTGCCCGGCCCTGAATCCTCCCCGGGCAGCTCAGGCCGCCTCCCTCTTTCCCGAGCACAGCTCTCAGGTCTGCCGGAGGGGTGTGCCTGTCCTCCGGCGGACCCGGCGATGAGCAAGCGCCTCTGAAATGCGACAGAACGAGAAGCGCGGATTCCGCGTTCCCAGCCGGCGCGGCCCCGCGGGCTCTGCGGGCGCCGGGTCACCCTCGCGGAGCCACCTCGTGGCCCGCCCCGGGAACGGCAGCCAGCGGCCCGCTCCCCGCGCTCCTCCTTCCCGCGGGGATGGATGATCCGTGATCCCTGCCCGCGCCGCCTTCCCCGCCCCGCGCCCCTCCGCCTGCGGCTCGGGGCCGCCGCCGCCGGGCGCACCCTGCGGAGGAGCAGAGTCGCGGAACAGCCTGAGCTGGACCCGCACGGACCATCGAGTGCGACCCTTGGCTCGGCGCAGCACATCCCCGAGAGCCACACCGTGCGCCGGAGAGCATTTCCCGAGTGCTTCTGTGGCTCTGGCAAGAGCGGTGCTGGTGCAAGCCCACAGTGGCTGTCGTAGCTGGAACACGGAGGGACAGGCAGAGCACAGTGGCAGAAATATCTTTTGCTAGGGTGGAAAAAGGTAATGGCTGTCCTCACATGAAGCATTTGGCTCGTATCAGGGCATAGCCACAGCCTGCTTGAGACGAGAGGCAGGAGAGAGCTCTCTCAAGTCTCATCCTTGCACCGTCCCTTTCTGCCGCTGTGGAGGGAGGGAAGAAAAGATCTGCTTAGAAAAGACCATTCTGGGGAAAAGAAAACTGTAACGTGAAATATGTCTTATGCTGAATAGTACAAAGGTATGAAAAAATTAGTGTCTTTCACAAGGAGAGTTAGTAGTGACTCCACTGACAAATCACAGAATCATAGAATCATCAGGGTTGGAAGAGACCTTTAAGATCACCCACTCCAACTATCCGTCCAGCACTAACACTAACCCCTAAACCACACCCAGCACCAGCACCAGATCCCACTTAAACCCCTCCAGGAATGGTGACTCCACAACCTCCCCAGGGCAACCTATTCCAGTGCCAGACCATCTTAACACTGAAATTTTTTTTTTAATATCTAATCTGAGTCTCCCCTGTCTCAGCTGAAGGCCATCTCCTCTGGTCCTCTCACTGTGGTCACAGCATAACAGACCGACCCCCACCTCACTAAATCCTCCTTTCAGGGAGTTGTAGAGAGGGATGCTGTTCCCCCTGAGCCTCCTCTAGGCTAAACAACCCCAGCTCCCTTAGACCTTCCTCATAAGACGTATTTTCTAGATCTTTCATGAGCCTTGTTGCCCTTATCTGGACACACTCCAGCACCTCAATGTCCTTTTTTAAAGTGAAGGGCCCAAAACTGAGTGCAGTACAAACAACACATCAAGAATGGCTCAGTCAAAAAGGGTTTAATCTGCTGAAAGGACTTGACTGGGTTGGGTGGGGGTTTTGTGAGTGTGTGGTTCATTTTCTTTTTTTCTTACAGTGGGCCTATGTGGAGGGGCTGTGAGGAATGGGGAGCACCTGCAGCTGCCTCTGCTCTTGCTGTGTGTCTCTCCTCACAGAGAGGCCGGCACATGAACACCTGAGCAGCCTGAGGGGAGGAAACAGAAACCAACTCACTCAGTACACCAGGGTGCTTGCAGCCCTGTTTTTTACCTAGTGAATCAAAAAGCATAAGGAAATGGGAAATGGGGAAATCATGCCTCATGCTCTTCCAGAGCATTGCAGGCCAGTACCCTGTCAGACCTGTTTTTCAAGCACAGAAATGGCTTCTACACACACACAGGGCTAACACAGGAGTCCCCCAGACCCCTGATCTTCTAACAGGAACAAGACTGAGGAGGCCCAAACTATTTTGACATTTATGTCCACCTTTGTCTTTTATTCATCCTTAGATCCATTCTTTCATAATCAGCTAAAATGGACATGGTCTTCCACATAAGGGACAAGATTTTATATGTCTAAAAGCCATGCCTGCTTTACAGCCATGCCACTGGCCATGAGATGAGGGGAGGAGCAGAATCTTCCTACCAGGAACTTCAGCTTCCTATGCAGTCAGGGAGAAGGCAAAGAAATTAGGTTTCTCCTTCCTCCTCTGTTTCCAACTTGCCCTGTGCAATAGCCAGTGTGGCTAAACAAGAACAACAGGATCTTGTTATTTCAACATATTACGCTAGAAACAAAGTGGGTCTGACATGTTCCTACCTCTGTATCAGTCTCTGCCCCTCCATCATGCTTGTGCAAGTTTTGTGGAGCTGCTTAGTAAAGCAGTAGCTGAAGCAGCCCAGCCTGAAGAAGTGCTTTGAAAATTAAAATAGGGTGATTGTCCTCAAAAGATTTGTGTCCATTGTACTGCCTCATGGAGCTGTTGGAATAAGCAGAAAGGCAGCATTCTTCAGCCAGCTTTTCCAAGATGAAATGTCTGCTGGTTTCCTCCACTGCTGAACCATGAGTCCCAGCAAATAGGAAGAATGTTCCTATAATTTCTGTGTATGATACAAAGACATGGACCTCAAGTCCCTGCTTGGTGACTCTCAGGGAGTCCTGCAAAGCCCCATGGAGCCTTAGCCTGACACCTGCAAAATCAGCTTCCCTGCCTGAGAGAGCAAGTAAGCAAAAGACTGTGCATACTCTGATATAGTTAAAATGGAAGCCATAAAAGCACTGGAGCTTAGGAAGTCCCCTGCCACCCTCAGACAAGGGGTGCTGGGGCAGATTTCTGGCTCTGAGGGGTGGCGACCACCCATGCCGGCACAGCAAGCTGGCACAGGGCAGCCACGTCAGCGTGGCACCGTGCCCAGCTTGTCAGCTCTGCTGGGAGAGCTCCTCACTGCCCTGGGTCATGTCTTTCTCACAAAGATTTTGCAGGGATGTCATAACTATACATCCTCCCATATGCACGGTTAAGAATTAGAGCTTTCCTAATCCTGCATAATTATTAACATGAGAGCAATTAGACAGAAAGATCAAATAGCTTGTTATTAAAAGACCAATGAAGAACATAAAGAGCTACCAACTGGCACAAGAAATCTTGATTCCAGAATACTAAAACCCATAACCTATGGAGTGTTTACTTTATATTATATGATTTATATGCTATGGGATGTATCATTCAAATTCCACCTGTCCTGTGCTATGTGGGAACAGTGTAATTTATCATGTAGATCTCCAGGTGAAGGAGAAATGACATCTTGTGTGGCTGTGTAGCCTAATTCCACATTTTTATGGTCAGACTTTAGAATATTATTTTAAATTCAGCTAAAACATTAGTTAGAGATTCTGATTTATAGCTAATTTTTTTTCATCATTGAACTGATAAAGTAAGCTATAATGAGAACTTTCTGGATGATAGATGCCATTCTTCTGAGTAGTGCTATTAGCACTTGTCCAGTTTCAGGAATATTTATTAAAGAAAAAAAAAAGACACACATATGGCTTGGTATAATTATATAGCCCTTCAGAGTAAAAGAACTGTTTAAGAGAACACATATTCCTAAAGCTATGTTTATCTCCTTTTAATTTCTATTACTTTTTCCAAGTCTGTCAGCTTTACATATAATTTTACATTTTGTCAAATGAAGTTGATAACACTAATTTCACAGAAATAAAGGCCAACATTCATAAACTACCATAACAAGCCAACACATGCCAGCATCTGTGAATGGAAAGGGGGATAGGAAAAAGGCCTTGTTTTGGTAGGCAAACAAATTTCAGTTTGCATTTCACAAGGGATCATCATTAGTCTTGAGCAAACTCAGTGTCTGTGAACATCTTACATTCTTCTTTTGGACCACAGGTTTTGAACAGTTAGCTTGACTTTGCAGACATTTCTTTGATGTAACTTAAACCCGTTTTTTTCTGCTCATGTACAAATAGGAACTGTACCTACCATAACTTAGCAGGTAGGTTATAAGAAAAAAAACCTCACACAACTACCTAATCTGTCAGATATTTATTTGGACCATGAATAGAAGATATTATCAGTATTCCTTCATTACTATCTACTATTATCAGTATTTCCTTCTGTCCATATTATCGAATTGCCTCTTCATACGGTGTTGATATTTCTTTTCCCATGCTGCTTTCTTCTCTTTACTTTCCTTATTTTATCATTAGGTATTATTCTATGTCATCATCTTCTGAAAAGAACAAGAAGCTAATAATATTTCATGATTAGAAGTGGTCTTTGAATGGGCTTGTAATGAGGTAAAATGAGTTCACCCATCTCTAGTTGTTTTGTATACAATATTCTCCTAATAGTGAGAAATACTTTGACAGAATCCCCTTAATTAAAACATTCAACAAACTGAGAGCCTGTAGTAGCTGGCTTTGTAGGTTTATGCAGTACTGTACCTTAAGCAGTGGTTGGGCTGAATTCATGTGTTCTATGATTTCTTTAGGCCAAAGGTATTTTATATTGTCTTGGCTTTTTTATTTTAGTGTACTTAAATGCCTTCAGAGTTACTTAATTACCCAGAATAATTTTGATTCACAATCACTGATTAATGTATGAGTTATGTTCTTGTCCCCTTACACGAATCCTTCACCCTTAGTCTATTTTACTGTAAAGAGCTTTGACAGTGTAAAGGATGTACTTCATGGGATGTGCTGTTGTTTCACTAATGAACTCCTTGTGAATAGTGCAAATATCAAAGAATTTTTTCTCTGCTGTAGGAATCAATTACAATTTCTTTTCCTTGCAAGCAACTGTGGGGTTTGCAGCTCTTTTCATAACATGGGGTTTTTTAAGAGAAGAAATGCAAAAAACTACTGACAGAAAGTTACTTTCCCATTGAAAGTTACTACAGCTTGTCTGTGGGCAGAGCGATTTTTATTTAATAAAAGAAGTCCAGAAAAAAAGGAGATGTTATAAATAAACAAACCAAAACTACTATTTTATTGTAATATCCATGGCCCTCAGCCATAGGTGATCTAAAATCAAGCCAGAAACGCGAGACTGCCAAATTGTGTACCAGCCACTGTTAGGACAAGCAAAAACAAGATCAGCACATTGGGAAAGGAATACTACATTTTTTGTGTCAACCTTTCTCTAGATTTTCTATACCTGTGACAGTTGCTCCAGAGAGGTGTGATGGACAGAGAGGAACGGGAGAGTGCTTGGCATAGGTGATGCATTTTTCTGAAGTTGTAGGGCAGCAGCTCCACTGGGTTCAAATGAGTTCGTTGATGGTACTTCTTGGAATTACTTATCCTTGGTGGTGTACTTTGATTAACTCTTTGAAAAAAATGGTGTTCAGATGTTATGAGGCAGGAACTGACAGTCATTCTGCAATAGTGTGGGAGTTTATAGTTTACTCAGCAAAAGCTTGCGTGCTGGTGTATTTTAGAAATGTTGGTCACCTCAGTACTTGAGAACTCATTCTTTCTGGAGTCTCTTAGTTCTCCGGAACAGAAATTAATTGCATCGTTTCAGAGTTTGAATTTCACTTATTAGAACCACCATTTGAGCAAGGTCCCCACTGTGTACTTGAGAACAGTTATGAACTCACATGAACCCTCTGTCCCTGACCCAGCAAACTCACCTTGTTTACTGAGCAGCAATAAATTCAAAGGGTAGGGTGTTTCTCTTGATGAACTGACACAACTGGTCCAAAGTTTTCTGATGCCAAGGGATGACCCGCACTAACTTCAGAAGTCTAGGGATCAAGCTGTAGTTTCAGACATCCAAGAATGAAAAAGGGCAATGAAAACCAGGAATGTCATTAGTACTGCAACCTTAATATAGAATATTAAAGTTTTATAGAAGCATGGTGTAAAATCATTATAAACCACATTTTTACACATATATGTTCAGGATTGAATTTCAGTTATAGTTGTTGAAGGACTGAAGTCACTGGAAAAGACACACAGCATAATTTTAGTCTGCCAGGAATCCAAAAGCTGCCTGCAACAGCATGCATCAGAGAAGAGCTTGTCAGTTTTGTGAGGAAGAGAAGTGATGCACTGTCGGTAACAGCTCAGTCACAGCCTGGTCTTACCACAACCAGACTGCATCTGTATCCTCATGCCTACCTGTCTCCTGTGTTACTTGGGCTGCACGTGTGTTTGGTGGTGTTAAACTCACATTCCCAAAAGCCAGCTCTGGGAAACTGACATTCCCAGCATGTCTTTTCTGCTGTCTTTTGGGCATGTAGGCAGTGAATCGTGTTCTCCATGAGATACCCCATGCCCACATCCCTGTGTTGTCAGTTGTTAGTCAGTGCAGATCATTCAGCACAATGCACTTCACCTGCCAGGAGAGCGTGGATCCAGTTGACCCACTTATTTCACACTATGCTGGAAATGTCAGACAGGGTATCTATATATATCATACGTGTTTGCCATAACAATAGGCACCAGAACAGATCTAGCTGGTTTTGCTGCTATCAGGATAATGCTGCTAGCTTGTGAAAGGCGGCATGGGAAAACTCTTTGAATAATTTTTGAGGTGAATCACAATCACTAGGTTTGGAAAATTGTCAGGTCATGTAAACCAGCATTTCTCAGCATTGCAGTGGCCGGTAATACTATTGCAACATTTTAATTACCAACATTTAGATAAGGAAGGAATCAAACAAAAAGGAGGTAACAGCAAAGACATATTCACAACTATTTGGTTTTAAATGAAAAAGTAGTGGTACAACACAAAGAAATACTTCTTTTTTCAAAAAAGCAAATGTTTGTTGGCTTCTCCATTGATTTAAAGAAGCTAAAAAACTGTAGGCTCAGCAGCAAATTAAAAAAAAACTGAACTCTCTGTATTTGCGAGGAACTACTTAGCTGTTAAAAGATAGTCTTCCTTTAAAAGTAATGAACTCTGTCCATATTTACATGTTCTTTTTGCTAAGAAACACAAAGGCAGCATCATTTTTTGTGTGATTCCCTAGCTGCTGCAAGAAGTTTCAAGTGTCATCAGCACTTGATTAAATTAAAGGTTCTCCAAGTTTTGCAGCTTCATTTAAAACTATCCTACAGGTTCTTTAAATGCCAACAAGTTTGTAGTTTCTTCCACAGGGAATAGATTTGGTGCCATTTCTTTCTGTAAAGTTCTTTTTTCTCCTGTGCTTCCCATAAACAGTTGCAGTAGAAGTACTTTACGTATACAAAGTCATGTATACAGTTTTAAAACAAGGAACCTGGGGGGAAAAAGGCAGTGGAACAGCCATCTCTTTGTGTCCACTATTTGCAAAAATAATGAGCCACAAGCAGACATTTTCATCTGTGTCAAAGGTGGCTTCTGTGATGCTCATCAGTGTTGCTGTACACATCATTGGTTAAGCCACTCTTGGGGGTTTTACTGTAAAATTTCTCCTCCAAATGTTTGTGAATGGCAAATAGTGATTAAATCAGTACCTTTCAGAGATGGAAACTCTGAGGCCGCATCAAAATTAGTCTTGATGACCGATACCTGATGACACAGATTAAACTAAGCTTTTCTGAGAACCACATTGCAAAACTACACAAAAACGAACACTTTTCTTTCCTCCTTGTTTTTATGGGTGTAGTTATATAGAAAATATTAGTTAAAGTGTGATGAGCTGGCTATCTTGTGATTTGTTCCCAGTAACCACAGGAAAACTTTATCTGACCTTGTGGATGTGTGGGGAGAGTTGTGAAGAAACACATATTGCTTGTGCTGGAGACTGCATCCTCACTGCAGAAAGGTTAGGGAAAGTAGAGTCCAGGCTCTAACCTGCCCTGCCTAATAAATTCACCTGGTCATTTTATAAAAAGTAAGCCTTGTTTTGGAGTTAAAGGGTTTGGGTGCAGAAAAAATTAGGGAGTGATTCAAGTTGTCATTAAATGATACAGAGGAGTTGGCAGGGAAGAAACTTTCTATTTCCTCCTTCCCACTCCCCACTTCACAGTTTGCCTCCCCCTGGTCATGCTGACACAACTAGATGTTGGGCTGTGAAATAAACCAGATGCCTGAAAAGATCCAAGTAAAAATAGTCCTTCAGAAGTCTACAATTGAAGTATAACTCTAGCAGAGCTCTTGGAGACCAATTTTAATGCTTATTTTATTTAAAATAAATAAGACAGAAATGATTAATTGTGTTATCAGAAAAACACTATTGTTAAGCATTATAACGCAGTGCATCATGCTTTTATCAATTCATAGATTTCTTTTACAGCCAGAAGGGACTAAGCATTATGAAGATGATTTCAAGTTCATGGAGAACAAATGAATTGAATTTTGAGTGAAAAGTAAAAATTGACACCCTAAAGTTAAAAGTAGATTGGCAGGATATCTAAAAATTCAATACTGAGTATTTTAAAAAGAGAAAGAGAGTGAGATCTAACCTTAATAACAAGAAAACATGCAAGACCAAGTGTAAGGTTTTGAAAGATAAATTTATCCCACTTACATATTACTGCTGCTTGCTAAAGCTGTCTCTGCCTAGTTAAAAAAGATTGATGAAAAAATGCTAAATAATAGAAATGGAAAAGTGTGCATTTCATACAAGTGAAGCAGTGAACAAGAGAATAAGCAGATAGCCTAATAATCAATGTCTGTCTAAATGGTTGGTAGGGATAACTTTTAAAACCAGTGCTCAAGTCATGCAGTAGAGAAGAGATGGTAAGTAATGGTCCTTCAATAATATGGCAGTGAAATTTTGGTTCCTAAACTATTTGTATAACCTGCACTGTATTGTAATTCTGTTATTTTCACAAAATAGACGTGCAAATTATGCTGTTTATGCTAGAACAGTTAAAGAATTGTCTGTGAAAGGCAAGGTGATTAGGTGTTAGCAGAAAAAAATCATTAAAAGTGCCCTGATTGAAAGTGTAGTCTCAAAAGGGGGTTTTGGCCCTTTACCTGAATACTGCAACTTTCTGTTTTCAGTCTGCTGAGTTTCCTGGACTAGAGAGCACAGTTACAAAACACTTATTCAAGGAAACTTCATTTTAATTCCTGTAGCTTAGGAGGCTTCATCATAACTTTCTCATCTGCTTCTTCATTTCACTCACTTATTTGAACAACTTTCTCTCCTCTGCTTGAAGCAACCTTTCATCAGCATCGTTCCAACCATCTCTTTCTTTCAGCTTCATCGCTACCAGATGGCATGGTGTAGTATTAACCTGTTTACATTTTAGATTCTCTCCTCCCACATGGTAGGTAGCTGGGACTTGTTTGGCTACAAAAAAATAGTGGTGGGAAAACCTCCATTATTTTCCAGAGAAATTTTAGGAGAAGAGTGAAAGATTCTCTCGATTTTACAAAACAGAAAATAAACCCAGATTTTCTGAACCTTTCTGGACTGCATGAAGTTTTATAAGCTTGCCACAGCTTTGTTCAAAGAAGGAGCAGACAAGGGCTTATCTACGGTGCAATATAGTAATAAGATGCTTCACTGTCTCAGATTATGACAGTTCAGCCTTTTCTGGAACAGAAATACAACTTTTGAATGCTAGTGCCATTTCAAAATCTTTTGTTGCTGAGCTCTAATAATATTTTTTTCTTTACAGTGTCATTTTATTCTTTGCATATTCATTAGGGTCTTGTTCTCAGCCATAACTTCTACGACCTAATCTAACATGAACAAAACAATATTTAAATCAAAAGAATTTTGAACTCAGATTAGAGCACTCATATCTTCTGCAAGCTCTTTGCCTTGGTGCCAGGTAATATATTTCTCCTTCTGACATGAATACACACATGGTTTTACTAAGGTATATGTGGTAGATACCTTTGCAGTATTTCTTTCCCACATCCATATTTATCAAAAAACTTTTCAAAATGCTAATATAATCCTAAATGTTGGGAAGAAAACATCAGTTAAAGGGGCAGTTTTGAAGGGTCAATTTTCATTTTAGTTTACTGGTGTTTATTTCTTCTAAATGTTAAATTTTAACAGTTGGGGTTTTTTATCTAGGTTCCAGGCTTTTTGTGACCATCGTTTGGAGAAAGGCAAGAGAACAGTGAGAGATTGGATGAAAGAGATTTACACCTTTTCCCTCGTTAGTTACATCCATGTAATTATAGCAAAGCACTGAGTGGATACCACTTTGCCATGCACCTGAAGCATTTTTTCCTTGACAGTGCACTGATAGTTTAGTAACACAGCCCCCACTGTGACTGACAGTTGGTTTTGGACTAAATCATATAAAATTGAATAGGAGACGGTGGCTATTGGCTAGTTCAGCCAAAGTCTATTTGGCAGAGTAGATTAGCCTCCATGGAGCTCTGCATTATTGCACAGCTCTGTGTGATGCTGGTGTCTGCAGCACAGGTTTACCCTTAGCTTGGCTAGTAAGAGTAGCCAAAGGCAGTGCTGTAGAAAAGCAGAGAATCCCTGGAAAGGCTTTCTTTAGCTGCAACAAAGATTACATGTGTGCCAAATACATCAATATGGCAGATGACCTGAAAGAACCAATAGTTAAAACAATTTAGTCTTCTTAGGAATGTTGTTCCTGGGGTAAAAGCTCAAACCTCAGCTCACTCAAAAGGAAATTATTCTAGAGCATCATTTCTGTACTTAACACCTTAGGAAGGAAAAATGAGTAAATGAATACTGTTACTTCAACACTTTTATCTACTTCATTTCGTATTTTCCAAGAGCCAGTTCAATGCCATCTGAATCTGTAAATTACAGAAATGAAAAGCATTTAAGTCTGTTGACTGGGAATAAAAGCAAACAGAATATTTCTATTGAAGAAGCCAAATATGAAGGTGATCTGAGAAACTGCAATAATGTAAGCTTTTGCCTAGAATCACAGATTAGTCTAGCCATCAGTCACCAGGGTGAGATGAGAAAATAAGCAGGAGAGTAAGAAGAGATTGAATGGAAACATGCTACAAGTCCTGCCATCTGACCTTTGCCAGCAGAGCTCAGTGTTGATGGGAGCACCTGTGTGAGTTTTCCAAACCAAGTTTGTGCTCTTCTCAAGGGTACCAGGACTGCAGGATTGGGGCTCCCAGCTGATCTGCACAGACCCCAGTGAGGGAGGAGATTGTCATATATAGGCATGCTTTACTTCAGACACCTAGACCAGTTGCAATTCAGGTAACTAAAAGTAGGAGCCCAGGATACAATTGCTTTCTTTCAAATTAAGCATCAGGTTCTTGGAATAAGTTAGGCTAGCCAAGATACCAGCCCGAGGTTGACAGGTGTAACGCAGGCACTGCAGGAGAGCTGTGCCCTTCTGCTGCAGCAGCTGCAGGCCAGGCAGGTGACAGGAGGGTATCCCCTGCCTTCAGGAAACTGATCTGAGAGCCTAATTTCTCTGTGCAACCCCCAGGAAGATGTAGGCACTTGCATCACTTAATTCAGGGTGCTGAAGTTAGAGAACATGATTACAGCCCTCAGAAAATATTTAGATAGACAAGTGGCCTTGTCCATTTACCCTTGCAAATATGCATCTTCTCCTTAAGGTTAGTGACCTTTCACTCCTGCCACCAAGACTAAGATGGGATTGTTGTGCAATGCTGGAGTCCTTTTCCCTCTGCTGACTCCTGTCCTTCTCCAGGAGGGAACTTTATTGAAGTGAGGCAATGCCAAAACTCTATCTTATGCTGAAGCCTGCAGCTTCAGGCTGTCTTAATCCAGGCTGCTGTATCTCACCTCTTCTGCTTGGCCTCTGTCTGACTGCCTGAGCAATTCACATAGGGTGGAGGTGATATTTGTGCAGAGAGGTGGGGAAAATCCCACCCTTGAAAAAAATGCTAGGATGCTGAATTGGAGGCATGTTTTGTATATGGCCCCTGGCAGGTTCAAATGTTCGATTAGAATGAAGCAAAATCAGAGCTTGAAGCATGGGTCTTTATCTTCCTTGTGAGTGTCCTAATATCCTCTACATTACTGGCTTCTCCAGAGTTGCCTTAGAACACTTGTTTCATCCTGATATAAAGAGGGAAATTTCTGAATTTTTGGCAGGATAGTAAAACCACCCAGCTACAGTCTCAAGGCATGCACCCTCTCTTCATGGGAGGTGAGCAATCACACGCCACGCTGTTCCCTCAGGTACTGGCCCAGCTCCACAGGCTGATAAAGAGGGATAATAGGTCTACAGCCCCACCTCCTTCCTTTGCCTTTTTGACATCCTGCTCCCCAAATCTGAGTGACAACAAAGGCTACCGTAGTTCTTGGGCTGCCTAGGACACCCACAAGGCAGCCTGTCAGGTCCTGCATGGATGCCAAGGCTCAGCTGGGAGCAGATTCTCCACAACTCAAACAGCTTTGGAGACTCAAAAGCACTTCTTTCCTTTTCCTGCCACTGGCAGCATCACCCTGGCTTACCTGAATTACTCCAGGGTCCAAAGTTTCCTTCCTACCCTGCCATTCCGCTCCTGCGTCACGTATCCCCTGCCGGCCAAACCTCACCTGTCAGAGGGGCAGGACGCGGGGGGGGGGGGAAATTACCCAGTCATTGAGAAGGCTCGCATAAAGCAGAAAGATAACGAGCGCTCCAGCCAGCGCTGGCAAGCACGGCTCAGACCTCGCCGCGCAGCAGTGCCGGTGCCGCTCGCTCCTGACTGTGACACACCTGCTCGCTGAGAGCTGCGCTCCCCGTGCCAGGGCTGCCCACCGCCCCGACTGCCCGCGAAGACACGGCGCTCCCGAGCAACGAGCACGGCCAGGGGGGCCAAACCACCCCCTTCGCTCCGCTTTGAAAGGCAAAGAGCCGGAGTCATGCCTACAGCTCTCGGTCCTGGTGGAGTAACACATCCTTTGCACCCTTACCCCCTGTACGTGTGCCATACACCGGACCAGGAAGTCACACTTTTCTGTCGGCAGAATCCTCTGTGTGATTTACAGAAAATCGCTGAGCACGTTTTAAGAGAATTCAGTGCTGAAAAATGATTTTCAGTGAATCTTTTATTAATCTACACGTGCCACATCATATCTGCAGGGGAAAAACAAAATTCTAAAAGAAGCCCAAACAAAAATAATAGAACAATTATTGCTTGAAAATTCTGATTGCCTATAAATTATAAGTCTATTCAGCTCTGTGACAATTTATGTTTTCATTTACGAAACCATTCTTGTTATTAACTTTCAATCTTGTTTACTGAGGGAAGTAGGAATACACCAAGCAGGCAAATCATTTTAAACCACGTCCTGAAAACCTGGGGTTATGGCACACGGGACACGTTTATTACCACTGTTTTAGAGCACATGATAAGTTTAAAATGGGGCCCTATTTCAAACAGCAGGGGTTGGTTAGGACAAGGCAACTTACCATGACCGCAGTTTCTAATGTAAAAGTGTCAGTGTGCTCGGTATATTCATAATGTGTTTATTCTCATTACAGTTTTCAATTTGTCAGTGTTTTACTGGCATGCAACCACAGAGCACAGACAGCTATTGCTGGTTAACCTTGTTATTGCAGACAAGTTACAAGTCCTGACAAGAGTCTGATAACTGTGCCTACTTATTTTAAGCCGTGCATGAGGAAAGGGTAGGAGGTTCAAAGTAAGTTATGCTTTCCTGTGTGAGTCCCCATATGATCACCCAAAGTTACTGTAAATATAAAGGCAGAAGAGCCTGATTGCCATTTTGTCATTGTGACATTAGACAAGAAGGTAATCAAAAGACAGAATCAAACATGAGGCTGAAGTTATAAAAGTGTAAAACTCTGAAGCCTCGACCCTCTAAAGCAAATGCATGGATTTAGTCACCTGCACAGGTCTTTGCAGGATTGAGAACTCATTCACTTGCAAATAATCTTTCCTGGAATCTGTATCCCAGAAGAAACAGTGACTAAACAGGTAAAGAGTGGAAATTACTATTTCTAATCGAAAAAATATGCTTTTCTCCTCCTCCTCCTTTTCCTCTTGACACATTTACTGCTTATTCATCTATCTCAGCACCTTGTTGTATCCTGATGTAGACTTTGTAAACTTGCTGGGTCAGAATAATCTCTTTTCCTATTAATTTAACAAAACCAAAACAACTTGTAAAGAAAGCCATGAGCTAACCCTGATCCTTGACAGAGGCCACATATCACTGCTGGAATGTAAATATGACCTTACTAGTTGACCAAATGCTCCACAGCAGTTAAATAATAAATATACAATCGTGGAGGGGAAAAAAAAAGTTTAGGCGATTCCTGGGTGCAATTTCACAGATCATGGTAAATCAGATAACACTCTTACAGCTTCCCAAAAAGAGACACGTAAATAAAATCTTATTAATATTCAGAGACACTGGCCATGCGCTGTTCTTTAAAAGTGAGGATTGTGGATGCACAGCCCTACAATTAAGGATTCATTCTGTATTTACATTTTGTCATCTAAATTAGAAAGCCATCAAGAACTCCTTTTCCACCAAGGAAAAGAAAATAAAAAACTGAATAAAGATATAAAAAAAGGGGGGGAAAAAAAAAAAGACAAGTCATCGATCTCTAACAAGCATCTGCCAGTGGCCCCTTGCACATCACTTCTGGTTGTTGTCCTGCTGTGGAAAGAAGTGGTGCTGCCCTGTGTCTACCTTTGGTTTCAGCAGAACGTCCTGATCATTAGGGTCTATTAGAGTTCATTAGTGTCCTACGACATGAGCAGCCAACATATGGGAGATAGAGCAGGGAGAGCCAGGATTCTGCTCCCAAACAGCATCTGACACAGCTTGGAAATCCTGCTTCTTCAGTCTAGGAACTTGCTGCCTCTGGAAAGGCACAGTATCCTACACACATAACATTCTTTCAGTGGAGGTCCATTTTACCAGAAAATTAAAAAAAAAAAAAGGCTGAACTCAGAGAGCTGTGGAGCTGCTGTAAAATTAAGAACACCCTTTGCTCATTCATCTTTTAATGTTCCTTCAAATTAGATGGAGAGGCAAGATAGTTACTTGCTTCACCCTCGCCCTTCTCCACCCTATCATTTAACCACAGAAAAGACTGATTTATAACAACAGTAACCTCTGTACTATCAGACATCTACAAGTTTTTCAGTCTGCAGTTTTCCCTCACATGAATAGATACTGCAGGCTTAACACGCTTCAAAAAGTTAGAACCATTTAATGAACTACTACTAATGTGACTACACTTCTGAGGACATGCAGTTCTTTCAAATGTGTTTCCAAGTGAAATAACGCTTCTGAGATTTATTATAACACATATAATTTTTTCCTGAAAATTCAGGGCTCAACTAGTTGGAAAGCTGAGAGTGGTGTGTACAGACATCTCCTTGTTAGCTCTGGACTGGATCATTTTCAAGATAGATGGCTTTAAGTAGAATTGTGCTTAAATTATTCTTAAGTGTTTGAAAACTGGTTATTTTCTTCTTTGAAATCTGTTTTGATCCAAGCTTGGTTTAAAGAAAAAACAAAGTAAACTAAATGCAAAACTGTCCATTTCTGCACTTGTTGTTTTGCAGTCCTATGAATGTTCTGCATTAGGATACTCCAACTCAGAGCAGAAATTTCCCACATCATTTCACAAAGCTTCAAGATGGAACACCTATTCTTCTGATAAAATGTTTGTTTAGAGAAACCTCCCAAGCTCCCCAGTGCCAGTTTTGCCACCTTGGTAAATATTTATAAATGAGTCACAAGCCTGTGAACAAAACCTTAGTATTGGAAGCCTGACTGAAGCACTGATATTAGTATCCATACTCATATTTCACTTGCTGACCTTGTATCTGCCACTTTTATGGGAAAAAACAAATGCTTTTCATTATTACATTCAATTTCTGTCTTATATTTCAAGGCACATCTAAATTCTACTCCTTGAGACTCATGATGGGATGTTTGTTTATGAATCATCCAGTTGCAAGCACCATGAGTCTTGGGTAAAGTTAACACACCTGATGAAGCTAAACCATAAGGGATGTTTTGTTGGGTCTGTGAGAGTGAAATGGCACATTTAAATCGATTTTGTTTATATCCAGTGCACAAAAGAAGCTTATTTTTATATTCTGATACACCTCGGTATCAGGAGGTGAAACATCAAGTGTAATAAGGAATAAAGGGGGTCACAGACGTCCCACCAAAATAAATATACTTTTTTGTACATGAGATGCCTTGCCAGGGTTAATCCCATTTTTAGTTCTGTGGCTGACAGTCCTTAGGGACTGTGGTGTCTCCACACAGCTATGCTACATAGGCAGCCCATGTAACTCTCATTGGCCCAGTAGATTCACATGGCAACACACTGTTTTGGAAAAACATCAGAGTTAAATTAAGGTTGTTTGTTTGGTTTGGTTGAGTTTTTTTTTTTTAATTAAGTGCCAAAGAGAACTTAAGAATTATATGAATTGTGTGAGGTCCATCACCAAGGGATTCCTGGCCACCATTTCTGTCCAGTCACTCACAAGCTGGAAAAGTCAGGCTGAGTTTTCTGAGCCAGTTTCATCTCAGGATCAAAACAGAATTCAGGCCAACAAGGTTCTCTGAAATTAAAGAAAAAAATAAAAAAAAAAGGAATATAGTCTCAGTTGCAATTCCCATATTGATCTCTGTGAGGGCATGATCATTCCATCTGCACAAACCACAACCCCTGATGCAACTGGAGACCCAGAGATGTCAGGCTGATCACTTTGCATGTATCTGTAAAAGAATGTTAGGGACATGAATCCCAACAGAAGTTGAAATTGGAAAAATGAGCCTCCTACAGAAATGAAGGGAATGTGCTGGAAGGAAAAGATCTTTCTTTCAGTCATGCAAAGTAAAACCACAGCAGGTATTTTCTTGTAGGGCTCTGTACTACTTGGACCTTTTAGGGTGTTGGAATGATATGCTTCCTGATCTATAGCAGAACAAAATGAAACAAGCTTTAAAACAAAGAAAAGCATTTATTCAGTTTTTTTCCCCCAGTGCTTTAGATTTGGAAAGACGTGACAAAGACACCCTAAAGTTGAGGAATTCATGGCCAAATAATTAACATTCTTACTATTACAGTCACAATGGCTGATGGACTGAGGGCAGGCTGCTCATAAAAAGGGGACGTATATAGGAGATGATGGAGAAGGGTTTGAGTGGACAGTAATACAAGTGTTACAAAGGGAAAAGGAGAGTTATATTTCCATCTATATGTGACCTGCTGACAAGGCTTTAAACAGCACTACTCTTACTTAAAATGTGTTAAAACACAGTAATTAGCCTGAATTGTAGCATAGCTCATTTTTCTAGTGCTAATGATCAGGATTGCAGGAAGAAAAACTATGAAGACCATAAACTAAGTGCAAGCCAATATGGGAATACCTCCATGTTTGTGGACAGACCTCCCCATTTATTGTAAAGGCATTAACTGTGACATTTCTCATGGTGTTTGAAAGGGTAACGAGATTATCCTCAGCAATATCCCGGTTAAGAAAATGTGCAGGAGCAGGCTGATTATCAGAAACAGCACAAATCTTTTATTTTCCTGCCTGAAAATAGTTGAAAGCAATAGGAACAAGTATCTTGTGCCAAAAAAATACAAATATTATCACTCCAGCATGGGATTCATGAGCCAGCTCTCAAATTTGAGTCCAAACATTACTGACAATTCTTTAAAAAAAGTTCAGTAACATGTTTTTTAAAACATTCAAATGTTTCTGCAATTACTGTTTTCATCCAGATCACAAAGAAGAAGTATCAGAACGTGAAGAGAAAGGTCTGGCAGTCCTGCTGAGCAAGATGAAAACACAAGAAGAGCTAGAAGACTCACAAAAACAAACAAGCCCTCCCAACAGTTTTTTTGGTGTTTTTTTTTTTTTTTTCTCCCATTTCTCCAAACAAGAAGTGTTTGTATATTGAGGATAATATCCCTACATTATTTCAAGTATTCTTCTCAATACTGATTGTTTGTTAGAATATTATTTATGCATTCTTGCCAAGGTTGTCCTTTCAAACTGACTGAAATCAAAAGGACATTAAGGCAAATTCCCCTGCTTCACCCCATTTTCTGGGACAGCTATAGAGAGCTGTGAGAGCCTGTGGTGCCAGAGGACAAGCCAGTCAGTCCTACATCCACTGGGTGGCTACAGAGGCGAGCGAGGGTCCCAGGAGGCTGCACAAACATCTCCTGGTACCGAGATCCACATCCCAAAGGTGCGTGTTGCTGAGCCCTGACTCGCCGGGGTCACCGCTGTCCGCAGAGAGGAGGGACACAGGGAGATGGCTGAGCAGCTCCCGGGGTGAGATCTGAGAGGAGCAGGGACTGGGGCTCTGGAGGCAGACTCAGGCACAGGTGTCCACGAGCAGAGTGCCGGAGGGAGGGTCACCTCGCCAGCGTGGGCCCAGATGGCATTGCACATGGCTCTGCTCTTGCCGGAGCCGTGTCTACTGAGGCAGCACCTAAGGTCACGGCAAGGCTTGGCAGACACCTTGCAGAGCTCCCTCTCCCCCCACAGTTGCTTGGATTTGGAAGGCCAGTGGGTTTGCAAACGACAAGCTGCTCTCCCCTGAGCTGGGGAGAGCTGCCTGGTGACCTTCCAGAAGACAGTGCCTACCAGCCTTTGCCCTGGCATGAGCAAAGGCATGACTTGCCTGCTCCAGGAAAAATAAAGAAAAAGCAAAGCAAAACACAGTGGTGCTCCTCCACCTATCCCAAAATTACGGATAGAGGGTCCTGCAAAGGAGACCACTGCAGCATTATTTGGCTCATGACAGGTGCCCAGAGCAGCTGGGAATATTGGATCTGGGCTCAGAGGTAGCAGCTCTCACCAGCCAGGTGCTGTGCACCAGGTATGGAGTTAACACTGGTGCTTGTCGAGGGGCCTTGGATGACAGATATGGTGCCTGATCAACTGGTTTTGATGCTTCCAACAGAACTAGCACTTTCTACTGTAGGCTGGAATATTGTGTTCTTCCTCCCTGCCTTCTCCAACCCCATGAGATACATACTGCATGCAGTGTGTACGTCTTCGTGGGACCTTCACATGGGATCAAGTGTCAGGATGGCTGTCCCAGGGATACCACAGTGACTGTGGGAGTGGGGACAAGTCCAATGGCATATCTCACACAGTGCATGAACCAGGGATGAGACTGAGACAGTCCTGGATACTGCAAGGGTACCTCTCTCACGAGGAAATGACAGGAGTCAGATGATATGATCCTCTCTGGATCACCAACAGTTAAAAATGCTTTGAGATTGACATAAACTGACAGGATAGTCAAACTTCTACCCAGAACCACAAACTCCAGGAGTTTTGTGCCTTATATGTAGTTTTTATGGACTTTTTTTACAGGTTGAAAGAGCATGAAAATATGACTTAAATATAATTAATACAGTTACAACTATGCCTCAGTCAAGCTGAAGCAAGAGTACTGTGCTGGACTGTACTGTGCACCTCAGTTAAGTATTAATATAATAGGAGGTGTGCCAATTTAGCTTATAAAACGTTCCTCATTCTCATCCTTGAGTTAATTTGTTGTTGAAGCACATGCCACAGGTTGAGCCTCTCAGCTCATTTAAGGAGTTATGACCCAGTACCATACCATGGCTACCATATTCCAAAAGACTGAACATCGCTGTTAATCACAGCTTCCCAGCAGATCCAGAGAGGGAATACCATAAAATTGTTTAGTAAACTGTACATCTGCTTTGAATAAAGATGAAAGCCCAATTTGAAATATTTGAAAGTAATTCTTAAAGAAAAAAGAAAAGGCATAAATTCTTATTACACGTTTCCACAAAATCCTTTTCTGCTGCTATTATGGTGTACCTTCCTGGGATAAATGTGTGGTTTATAGCATCTACATTACAATGTATTACTTTAGCACTCACTCACTTGATGCTGTAACACATGCTGAGACACTTTTTTTTTTCTCCTCGATCTTCTTTTGGATATGATTTCTTAAGGCTTGTCTACTCAGGGAAAGTTAAGCAGCATAGCAATTCCAGGATAACTACTCTGTGATAGCTCCCCATGGACACTTCATTGCAATAAAAAAAAAGACTTTATTTGGGAATAATTACCATACATTGTGAGTAGTGGAATAATTATTCTAAAATAAAACCCAGCCTAATTCCAAGATAAAGTATGTACACCCATGCAGGAGGTTTTGTCTGTTTGGGGTTTGGGCTTTTACCCCAGATTATGAATTCTGTACAAGAGTAGCTAGAACACTTGGGGTTTTTCCCCTAGAATAGCTATGTTAATCAATTTTTCCTTATAGGTAGGGTTATGATATTGAGATAAATAAAACATCTGTCACCAGGATTCTTGTTAGTTTGAAATGTAGTTTTTCTCAGTCCAAAATATTTGTATTGGCAGCCAGTTACAGGCTGATGCGCCTTTCCTTGACAAGGATTTTCCATTCCTTGGTAACAGGAGGACTTGTCCTCCCCAGCACATTCGTTAGATAGGAAATCTGTAGCTGGAAGCCAAAGTGTTACAAATTTTATTTTGTTAGACCATGCTGGAAATTATTTTCTTTTTTGTATATCTCTAGCAAAAACAACAATTGTCTCTGGCCCATAAATCCAGAAGAATCATGTTGTGACTGGCAAACTCTTATCTAATAGTGTTTTGTCTCTCCTTTTTCCCTAAATGCAACTGGCTATTTATTTTAAGCAATTAGGTAATAGACAAAGATTTGAGAAGGCCTTGATGCTTTGCCTGTTAAGCAAAGCTGAAATAGTTCTCCACCTGGCCAAGACACCGGCCAACCACAGGCATCTCTCCTGGTCTTGTAGCACTGATCTTTCTCCAAGTTCACTCAGGCATTTCCTACCTCCTGTATTTATGACCTCTCCTGCCTTTGTATTTTAACTGGTTCTGCTCTCAGGCTGTGGGTGGAGAGAAATGTGTAAAACCACCTGTCCATGATGATGTGTTTCCATTCAGCTTCAGGTAAAAAGGTTTATTCAGTAATTAAAAGCTCTTTTTTGTCTTTAGATGTGCCTGAGCACTTCTAGCAGAGCATAAGACATGCAAACAAATCCAATCCTCATCCATCTTGCTGACCCGCCTTTCCCTTTTAAAGCCATGTAATTCTGTAATTTTGGTGGAAGGTGATCTTCAGGGTTCTTAGTCCTTTCATAATATGGCCTTTCATTTCCCTTCTTACCCTTTAGCATTTTTAAGAAGATCTGGCAGCAAGGGCTGTTTCAGATACAGAATGTGTTCATGATACTAATAGCATTTTAATACACAAGCCAGTGGAGATATTTAAAGCATCCCATCAACCATAAGGAGTTAAATTCAACTGTCTTCAATATGAATCAGCTTTATGTGCAGATGAATTGCCAGGCAAAGAGCAAACTGCAAATGTTGTTCCTGATTCTGTGTACACCAGCATTTTTGGTAATTTTTAAACATTCTATATTATCTTTTAAACAACAGATGGTGTTAATAAAATTATAAACCACACCCCATAAAATACCAAACAGCAATAGCATTTTCCACGGAAATAATACAAGGTATAATATTTCTGCATTTATGAAAAGCTGTGCCTGAAAAACATTCAGGTTGCAAAAGATAAGACCCAAAATACTCCTTTTCATTTCTTGTTAATGCAGCTTCAGCATTTTAATTAGTATCAATTACTGCGAATGGAGTTTTTGATGTGTTTTAACTTGTTCAAAAGTTTCAAAAAAGAAAGTTTTTATTTGTTTGGTATTAGTCTCACTGCAAGTTCAGATGTGCAATGTGTAAAAAAAAAGGATCTACTTTAAGAAATGGAGTTTGCTTTTAATCACTTAAACTGAAAGAGATGGATGACATGTTAAGTTTTCTGTGAGCTCTGAGTATTAAATTACTTAATAAAAGAAAAGTAAAATTTGGCAATACCGGGTAAGTAATCAGAAAATAATGAAAACACTCTTAAAGAGGTGACAAGTCAAAGCCCTGTCTAAAGGGCCAATTCATATTCCAGGAAATCTCACATTAACTTTGATCGAAGCAAAAGCTTTTGGTACTTTCACAGAGGGAAAAAAAATACAGAGTAGTTAACGTACAGATCTTTATTCTACTGACATTTTTCAACAGTTTATAAGCTAGATGGAAACACACTGGCTTTCTCCTTCAGACTAAACTTGTGGTCTGAATATCACTCCAGTAGAACACTACAGTAGTTTCTCAGCTACAGGATGGAGACATATGGACAAAACAAGTGTCTTCTATGCACACAGGAGAATGCCACCAAGCCTGTCATCACTTGGGTCATTCAGCACTTCCTCTGTCTATTTTGAGCCAGCCTGCTGCCGTATCACACTATGCTGAAGGGAGAATCTGTTTCTTCTCTCCTCCATCTATCTTTCTGATATTCACAAGGCAGTTCTCTTTCCCCCAGAAGCCCAGCAGTCATGGCAGTTCAGCTACTGATCTCAAAGAAAGGAAAGCGGCGAGTGTTTGTTAGAGAGCTGGGCAAGGAGTCTGGTAGTGAGGATCTGAGTGTAGCTAGACTGCAGCACAACGAAGTGTGAACCCAGTCAGACTCTGCACTTAATTATGGAAAGTAGTGATTATGCAGGATGAAAGTCTTGTCTCAGCCAACTGCTGCCAGGTCTACCTGTCTTAAGGTGTTCCAGCAAGGTGTGTGGCTGAATCCTTGTAGCTCCACCCTCCTTTTGCAGTCTCCTGTGGCATGTGTGCATCTTCATTTTATAGTCTTCAGGGCTAGTCCTCTGAGTGCTGTTTGTATGAGTCAAGAGACTCATGCTGGCATTACCGAGATCAGAATCTAGCCATTTGTATGTCTGAGCACATATTCTCCTTGAAACAAGTTTGTGGTAGCGTATTCAGGAATGTTTCGCACTCAGGTTCAGATCTGGTTCCAGCTGGAGTTCCCTTGTAATGTTCCAAATCTCATTAAGTTAATGAGAGTTTTTTTCCAGCAATTCCAACGGGATTCCCTGTTTCTGTGCCCACATCCTCAGCTCAGCTGTGCACTCAGGAAGCCAGGGTGAGTGTTGGGAACAAGAGGTCACACTCCATCCTGGCTGCTCCCTTCACAGCAGGACACTGAGCAGGGAGGTAAGGCAGACAAGTAGCCACTCTTGACTGCCTCCCTCTTGCCTTGCCTCCCCCTGCTCCCCAGTTTGTTTCTGTTTATTGGTATGATCAGAGACTTGAATTTAGGAACAGAGGGGTAGGACATTTGCACAAGCAGAAGAAAAATTAAACATGAATTCTGTGGGGAGTGGACACTGACATTACAGTGATGGACAATGGTGTGACCCCTATCTACAGGTCGAATTCAATCATTTAACACAGGCTTTTTTCCTTTCCAGCTATATTATCAAATTGCCTGTCACACCTGGCTGCCTTGTTGACCATCCCAAAATAAAAGAGACCGCAGACAGAAGAGCTTGCCCTCAGATGAACTGGCATGGCTGGAAACCTTGCACAGCAGGTGACAAAGCTGACATTTTCATGGAAAGAAGACTCGAGTAATCAGGAAAGTCAAACCAGTAGCTTTAATGAGAACTCGATTCACCCACACAAACAAGTTGAATGGACTCAGAGATACACATCTTCTCATATCCAAATCATATACTTCCTATTAGCACTACAATTATTATACAGACTCACTAAGAGAAGACAATCTTCCTAAATATTTATTTAGTGTTGATAGAATTGCTTACAAAACCTCTCTCTCATTCTGAGAATCTCTTACAAGACTCCCTTGTTCCCAAGTTCATTATTGCTACTTATATTATTACTGTAAATCTTTCTAATGCCTCAAATGCTTGGCTCAGAAGAACATTTTTATAATGAGGGTGGGGCAATGCAAAACTTTTCCTCTCCTAATTCATTGCTAAATTGTATTTGCAAGTTCAAATGCCAGAGTGATGAAATCACGGTATTATTCATTGGATTTTGTTTGATTATTTGGTAGTGTTGTAGGGAACGTATCTATAAAACAACATGAAAAGCAAAGCAACAGAGCTGTAGGGGTTTTCCGGAATTTCTCTTCCGCACACATCAATTTTACTGGATGACTGTCCTGAAAGATTTATGCTTTGTGTTTTGAGGGCCAGGTTTTAAATGGCTTCACAGAATAAAAATATTAAAATTTAAATGCAACTTTAAAAATGTGTGTTGGACCTTTGGGCCTTCTGAAGAGGTCAAGTTCAAGACACTTATAAAAAGACCATTCCCAGAGAGACTGCATGGGAAAGCCTATTAACATTACTGCTTTCCCTTTATTTCCCCTTTGATCATAAAATAAGGTTATGGGTGGCAAAAGCTGTAATGGTGGGAAGATCCCAAATAGGATAGTATGATTTAATCTACTGAATATAAAAAACCCCAAATTACCAACAACAATATGGTGGGTTACCAAGCAAGAGTATGACTGCAAAATACCTTACTAAGGAGAAACAAAAACAATAACAACAAAATGGGGGAAAAAAGCCCTGTACAGGTCCACAGTAGGAATGAAGTTTGCTTCTTTTTTTTTTTTTAAAAAGGAAAAAGAGAATTTTTATTCTGCAACTTCTTTAATTAAGTCTTATTTTGTCCATATGACAGAAAACATAACTACTATTTAAAGTGTTCCTAAATATTGACTAAAAATAAACAAGCTCTGCATCTGGCTTAGAAAACACCAAAGGAAAATTATCTGTTTAGGCTAGGGACATGACTCAAAATCTCCACATTCCATACAGAGGATATCAAAGTCCTCTTTCTCTTACTTCTGCAGGTCTAATAGTGACAGTGAGAGATTTAGAGGAAGACAGGGAGAATCTACAAGTCTACATGAGGAATTCTGAGCTCATTTTCATCCAAACAAACTGGTTTTGGACAGTTACATATATTTTATATTAAAAGCTGGGGGCTTTTTCCCAGTTTTACTGTATGAAGTAAAATGTAGAAAATATAATCTAGGAACTTTATAAATTCTTCCTTTGCTGCTAAGGCCATTTTTTACTATATGGGTATCAAAAGGTCCCTAGTACAAAACAGACTTAAGCTCATTGATTTTAAATTGTCCCATCTAAGCAAAAGCAAAATTCGGCTCTGAACACCTCTAGCAGAAAACTCTGCTACTGTCATGAATATCTTAAATGTAATCTTTTTTCTTTTAATTAACATTCTAAAGAGAAGAGGAAGTTGGAAATCCAGATAAATCTGTTATGAGTCAATTAAGAAGCCAGGATTAGCATATGCAATCAAGATGGGTGCAGCAAGATTTCATGGAAGAGTTCATGAGGAAGCAACCAGGATGTATCATTTGCATGGGCAGCCTCCTTGGTTTGTGTTCTGCTCAACCTCAGTATTGTTGACTTGACTCACTGCATGAATATTGCCAAGCAGTAGCAAACCACGATTTCATTTTCCTGCTTGCACAAATACAACTTACCTTGACATGTGGTTTTAAAAGAGACAAATCATAAGAACTGTGACCAACTGTAGTGGTCCTTTTCTTCTTTCTGTAGATGTTTCTTAATAAAATCTCTTCCTAAACCTCAGTTGTTTGAATATCATGAGCAGATATTGTAGTATTGTAGACTGTCCCACTCTTTCCTTGATCTGATAAATGATGCTGAGTACTCCTCTGGGACTAGAGTGGGATACTTCACACACAGGCCACCTGAGCAAGGAAAGCCTTTAAGAGAGTGTGACTGGGTAGCATTTATATTCTAAAGGCAATGTCCAATGTCCAATCTACAAGAGAATGCAGCACCTTTTTATTTTTTTGTACTGAAGCAAAAAATACATGAGATTTATGGTGCAGAGCTTGAAACTTTTTACCTTTTTAACTGATTATTCTAGAATTTGGTCATCGTGGAGCGTCTATCTATCTATCTATCTATCTATCTATCTATCTATCTATCTATCTATCTATCTATCTATCTATCTAATCTATCTATCTATCTATCCATGGTTTGCCTTTTCTATACAATGAAATGAAAGCATGAGTATCCTGGGACAAAAAGCAAATGTTTTCCTAGCTTCACCTTTCACAGAAAGATTTCAAGCCTTTTAAAATGTGACACTCAACGGTAATAAAAATAATTAAACATATATGTGTGATCTCAATTGTTTTGAAAAAAGCTGTCCATAACACTGCAGAACAATACAAATTTAGCACAGCTGCTGAAAGACAGTCACTACTGAACTCATTTTCAACATATGGTGTGATTTTTGCTTAGATCTACAGATTGAGGGAGTTTGATGAAAACTAAACAATCGTTCATAAATCTCAAGCCTCAGTTACCATGGTTCACAGGAAGGCATACACCTAATGCCAGTTAAGCAATGTTTAGCAATGACTAGAACAAGATTATAGAACATGAAATAAGAAAAACTGAATTTCAGCCACCTGAAGTAGGGTTAGAAGTTCATGTCTCCTTTAGCTGCTTTCACATTCAGTAGTTTTGATGGGCTTTGAGCAACACTGCTTTCCCTTGTATCCATCAAGACTTGTGTAACACAAGATTTTATCTCTTCAGATTCAAAAAAGAAAATTATACTGCATCACAAATGTAGTTTCCTAATTTGAAGGGTTTTGGGGAAAAAAATACAATACTGAGGGTTTTGTGGATTTTTTTAAAACATGCTGCACAATGAAAGATGGCAAGGCCCTGACAGTGCAGTGAAGACTGACCACTATAATCATGGCAAACATAAGCCTTTATTCTAGGACAGAAACTTCAAAGTATCAAAAGAAACACATCTACTGGATCTTCTTTTGTCTTACTGAATCATCGTAGTCAATCTAAAAAGAAAAAAAAAAAGAGTAAGGAACCCTGCAATTCAGAAATGCTCTACATGGACTACCTTTTTTGAGGGTGTAAATATATTAGAATATATCAATGTATATGAACAAATTAGGGTAAAAAGGTGTGTTCCAGAGGCTTCTCAGTGTGTGCACACTATTAAAATCTGTCTGAGATCTGTTTGGTGAAAGCAACAATTATATTTCTTATTAAAGAATATGCAATTACAGCCCTCTTAGCACTTCCTGCTTCCTTCAACAATGAAGACCTGTCTGCACCGAAGATTATAAAGTCCTCCACTGTTTCACTAGGTCACCAGACTAAACAGGCCAATCCACTTTCACAGCAATTTATTCCATATTTTCTCTTTTGGGCCAGCTTCTTTTATAATAAAACTGGGCCTAACTGGAGATTTACAGGACTGTAGTCCTCTAAAATGACACAGAATGCTGTTTAAACTTAAACACCAAAAACTTATGTCAAGTCCCTAGTGTATTTATTCTCATATCTGTTATCTCTAAATTCTTCATCAGACATTGAAAAATATGATCTTCAGACTTCTCACGCTTCCACAAAAGTTACCACAGCCATAGAGCTGGTGCAAGTGCTTTATATACTAAACCATTATTTTAGTTCATGGTATTTGTCTGTCATCAGAAAAACCAGAAAGTCTACAGTTCAGATTTCTCAGGATCATAAATGGTTTGATTAAACTGCAGATGTTAATTAAGACCCAAATCTGTATCTTCATGCATAGCCAGAATAACCAGCTTGTTAGCTAGGGAAAGCCCAAGATATTTAGAATATTCCATGTTGTAGGATGTAGATCACAAGTGGAAGGGTTCCAGGGCAGCTTTGTAACCTACTCTTCAGTTGTATCAAGCAGGTTTGGGGAAGGAAACACACATGGGGCAGACTGTCTGAACTGTGCCCGTACATCCTATATGTGGCAAAAGCAATCAGTTATGCCATGGCAGAGGAAATCCATGTAATGGACTGCTGTCAAGTTGTTACCTTTTTTTTGGAAGAATATATTGTCCCCTGATTTTGGAAGTTTTCAAGTAGGCAAAATTAAGTTCTTTTTAAAGAAGAATTAAGTGTCTTTAAATATCAGCACCCCTTTCCTAGAAAAGGCCAAAAATTTTAGTGTGCATTTCCATTTTAATTTAGATAAATTCCTTAAAAATATAATTCTAACCTTGCATCCCACAGGACTCAAAACCAATATGAGTGTCTAGCCATGTTAGCCATTAGAGCTTCTAATGGGAAACACAGTGTGAATTTTCATTATAAACAATATGCAATCCAACAGTTTCCTGTGCTGTCCTTTGTGATGCAAAATAAAAATGGACCAGAAACTGTACTGAGAGAACAGTTCCCAGCAGATACCAAATATTGCTGTTAATATGAAATAAACTGTTATGAATAATTAGATATTGATTTATATGGTTTATGGCCTAATCCTATAAAGGATCCTGGTGCTCCAACACTGAATTTTTTGTCCTATGGTTCCCTACCAGGAATCCAGAATCATGTTTTGAAAGTATGACTTGCCTGCTGCATACAAGGAGAGACACCTGGGTGGCCTGGAAAACAGCCAGCACAGCATGTCTTGACCTCAGCATAAGACAACCAGAGTTAACCAGGGGAAAAATGAGGTTTGTCCCAAATCTACAATCCTGCCTCCTTCTGAAGACAAGGCTCTACCTGAGGGTTACCTCTAAAGACAGAGCTCTACCCAGGGCTGCCTGAGAGATGCCTCCATCCACTCAATATCTACACCCTCGTTCTTTTTATGAAAATAGGTTCCTGTGATCTTTCCTTCAAAACTTATGTTTTATTAAAACATAGCTGGAGGAGAAGCTGGCTTCCCATCTCCCTCTATATAACAACTCTGTGATTAGAGCACTAATGCAATCATGGGATTCATCTCTGCTGCCCTGAAAGGCCCCAATTTACAACTCCTCTCACCCCAGGGAGAACTCTGACCACCAGGCTGATGGTTATTTTAGAAGAGGCAGTCTCGACCCTTCTGCTGAAACAGTGCCCTTGAGCACAAACGAATTCAAGATTCCTTAGATCATAATCTTATGTTTAGGTTATTCCCAGGGCTGGGGCACACACTGAGTTTTCCCGGGATTATTTTTGTCTTAGCTATGTTAAATTGTTGTGGAATACATACAACATCCTCCTAAAAAAAAAATAAAAACAAAAACAAAAATAAGAGTAAAAATAAAAATAGTCCTGGGAATAAGTCCCATTATTACCACAATGACTCTGCTGCATTTTGTCAAGAATGCAGTCATGTCAGGGAGCCTGGGCACACTCCAGGAGGAAGCAGGAGGCCACACTGACCCAGGCACTCAAGCAGAATATTGCAGGTCTAGAGGACTTGGGTGGGCATCAACAGTCCTGAGTGGCCACTTAGGAGTCCAGGTGGAAAAGGAGCTAACTCTAAGGCAAACCTAGTGCTTTGAGGTTTAGGCAACTTCTTAGTAGAGGTTGTGTGAATCACAGCTGTTTGTTCACATGTTTAAATTCCACCCAATTCCCACATTTCACACCATCCAGACCCTCTTATTGACTGAAACACAAGTATTGAGAGAGACATCTTTGTGCTCACCAAAATATCTTTTTATTTAGGAAAAGAAAAAGCAGTACTTACTGAAGACAGTTAACATGGAAAGCATTGAGTGCTTACCTTCACAACATAATGCCTGTCACAGCTCATCTCACAGACTGATTATTCAAAGTCTGGTGCACCTATGGATGGGAATCATGTTGCAAGGCTTAGGGCCTGATACTAAAATTGTCCTGTCTGTCCACAGGAAGAATTATGCTAAATCCCATTTTCACAATATTCCCAAGGTGAAAATACAATTTTGCAGAAGAAAAATTTTTATTTTGACATTGTGATTGATGTCTTCTACCCTGTGACAGCAACATTAGTAAAAGGCCTCACTAACTAACGCTGTAAACTCCAGACCAAAGATATGTTTCTCTGAAACTTCCTTATTGTGGGCGTGTTCTGTTTAGGCCCTTACAAAATCTCTACATTTCTAGAAACCAAGTGTACTTTTATCTCTAAACAGAGCAGTGGTGAGGCGTTTCTATTATCACCTACAGCAGGAAAAGCTTTTTCACTGGGCTTACCAAGAATCCAAGAAAAAACCCTTGAATTTCTCCTATTTCTTCTGGTTTTGTAAACCCATTTACCAGAATCTAGTGGCACACCTTGTAACTCCTAGTTAGGTATTCAAAATTGCAACATGACTACAAGTTAAATATAATTTGTGAAATATATGCCATATTTGATAAAAAATGCATGTAGTCAGAATCATATGATGATTTAATTTGCATAGATGTAAAACCGGAATTTATTATACACAACCTATATTCATAAAAGTAGACAGTCACCTGGTTTCTCTTCACTGGTTTAATCTGGCAGTCCCTCACTAGAGGCAACAGAATTTTTAAAAGCAGCCAAGACAAACCAGACACCAAGTGGAAGGAGAAAAGAACAGACAATGTGCAGGAAAAGTGGTTCACACAAATACTAATATAACTTCTTCAATCCTTTAAAAAATGATACTTTTGGACTGATGGAAGAAGGAGACAGCAGCCAGGCAAAACAGAAGTGAGTCTGTCATCACCAATGCACATAGAAAAAGCTGATCTTCTTTTCCAAAAAGTGAAGTTTTATGAGGAAATCTACAGGATGCACTTTACTTTTTTAGGTAATCCAAAGATCTCCTGTAACAGAGATGTGGAGCAGAAAGTAGTTACCATCATGGAGAGAGGCCAAAGACTGAGGTACTGTGTAGCATAAGGGCCTGGAAACACGGGCCTTCACTGAATGACTGGAGAGAAATTAAGCCAGTCTGGAGACAGACAGATGAATATGGCATTATTGACATGATGCCCACTTCAGCAAACAAATTTTCAGAACAGACATTCAAGTAGCAAGGTGATACAGGCCTGAGCTCAAGACAAACAAGGAGCAGAAGAACCCAAAGATTGCAGAAATGCACTGAAGATACATTCAGAACAAGTCATCTGACTATCTTCCAGTAGCAAAATGAAACATCACAAAAAGTTGTGGTACAGCTGATAATGGCCACTTGCATTTAAAATATGCACAGAAGGCTACTTCAGCATGGCTGTATCTGTGGATGACCATTTTCATCTACAACAGATAACATTTATAACTGGTTGGAACACAGTTACTCAAACCAAGTCTAAACATTTCATCGAGCTGCTGAGACATCCATGTTTAGACCATGTCAGTATCCAGGTTTCTTTGCTATGTTTCACAAGGAGTAACATACAAATAGTTTTCAAAACATAGGCTGGAGTTTTTGTATGTTAAGAAGGAAAAAAAGACCCAAATGTTATTTTCAGTTTCTGACGTGCTCAGCTTAAGAAAACTATGATGAAAGCAAGCAATTATAAGGAATGCTAGGTGACATGTAGCATTACCCATACAATAAAAGCTGGAAATAAATCACACATGATAATGTACATATTACTTGAGAATGATATAAGTATCTGAGCACTGCTGAGAGTTCTGTTGCTCATCTGTAATTTCAGGCAGAAGATGGCCTTCTCTGTCAACAATGGGTCAATATAACTCTCAAGTAGGCACACGTTTCTGCAGCATTTCTTCTTGATAATGAACACTTCATTTCAAGCCACAGGTAATATCAGACACAAAAAAACCCCCCCACATATATATGTATTTGGTTCCTGGATCCATGTGGGTGCTTTTAACCCCACTCTACTCCTTGCTGAACTTCACTTTCCACCCCTCTGTACTCATGTCTAAACATAAAGGTATTTACATGTCTGAAAGAACTGGAAAGCAACTGTGGTATTTCCCAGCAGATTTTAAATCTCGTCTCACATAAAAGCAACACATCGTTATGTCACAGTAGCACTTCAATAAGGGGCACCTCAGGAAGGGTCTCTGACATGGTTATGATTAGCAGATTCATCACTTTCACTTCCTCACTTGTAAAAGAAAGACTGGAACAGAAACATTTTCACTTAGTATTATCCTTCCCTGGAATCAGTTATGTCTGTAGGCTGTATAGAATGTGCCATCAATAAGATGGTCTTTGGATAAATGTACTTTTATGCACCGTTGGAAGTACCTAAAACTGATGGGTCTTTGAAATCGTGTGTGTATCTGTTGTTCCTTGGCAGGTTCTAAATCCACAAATTCATGAGTGGCTTATTGTGATTCATATGCCACTTTCATTTTTGGCAGGTAATGCTAATGGTATTGGAGAATGACTATTTGAACGAGATCTGCACCCACTTCCCTCAAATCAGGACTCTAAAAATGCTCAGAAAGGAGCTGTCAGCATAAATAAAAAAAAATTTTAAAAGAATGCGAAAGCTTATTCCGTATAGGGTTTCAACTGCACAATTTTGGGCATCAGGGATGAGCAGGATGAACAGGAATTTCTATAGTTCCTGTAGAAGGTTGGGCAAGCAAACATCTGGTGGTGGACATTGAGGAAGAGGAAATATCTACGTGTCAGTAGTAGGAAAGTTATATTGTACACCTGCTTTTTAGGCATGCCATCTGTGCTCAGTCATACCATACAGCTTTGATGACATGCCACAGCTAAAGGGCAGGCAATATATGTCCTGCTTCAGTGACATGAGTGACACAACTTGGTAAAACTCCGTGCTTAATGGTATAAATCATAACTCTCAAACACAGAATATGGTTGTCCCATATGTTTTTCAGTGTTTAGACCCATACTGGGTATTTTGATACTCAAAGAGCTTTATGGAGAAAACCAATGCACACTAGGTAAGCAAAAGTACCTTATCTATACTAATGCTGGACTTCCCATCATATTTTGTTGGTCTGTAACTATACCATAACATTCAGCTAATACTGTTTACAGTAGCCTAATAACAAGCAGTTCTATTCCCATTACAGCTCACAGTCAATATTAAATATTTGTTTCCAAAGTAAACTGCTCGATGTAGTTGAAAAGTATTGGCACACTTTTTTTTTAAGCTGGATAAAACTTATCTTTTAAAAACAAAATGTGACCTTAAGAAAAGCGTGTGTATTTTGACTAATATACAAAGCTGATGAAAAATAAGGTTGATGTTACATTTCTATTTTAAGGAAGGATTTTCCATAGTGCACTTGAAGATCTTTAAGAGGGAGCTTGGTCTAAATTCAGTTCCAGTTTTGGATCTGGTCTTAAATCCATGTGTAGCCTCAGGCAAATGTGTTAATTTTCCTGTTTCAGTTTCCCTGCCTTTAAAGTGGGGATAACGTGACTAACCCAAATAGCTTAGCTGCAATTTGTAGCAATGAGTAACTTGATTATTAGATTTCTGAGACATGAAACATGATTATTATTAGGGCTTACTGACCAGCCAATCAGAAATGTAATACAAATAAAGGAGATGGGTCTTTGACAATAGAAGGATGTAGGTTAGTCAGTCAGTCAGTGAGAGCAGCCCCACAAGGAGGCAACTCTAGGGAGTGGAGAGTTGAACCTATAAAAGTGAGACTGTCCCCTTTGTACTGATTTCCTATTTATTACCCCATGGTTTCAAAAGACCATAAAAAACTAAGTCCTCTCTGAGAAATGAATAGGTCCAAAGCACTACAACAAATCAGCTGCAGTCAAATAAATTTTTATCTGTGTAAGTGAGCTCAATGTTATTTTCTAGTGGAAATGTCAGAATTGATTAAAGACCTAGCATTTCTATTTAAAATGAGAGAGTAGGGGATGATACATTTTAAACTGAGAAAAAGTCATAGGACTGATAACATGGAGATAAAGGGGTGAATTAATTTCTGGTGTTGTTGCAGTAATTTGGTGCTCAACATATTGAGTCCAAATTTGCACCACTGTACCTAGTATAAATAGTAGTGCTGTATAATAACTGTGACAAAAATACTCTCCCCCACTGGCAAGGTCAATATTATTAATTGCTATTCCTATTATTAACCTTTGGGCTTGTGTATTCTCCATGGATTAATGATTATTCAATAACTGAGCTACAAGGTTAACTTACTAATAGCAATTAATAGAAGGACATACTGCTGGCTAACTAGGAAAAGCAATGACATATCAGCTTCTTGGCCTTGGCCTTATTTCATGCAAAGGTGCCTACAGGAATTGTACCTGTCAGTTCCCAGAGCTGAAAGAGAAAATCTGCCTCAAAGTTGAGACAAATAAAGAACGGAGATTGGGCTGACATCCGGGGTCCCCTCTCTCGTCGGTCTCCTAGGGAATAAGAAACAGCCTCAGCTTTCAGGGAAACCTGTGCTCATTTCCAGGGTCATTCTCCAGGAACTCCACTTCCAAATCCTGCATCAGTGAAAAGGGAAAGAACATCTTAAAAAAAAAAAAAAGAAAAAGAAACAGAAAAAAGAAAAAAGAAAAAAGAAAAAAAAAAAAAAGAGAGAAAAGTACTTCCCCTAGGAGAAGTTTCACGAATAAAGGCAATTCTCACACGGCGTTACAGAGGAGCACGTGGTGCCAGGTGAAACACCAGGCAGGAGCACCAGAGTGATGCGCGGCGGGACTCGGCCCCGCTCCCGGCCCGATGGGGCAGCGGAGCTGCCGGCGGGCAGAGGCCCCCGGAGGATGCCTGCCCGTACCCGGGCATCCCCGACCCGCGGAGCCCGCCAGCGCGGGAGCGGAGCTCCTCTCCCTCAGCCACCTCAAATCGCGCGTGGCCGTGGGGTGCTGTCTGTCCGAAAGAGGCCGCCGCCGGGGCTCCGGGAGTAGCGGCGGGGGGC
>VZRX01002787.1:0-140430 GCA_013398075.1 Notiomystis cincta | reverse complement strand
TGCCCCGTGCGCGACTGCGAACCGCACGAGCGGCCGCCGTGGCTTCGGCAAAACACGCGTAGAAAGCGGAGGAAAATGCATAAATGTCGGCCTTTCAGACATTTAGGCGAAACTGCCTACGGCCGGGCTCCAGCCCTGCCTCATCCCGCAGTGCCTCGATTGGCCGAGGTCCATGGCACGGGATATACTAAGGGAAGTCTCAGTTAGACTCTGCAATCACCTATAAGGATGAAAAATTAAACCACGCCACGTGCTTCGTGATCGGTGCACACACCCGGCACAGTGTCGAACGAAACACGTGTGTTCACAGGAGCTGAACTCCCAGAACAAGCGGCTCGGGGGGCTCTGGGCGAGCTGCTGAGGGCGGACAGGGCAGCGGCTCTCCCCTCCCTGCGCCCCGGCCCGCAGCGGTACCCGCACAGCGCAAAGGAGCCCGCTCCGGGCTCCGGCTACCTCTGCCGCGGAACAGACCTGCAGCTTCCCGGCACGGCAGGCAGCTGCAACAAAAACGGGGAGAGACTCTTTACAACAGCACAGAGCGTGTAGGATATGTGGGAATGCCATCTATCTGAAAGAGAGTGGGTTTAGGTTAGGTATTAGGAAGAACTTGTTCCCTGTGAGGGTGGGGAGGCCCTGGGACAGGGTGCCCAGAGCAGCTGTGGCTGCCCCAGCCCTGGACAGGACCTGGAGCAACCTGGGATAGTGGGAAGTGTCCCTGCCCATGGCAGGGGGGTTAGAACTGAATGATCTTTAATTAAGGTTCCTTCCAACCCAAACAATTCTGTTTCTATGAAGTTCTTTAGTAAAACAAATAAAAATATTAATCGAAATTTACAACTGGATCATGGCGCTCACCTGACGGTAAGCATCTATCACAAAAACCATGAGGACTGCTGACATGCAGAATCACTCACATTTCAGAGTATCACAGGATCAGTCATCATACCTTCACCTAGGTAAACCATCTTCCATTTCCATGACTAACTCAATTATTTCAATCAGATTTTTGTTTGTGTAAGTGCAAAGAGATTTGAGAATCAGTCAGATAGCAGGCAACATAAACTCACTTCATAGTATGTTCTTTTGTTTGTCTTCAATATGAGAATAAAACCTTGCACCTCTGACTATAACTGCCCTTTTTGACACCAAATGTCAGACCTAGAGCTGCTCCCTCACAAGGATTTTCACTGAAAGGAGCTATCCTGCTAACTTGGCAGCTCTTGATAACAGACAAAACTTGAAAGTAAATTTATGTTTCACTTTTTCACTTATTTTCTCAGTGTGTGTCAATGTACTGACACCAGAGTGATCAGGAATGTCTCTGAGATCAAGGGAAAAAAAAAAGATCAAAGCTACTGTGTGTTCTTGTTCTATTGAGTCAAAAAAGTCTTGCAGTCAAAACTGCCCTTCTAGACTTATGCAGTCTTTGTCTGCTGCATGCACTATTAATCTTTGTTTTCCAAAAGATATATGGACTGTCAGTTAACAGAGAGTGTGTGTTGTCAAGAACTTCAAATGCTTTCTCAGTACAGCCAGTCATCTGGCATAGACTCTTTCCAAGGGATAAAAGGAGAACATCAGAGTGAAAATTGTCAGGGCTGGCCTAGCCCTGCCATGATCCAAATCCACCATACCCTCCAGAATTCTGATTGCTTCAGCTGTTCCTGTAGGGGAGGAAATTGGGCATAATATATTTTACATAATCTTGCCCATACATTGCTGTCAGAAAGCTCCCAATACTCAGGAAAACACTTTTAGACAGATTCTGAAAAATAAGTATTGCTCAACAAGTGTTAAAGAAAACTTCCTTAGGTAAAAATTACAGAGATTGAACAGAAATGAGACACTTCAGCAAGTGGCACATTAGAGCCTTTTCAGCAATAAGAACAGTCATGGATCTACTATACTTAAGAAAGAATAGATTATCTTCTTATTTTCTGGTCTTGATTTCAGTTTACTTGGATGTAAGAGAGCTGAATAGCATTTCACTAAAGACAGAAAAACAGAAGTTCCAGTTCCAAATTCAGACAAAGCAGGAAAGTTTGGAACTGTCGATCTGAGTTATAAAACTGTAAATGTCATGACTAACACACTGAGACACTTATTTTTGTATCTCCAATCTCCAAATATACACTTGTAGTTGCAACTGTTGCCACGTGTTTATTTACTCATCATTAAAGGATGTGACCTTTTCCTTCCAGATCTCCTGGTTTCTTTGAGTTCACCATCCACAGCTCTTGGGTAATGGAATGTTGCTAAGCTGAACCTTGTCTGGACTTTTTATGCTTTTGGGCTTCTTGGGCTTTTTTAGAATGCCTTGAAAGGCTTCTGGTTACGGTAGAAACCTAGCACTGCATAGCAGGACATCAAAATTTTAGATACTTTATTATTTCATCTCAATTCACATGACATTAATGCACTACTACTCATTACCAATTCTTTGATTAGGTCATGACTGCTTAATGTATGCCAGATCTCAATGCCTGCAATTCTGCTTAGCACAGATACAGTCATTTGCTTGCCTAGCACTCACAGGTTCACATAACCTGACATTTTAGCCCACGAGGGGGAGTACGAAAGCAGGAACTATAGCAGACTGTATGCTAAGTTCTGAAGTTCCACTTGACTGAGCAAAGTTCACATCCTGGATACTATCTTGGAGCAGATTTACCAAATCTGGTTGAGGAAAAAAAAATGTTGATGGATGGGGACTGTTTTTATTTTTCTAGAGGTTTGGTTTGGTTTGTTTTCCAAGTCTTCTTCCTCTCAGAAAAAAAAAAAAATCTTTAAATCTCACGACATCTCTAAAGACTTTCAAACACTTCTGTCCCTGATTCTGGCCCATCAAAACGCCGCACATGGAGCCACATGTTTTAGCAAAGACTATTACAAATTCTGGCAAAGATATTTCGAAAAGCCTTTTCTTCACTCATCTGGGAGTTTGCTCACAACTGTCAAGCATGTGTTTGTGTGCACAGAACTAACAAACACCAGCTGCCATAAGCATTAACCACACACAAAGCAACGGAGAGCTTTTCATCCATGGGCTGCCAGCAGCCCTCTAACACCCCATGGGCCCAGCACACCTGCCTGGCTCAGACCATCTGAGCCCACAGCTCCTGTCAGGGCTCCAGGTGGGCCCCAGAGCTGCTCCCCACCACCTCCAGGCAGCTCAGTACTACTGCATGATTCATATTTAAATTATTCTATGATATGACAATTGTGGACAAAAAGTAGCATGAACAGTTTTCTTTGTAACTATATAAAATGATGCAGATTATAACAATATATAATCTTTTAGCATATTAGTTGTAATAATTGGTGTGAAATGAACTGTGCAGGGCCAGGACTTGGGCTTGATGATCCTGATGGGTCCCTTCCAACTCAGCATATTCTGTGATTCTATCAAAGCTTATTGGTTTAGAGCTGCTGTAGTTAATGTTACACAATCTGGAGAGGAAAACAACAGCCGGATACTCAAAAACTGCAACGTGAAATTCTGCATTAGATTCAATAAAAATGCTTGCACCAAACAAAAATTTTACATTGCTTTAGTTTCAACTTCCTAACTTAACTCAGACTGAAACTTACTCTCCAGTGTTTTAGAGGTCCTAGGCATAAAAAATTATCAATGTACAAAACTTCGCTGTAACAATAAAGTTTATTAAAATGCTTTAATTAATTAAAACAGAGTCTGCAGTATTTTAGATTATGCCCAGAGAGAGGTCTTTTCAATGTTCTATAATCCATACATTTTGAACTCATGAAACATCATAAAATAAACATATACACATTTACTTTCAAAGAAATTCAATATGAATACTGTATCTATAGTGCTTCACATTATACGCCACTGATCTACCATCATAGAGGAGATCAAAAATTTGAGATCAAGTCACACAATACTGAAGAAAGCAAGAGAGCTCTTCAATACTGAAGTTGTTTTAATCTAAAAGGAAGGAAAAAAAAGAAAAAGGTCACACTAAACAGTTACACTCCACATTAGGAACATTTCATTACTTGAGCAGTTTCTTAAACCTTCGTTTCGGAGAGAGATCTGAGTTATTAGATAAAAACATTTTCTCAGTGATGAGAGACATGCAAATTTGAAGATTCCAAAACAACTGCTTGTACAAAGAAATCTGTTTTGTGCAAAATTCATAAGAATATTTTAGCTATTCAGAAATTCAAGTAGTAGTTTGGTTTTTAGTAAGAAAACACCAATACATAACTGACACTCAGTTTCAAAGGAATGGAGGGCAGAGCCCTTTCAAATGTCAATGGGTACCTGCCCATTCCACTCCACACCTCAACCCCTATTACTCTGCCATCAGACCAGATGGATGTGGTATTCAACAAATTCCTTGAGAGCTCTCCTTCAGCTCCTAAGAGATGCTGAGCAGAAGTCTACACAGGGACTGTTCCAATGGGACGTGATTGAAGCTGGCTACGATCTCCACTAGAGACAGTTACGTTTGTTCCTACTTTACTTCAAGCACGTGAGCAAATCATTGTAAACTGTGCATTTTCAATTTCCACATTTATGTTAGCACTATCTTCAAGTCTCTAGTTTATAGAAGTGTAATAGCCCAGTCTAAATTTAGAAGACATGTACATGATTCAAGTACTGTTCTGCTTGCTTCACTGTCCCTTGCTGAAGCACAGGCTAGCTTAAGCATCGGTGCCACACAACAGACCTGAGTGAAATCTTAGCAATGTTTCTTCCTATGTTCCCAAATAAAGAGAAGTAGATAAATCAAAATATAAATCTCTACTAGCACTTGTTCAATTTTTAATTCCAATTCAAAGTACCTTCCAAAAATATCAGTCATCTTTAATTAAAATGTCCATTAGCCCTGCTAGGCCTGTGTATTTATTGCCCTTTAACTTAAGAGGCTTCTATCCTAAAATTAATTACTCTCTAGATTTAAATGTCTAGTATTTGTAACTCTTTCCTCACCAAAGTGAGCAGTATTTTATCTTCATAACAAAACTGGCTTGTTCATATTTGCTGCAAATAGGTTCACTAGAATGACAACTCATAAATGGATGTTTTAGTTATTCACCACAACATTTGCAGGTGTTTAAGTAACCTTTCTCCTTACCTTCTTAGAAGTTCTTCAGGTGACAAGCCTGTGGTATCCATATCACTAAAGCTGTCACTGCTATCTGTAGTATCTGAGCTGCTGCCTTTTTCTGATTTTTTATTCTTGTGTTTTCCTTTGTTTTTCTGCTTCTTATGCTTCTTTTTCTATAAAAAAGAAGAGAAATGATCCTTCATCTCCTTGTGAAAGACTTGGATTTTTCTGAATGCTAACAGAAGAAAAAAGTTTCAGTATGGACTCAAAGCTTAACTGAAACAGAACACTTATCAATGACTCTTTTCCACTACTCAGACTGAACTAAAAAAAAATTATAAACCAAAATTAAACCAAGCACTCAACTACCCCTAAAATAGAAGTTTCGTTACAGTTATTTGTATATAAGCCATGAATGCAATCCCCAGAATGTACATGACATCTTTCACACAGAACATGAAACTACCCACAATATTGTAACTATAGTCACAGATGCATATATGGAACAGTCAGCATCATAGTGGGATAATTCTGTGGTTTCAAAACATCAGTGAAATTCTGTTGCTTAAATTCTAGTCCCAGTATGTATTTTTTCTACAACCAAGCATAAATAATAAAACATTTTGAAAAGCAGATCGAAGAATCAATACATCAAAAATCAGTATTTAAATTTAATACCTTTTCTTTTTTGCGTTTGTGTTCTTTCTTAGTCTTGTGCCTCTCTCTGATTTTCCTATGTTTTTCTTTCCTACTAGGCCCAGGAAAAGTTGCTGGCACCACTGTTTGCTGTTGCCAAGTAGTGCCTAAAGTAAAAACCAAGAGCATAAAGAATAAAAATAAGCCAAAAAAGGGTAATTTGGTTACTACATTCTGTACTACTTTTAACCTGACAGTTAAACAAACAAACCCTCTAACTTTAAAAAGGAAATTACATGTCTAAAACTCCTACCTGCAACATCCCTATTGTAATTAAATGCTTTGCCATCTGTTAAAAAGTGAAATTGCAAGGCTGTCCTATATTTTCACATGAATTTTTTATCATTACCTCTATAGACTTAAAACAAAACTGGTACACAGGCAAAGAGGTTCCTGTTGGTGGGTCAGCATGGCAACAAAACATTTGCTGATGCCTCTTTTACATAATTAACATACACATTCAAGAAATGAGTGTGTATTCACAAATGCTTTTTTTAAAGAGGTATCATGTATTTTATATACAATTTCAACATGCAGCATTTACACTCTAGATGCTTACAGAACCTACCAGAAGAAAAAGCTGGTGGCAACTTTGGTCCAAATTCCTCTGTTGCATCCAATTCCTGCTTTGAAGTAGGCAACGAAGAAATGCCAGAATCGGTTGTAGCAGTCAAACTCCCTATGAAAAAAACCCAAACCTGCTATATTTGAAAGGAAAATGAGGAAATACTTTCTCCAAGAAGTACTGAAGAAAGTTCAAGGAGGCTTTCTAAAAACTTTCAAGAAAGCATTCTATCTCTAAGGACTGCTTTGGCCAACTGGGTACCTGGCATTCTGAAACATGTCAACATACTGTGTTTTTTTTTCTTTTAAATCAAAATTTACCTTTTAAATTATACAATTATTAATTAAATTACTATCAGTGCATTTGTTTGCTTCCCTTTTGTAACACAGTACTATTTTTCCATTATTCAGAATGAATAAAAAACTCCATGAGAGGTATAAGGTTAATAAACACTAAAAGTTAAATGTTATTAGAAGCAACTGTGACAGTAAGCGAACAAAGTATTCTCATTTAAAGTATGTTCTAACAATAGATGTTTTGTTCCCACTCACTGTGTAACAGGCATAATCCATACAGAACTTTGCTTGTAAAATCTATACAAAAGGTACATGGCAATGCTAATAACACTGAAACATGCAAGGCCTTAGTCAGTGCTGTATTTTTCACATTTTCTACATCAATCTCAGGTGATCTGCACAGGAGCACAGCATTGTCCTAACAGTCCAAGAATGTGTGATTCAAAAATGAAGCTTTTACAAGGTATTTATTTTATGTTGCATAAAAATGAACATCCATTAAGTACTACCTTGTACATTAGTGGAAGAACTGGCTGGTACATCAACTTGCTTGGTGGTTTCTGACTCTCTTTCTGTAGTAGTTGGTTGCTGTTCTTCATCACTCTCTTCTTCAGAGGAAGATGATTTTTCATCTGAGGAGCTCACAAAGATGGCCTTAAATAAGTCCATGGGTGGTCGTCCGCTTTCTTCCTCCTGCTGCTTAGCTTCCTCAGCTGCCTGCTAAATAGTGTCATAACAAACTGTATTTTAACATCAAGAAACTAACAATCTCTCTCTGATAAGGAATAACTCCAAGCATGCTGACAGGTATTTACAAAATGGCTGGATGGCACAACAGCCGTGAAATGAACAATCTTAGTCCAAAATAGTAAAGCTCTGAAATGCTGCAGAACTAAGCTGGTGCCCTGTAAGGAGCAGTGCAGTTTGTGAAGATAGATCCCCACATATTTTAAGTTCTAATTCATTAATTCAAACTTTTTAAGCAATAGGAAAACATCACCTTTCTCCCCAAAATATGCACTCTCCTCTATGGAAAGGAGAAATAAATATATTCTGTACCTGTGAGCAGAGTGGTGGCTACTGAATTTAGTTCCCAGACTACTGAGCTACATTTTTTCTTCTCTTAAGCTCTACTTCAAGTATAATCAGAGGTTGCAAACCTCTTGCATCCCAAAGTTATAGCTCCAAAATTCTTCAAAGCCATCTCATGCTTTTGCTCATCCTGAGTTGGCTCTTGTGCAAACTGATCTGTATTAGACCAATTCACATGTTAAACCATCTTATTTCTGCATTGTCAAGGTTTACAACTACTCCCTTTACATTCAAACCCTGTTGTAAACTCACCACAGTGGGAAGAGTTTTTTCACTCGTCCCAGTTCCACATTCTTCTGCTGCTGGCACTGGTGGCTGCTGCTGAACACCAGCATTTGATCTAGCAAGACTAATGAATTCACTGATAGAATCCTTCTTCTCCTTCTCTTTATCTGACACATCCCACCTTGAAGATTTCTTCGGTTCTAAAACATCCAAAACACTCAAATCACCCGCATGCCAAATTGTTCTGCATCTCATGGTCTACATGATTTTTTAATTACTCTGCTTCTTCAGTTTGACATTTTTTAAACCTTTCTAATGAATACTTGACCTACAAATATCTTCTAGATACAAGAAATTAGCATTAAATCACTAACTTCAGTTTTTATGTCACTGAATTTTTATTTTCAATTTCTTTATTTGTTTTTTTTTAATGAAAAAAAATCATGTGCCTAAGTTCTCAATGAAAAAGATGCTTTTTCTGTACTTTTATCTCATGTACAACCTAATTAATAAAGTAACAACAAACTTACTGTTGAGACTTACTCTCTTGGATCTTTTCATTTGTTGCTTGAGTTACAGATGTGGTGGGCTCAGGCACAGTTAAGAAATTAAAAACAGAATACTTGTCTCGTTTCACTTTTGGTAAACCCACTATAGAAGAACTAGAGGGAAATAAAATTGTTTGCTGATTATTGTTTTCAGCACAGAAAAGTCCTCAAATTATCTATAACAAGCTTAAACACATACAGTAGTCCTTCAAATGCATGCTATTTTATCAGAGGTCACAGTAGTTCATGACACAAATAAGGTAATACAGAACTGCCCAAAGTTTTTTTGACAGAAGAAAACATCAAGCCATGTTTTCCACAGGCAAATGAAAAACTCAGAATTTATAAAAAGTCTTAAAAATATAAGTATCAGTTATCTTACTCAGGATAAGGATCACGAACATTAAATCTTTTACACAGCAGCTTGTCAGGATGCCATTCAAACTTGTCTCTTGTGAGTTTGCCAAACATCTTCATCTTCACAGCCATTTCCTTATCATCAGTATCATTCTGAAAAAGTCAAACATTTATAGCTGATAAATAAGTAAGAACTTACTGAACTGCTGTAAGATTTATGAACAGGACAAATCCATAAATATTTAAATGATATTTAACAAATCAATACCCTGTATGCACCGTTTTCAAAAGCTGCTAAACAAAAGGGCAACAAAATAGTGATGTATCTACATCTGAATTTAAAAGCAAGTCAGGGCTAAGGCAACAACTGCCATTCCAATGTATTAAAAGAGTGTAGGCAGCATATACCTCTTGGTCTCGAGGAACTTCAACTTTGTCAACATCATCTTCGTATTTGGCCCGGGTAAACCTGGATGACAGCGTTGAATTTGAGGATCTGTAGAACATGGCTGCACGGAAGAACTCCTCCTGTTCCCTTCCTCGCTCCCACTCTGTTACATTCGGGTCTAAAAAGCGCCCCAACGTATCTACTGTAAGAGAAGGAGAGAAATGCTTAGCAGAGGTAACAGCTTACTTTGGGTCAACACTTTTCAAACAAAAAATAAGGTAATAAGCAAATGTTCTTGCAAGTATTTAATGAATATTTACTGTCAGGGTAGTATTAATCTCAACCGTGTTAATCCCTGATAAATGGAGGTAGTTTTTCAAGACAGCAAGAATGACAGTATGTGCCAAATGCAAAATTGGTATTTTAAATACTCTTACTTGTAAAAAATGATTCCTTACTCATTGCCCTCTAAAGAATGCTCAAAATACATAATGGATTTAACAGGTGATTAAAACAAAAAGTATAACCCAAAGCTTTATCAAATAACTAAAATAGAATGGAAGAGTTTAAGCCTGGCTAGACTTTGGTAATTTGCTTTCTGGTACATGAAGTGCCCACTGATAAATAGAGTTTGGACACAGATTTACAGCAACAGGTTCACCTTTAATCCCAGAAGGAAGAGGAAATAACACCAACCAAACAAATACAGTAAAACAGACTTCTAAACATTGCAGTTATTTATACAATTCTACATTTTCATCATTATGACTAAGGAGGCACTTACAGTCATAATATTGAGAATGCTCAATTTTACCCAGGGAAAATCCCAGTCCTGAACAGAAGAACTATGGGTTCAAAGCTCAAATAGTCTGTCCCAATGTGGTAACCAGAAGAGACTACTGACTAGAAAATATTTGATTTTATATAATGAAAAGGACTTCTAAAAAAACCTCCCAAAAATCCCCAAACCACAACTAAATCAACAAACCTATGTTTTCTACCTGTCACTATGTTTTCCTCTGTCAAATTTCCGTGGTGCCCATTTTCTTCTTCCCCAATAGCTCCTGTGTACTTCAAAATTTGAAAAAAATCCAACGATTTTTTTTTTAAGTTTATTTCAAGGCAATTTAGAATCATGGGCTGATGATGAACTCTCTAGAACAATTTCAGCTTTTTATGCCTTACAGAAAAATCACAGTACTGAAGTAGTACTGATCGCAGTACTGATGTTTAATCTAAGATACACCACAGTATCATTTAAATGTAAAAACATAAGCAAAATGGAAGGAAACTGAAACAGCATGAAATAAGATGATGGAGGCTGGATTTTTTTTTGGTTTGGAGTAAAAGCTCTGCATGTATGCTGTGTTTTTACAGTCATAAATTCTTCTGAGAAGAACATAAGTGACAGCAGAAGTCTGAGTATCCAAAAGACCTACAATATAAGCTTTGACATGTGTGAAATACTTTGTTCACTTTAGAGTCCTTATCTCCCCCTGGTGCAGAGGGTATGGGATTTCTTTTGATTCTACTGTTAGCCAATCATCTTTCTCCCTTTGTATGATCTGTCAGTTTAACTCCCCAAAGAAAAACAAACTAAATTAAAAGGCGTGTTCCACTGACCAAAGCCAAAATGTACCTTGGCAAATCAAATAAAGTAAATCCATGAAATGAAGTAGAATTCAACTTCTGCTACATCATAGGAATATGAAATGTAATGCCTAAAATCAAGAGTTGCTGGCAATTGAATAACTAAGCAGTTTTCCTGAAATCAACATGACCAAGTATCAGTAAAGATTTCTGTTAACATTGGTCCTGAAAAGAAGTAAAAGGAGAAATGCTGTGGAAAGAAAGAAAACTCCTAGAGAATATAAAATGAATTGGGACAAAAAATAGGGGGGGGAGGAGGAAGAAAATAATTCATCAAGAAGTATTTTACCTTTTTCTCCTTGTTTAAGACTTTTTACAAAATTTTCGTATCTTTTTTGTTTTTCTGGATTTTTTGCAAATGGTTTGAAGTCACTAGAACCAGCACTTGCTAACTGCCCCCCCAGCAGCATTTGCCATTTGTGAGCAGCATCTTCTGGGGAGGCTGGCTGGAATCTGCTATTTGATGACTGCTGAGACACTGTTTTTGCTTTCATTTGTGGTTCAGATGCTTGTTTCACTTCTTTGAGTCTTTCTCTATCTTTCTCAGACAGATATTCCAAAATAGAAGGAGCCGGACCTAAAGCAGAAAAAAGCAGTAGAAGATGAAGAGAAATGAAAAATTACTAGAACTATTCCTTCCACTTTTAGTAGAGGAAGAATCCTTACCACATGCATATGCATTCAGATAAAATGCTCTTTAGCAGAAATTAACAATAAAATGGCATACATGGCAGATAAAAGTTTGGCCACTTCTTAGAATCTTTTATGCTATTTACACATAACTTGATAAAGTTTACTATTGTAGATGCAAATTTGAGCCACCTTTTTAGTATATTTGAATGTATTTCAGTGAAAAATCATTTTACAGAAAAAATCATCACAGCCTACTATATTCATAAAAGGCCATACCCCCCCCAACAAAACACAATTCAATATATACCTTTTGTCTTTAAAACATTTAAGCAAATGAAAATACAGTTATGTCAACAATTCAACTGCTGAGATAAAACTGAACACTGAAATGGTATTCTAGCTATGGTAACTAGATTTAATATATTTATGTTAGAAAACAAGCATTCAAGGCCAAATTCCTACTGTTCTATAAACAAACATACAAACATGCTTGAGTAACAAGCAAAGACAGAGTCACATATCTCAATACCTTTCAGCTCAGTCTCTCCCAGCTGTTGCCTCCTCTGAGATGCATTCAAAGCATGCCTGCTTCGGTGTGCTGGATCACTCTCAAGTTTCCCAGTCGATTCCTCCAATGCCTTCTGTAAATGGCAGCTTTCATTTCCAGCTACTATCACAGGTTGAAAGTAATGGACTGGTCTGTAATTTCGTGGCAGGCTAGGTGGTGGATAAATCTGGGGAGGAAGGGACAACAGAACAAAAAATCCACCAAGACAGAGAGACAACTTCGTATGCAACACCTGTATGTTTCCGAAAAAGTCAGCTCAACTAAGAATTCCTCAATTTACATCTTAGCAGTAGAAACTGATAGTACAAGCTACCAATTCCTTTAGACCCAGTAATTTGTAATTTGACATTATAATACAAACTCTGGGAACAAATATATTGACCATATACTGACACCTATTAAAAAACAGGAAAATGTGCACATTAAGTGACAGAAAAATTAACAAGATACTTAGGATGCACTGCTTTTGAGAAAATACCTAATATTGTTTACTTGTTTTTTCAAACTGAGATCAAATGATTTAATCAATTAATTGGGCTACCGAGTACTTCCATGCTTACTGTATTTTAATGTCTTTCAAAGTGTTTTTCCCTGTGTTCTTCATTCAAGCTGTTACTTCAAAGGTTATGCCTGTGCTCCCTATATGATGCAATTTTATATACTACACAAATATTATTTCTTAGAAAGAGGATCCTGGCATACAATTAGGTTTGTCAATCACGCTTATGCAAATATATATGGCATGAATTATGTAAATGTAAAGACAGAACTAAGAAAATTAAACTGCCGCCAAAACAGTAGAGTGGACAAAGCAAGCGGCCTGACTTTTACAGAAAATTAAATGTTACATGTGAAAGATCTAGAACCAAAATATGTAATTTTTTTAAGTTAAACCATTCCTCCAACTTTATGTCAAGTAGCAGTGGATAGTGTGGAAGGCATTTGTTCAAAGCCAGTACACACGCAAAATTTAAATACCTTCAGGAGTCTGATAAATTTCAGGTTTCTATTGAACAGCCCCTAGTGCCACAATTTTGTTCATTCAGCAATTTTCACTGCTGACCAGAACATTTATTTTTAAGAACAGAAAACCACCGAGAAGCAGCAGAGTCTACACAGTTCTACAATGAATGAAGTTATTCTTAATATGATTCTTAATACGCTATTTGCTTACCTTGATTTGAGCTGATGATTTTGATGCCAAGGAAAAACCATCCAGGATTTTGCCTATGTATTTAAATTCTCTTTCAGACCCTACAAAATGACCAAGAGTTGGTGAATATTCAAAACGTGCATGTTAGGCAAATTTTTTTTCCAGATATTTTCTGTATGTCACTGTCTATTATGAACCATAATTGTGGTTCCTTGTTTTCACCCTTCCATTTAAAATTAAGGGTTCTGATTCTGGATTAGTATTATACAACTAAGAACTGCTACTGGAGTGATTGCTGCAGGCTGAACATGGCTTAGAGTGAAGCAACAGTATCCACACTGTGCACAGCTAACACCATCAGAGCCATTAATGTATACAACTAATGTGAACAGGTACTCCAGAAATTACTACAGCATTTCATGCACTTCAACAGTGCAGTAAAAATAAAGTGGTACCAAGATAAAATTTACAAAAATTATCTGAAAATACAGAGTTTTATCTAAAAAAAAGTTCTCTTTTCAAGTGCTGGGCCATATTTTGTAACCATGATTCACAATCACTTGTTTTCTTCAGGGAAACTGAATGCTGTACCTCACAAAGCAGCACATACTGTCCTTTCAAAACTATGCTTTGAGGGTTTAATCTACACTGGGATTAGTGGAGGACTTGGAAAATTATTTCTGTAACTGAACACTTCAATATAGGAGGACTAGTAGAATTTTCAGCTATCAAGGCTAAAAATTAAAATATATGGTAAATAGAGACCACATTTGTTATTTTTTCCCCCCGTATTACACTCGCTCTTTAAACAGAACCACAGTCCTTACTTGTTTTGGATTTGTACTGCTTCGGTGCTGTCCAGCCATACAAGCCATCTCCAGGCTCCTCATCCTTTAGAACCGTGTCATATTTTGACAGTGTGTCAGTTGCATAAATATCATCATCTTCTTCCTCTAAAGCTCCTACACCGAAAGCCTAAAATATGTATTTCAAATGAGAACTCAAATGCAGGCATTTTTTATAGCTATCTTTTACAGTTTCAATAAATGAAGGCATTTGAGAATTCTAAGGATTTTTCCACATCTTCAAAGAAAGTTTTAAAAAAAAAACTACTCTCAAACAACACTTAACATTTTTTACAATACTACTACAGTGACTACATGCTTTTCACTTAAGAAAAAACAAAATTTATTTGGATTTTACAGCACTAATCATAAAATGCATTAAAAAATGTCCTTACCTGACCTGTAATACCTAGTTTTCTTCCTTTACTGTGTCTCAAATCACCAAGTAAATTGCTTGTTTCTTCAGAACCACTTGTGAAAAGATTCAGGTGTTCTCTTGCAGACACACCAAACAAAGCTTGTGAGGGGTCCAAACCCTTATAGCCAAGTCCATGGACATTCTCTTTTGGAGTCAAGTCTACAGGCATTACATCTTTCGGTGCAAACGTCACATTCTCTGGCTGGTATTCATCCTCTTCATCCTTGTACAAAATAAAAGTTTATAAGAGCAAATATCACTAAAAGTTCTGTATGTTGAGCTTTTACAACATTCAGTTAACATAAACCTAGGCAAGTTTGCATTTCCTGAATTGTATATGAACTATATCTGCTACCATAGCAAAACAAAAAATTTAGGTATTAAAACTTTTCCTCACATTAAGCATAGAAAGTATTTATAAACACTTTCAAGAAGACTTGAAACTGCATTTTAAAATATTGTTCAAGGATATTAAAGAAGTTGTTTTGTTTTTTTAACCTGTTATCACATATTCTTACATAAATCATCAAATCACTTTTGTCTGTTTAATACCTCAGAGCCCTCAGACAGTCCAGGTGGTAATGCACAACCATATATTTTCACTGAAGGATCTGTAAGAGACATCACGACACTGTATTACATTAATAAAAGGAGGGTTTAAAATCAACTTTCTAATCAGTCTATGAATGTTAACTTTCTACTACCAACAAAGTTACTTAGCTCAGGAACTTCCCTGAACTTACCTGGTTTCTGTCTGCATGGCTTTCTTTTGACTCGTGGACCAATTCCCTGTCCTTCTTTCCAGCCCATTTTTTTTAACAGTTCAACCCCAACTGTTATTCTAAAAGGAAAACAAAAGGAAACAAAACGCAGAATTACTTCAAACCACACCTTTATTTTGTTGATGAATAACGTACATATATACTATTTGAACTTCTGGTTTTATACTCTGCTTTAAAATTGAATCTGAATGCATCAGTATTTACATACACACAACCTTACAGTTCATAAACCTTTACTTGGTACAAGTCTGCCCATGCAAAACAAACATCCAGGAGGAGGCCACTTAAAAAATTTAACACTGCAGGATCTTCCAGTCTCACAACTACTGTGGTCAAACATTACTTTTCTACGCAATACTACTAAGTGAAAGAAACAGTTTTGGAAACTTTTATGTAAATTTACTTACTTAGATGGTCCTATTAAATCATCAAATGCGACGGTTCCTGGAATGGGAGCGACTACTCCAGCAATCTGTCTAGCTTTCTCCTTTATTCTGTCTTTAGCTTTAGATGCAAAATCATCTGTTGTTGTAATATCTTTTGGTGCTATCCCAAATTCACTAAGATCCTGGAAATACACACAAAATGAAAACATTGAGATTAAACATCCCTCAAATTCTTACATACTATAAACTAAAGTAATGGAAATGGCGTACAACCTTCATATTGACTAATTTTCTCAAGCCACTTAGTTGCTTTTTAAATAACTTTAGTGGAAGTATCTTAAACAGCTTCAAAAGTATTTCCATTTTCTGATAAAATGAAAAGGTTAAGTCCTGGTTTTATTCTTTAATACTGACATTATAGGAGCTTCCTAAGTGAGCCTATGGAATAGTTTATATGACCTAGCAGTATAACACAGTATACAAGAAGTAATTTTAAGGTAACTTTAATTTTTGCTCTCATGGCAACTCTTCACACAACTTTTCAATTCCTTTCTAAATTTACCTCTTCATCCATGAAGTCTTCTGGTCCAAGAATGGTTCTACCTGCTCTCTTCTGCCGTGATGATACAAAAGCTGAAGGTGTCCATCCTTTAAAGAAAGTAAATATTTCAGCAAGGTACTTAAGGCAACATAGTATTTGAAAACAATTTAAACACTTCAACCTTGCATCTTAAGGATACATCAAAGGAACGTTTGTAAAATTACAGTCCAAGAACTCAAAGAGAAATAGCTTCAGCAATGCTATTTCGACTATTCACAGTTGTCGTGGGATGATCTTGTATTCCCCATCGCCTGCTGGAAGGTTTTTTGTGCCTTCGGACTGCAGCCAGGAGGACTCTTCACAGCGGCTCACTTGGCCTTGCAGCCGGAATGTTTACATACTTTTGCCCGGCTGGAGACTTTTTTTATAAGGAATAGCAGGAACAAAAATGCTTAATGACAGCTAATTTGTTTTCACTAACATGAAAACATGGTTCTCAGTTTAACCATTCCCAGAAGACAGCAAAACATCTAACCTTCCTTTGTGCCAACAGTGTTAAAGTAACCAGCAGAAAAGCCACCAGTAAATGCACCATGGAAACGCTGGTATCGTCCCTTTGCATCTTTAACAGTCTGTTCTTGAAGAGGAACTGGCTTTTTAAGTCGTTCACCTACAATCAAATAAACCAGAAAATAAGACACAACCTTACATAAAAAGTGACCTCCCACTTCCTCCAGAAGCTGTTTCTTCCTTGAAAGTAAGAACAGAATCAAACAACAGCCACCCAGACATGGAAAGCATAGCGGTTTACATTTATTTCCACCCCACTGTAACTATCTGTATACACCACTGACGCACAGTGCTAAAAGAAAAGCATGAAGTGTTCACATCAAAATCCTTAATTCTATTGACTTCTGAGATCATTGGGGTTTTTCCTGTGAAAGGACATTTTTAGTTTTTAAGTATGCAAGACTTCTGGCAGGACTTCTTTGCTTCAGTAATTGCTTGAGGAATTACACATCGAACATGTCTAAACTAAAACAAAACACAAAAGCCATAAACTTTGACACAAATATTTACGTCTTTCTTGAATAAAGTGGCACAGATTTGGGAGTTACAACGATACATTAGTCCTTCAGCGATGCCCTGTGCATCTCATCAATACAAGCACCGTGCGGTCAGTTCAGCATAAGTGCGTCCTCTTGAACTGTGATCAGTCACGCCCGCAAACCGAGGGAGTGCTGAGAAGGCCTTTCCCCACTCCGCTCGCAGGCGGCTCGCTCTGTGCTGGGCCAGATCTTCTCGCAGGGCAGCACGGCTATCGAGCAAAGCCGCAGGGCCCGCGGCAGCAGAGGAAGGGGAAGCAGCTCTGCGCTGGGCCCGCATGCCAGCGCCCCAAGTAAGGGCCGCGGGCCTTCAGCCGCGAACCGGATCGGACTGCGCAGCCCCTTCGAGATACCCCGCTACCCCGGCCCCAGCGCCTCACGCCGGGCCTCTCTCCAGCGCTCGCCACAAGGCGTTGACAGAGGGACGGAGGAGGAGTAAACGGAGCTCCTTACCCTCCTGCAGGGGCTGCAGCGCGCTTCCATAGCTCACCAAGTCCTCCTCCTCGCTATCGCTGCTCTCCGCCGCCGCCATCTTACCCGACGGTGGCCCCGTGGGACATGGCGGCATTGCAAGAAGGAGGCGGAGCCGCCGGCACCTCCCGCCCAGGGCCGGCCCCTCCCGCCTCCGAGGGACCGCCAGCGGCCGGGGCCCCGCCGGGATGGGAGCGGCGGCGCCGCGGAGCGCCCGCAGCCCTTCAGCGCCTCTCGGCCTCAGCGCGGTACAGCGCGGGCCTACGCGGTCCCTTCCCGCGGGGAGCAGCGCTAAAGCGGCGAAGGCAGGACGGGGACCTGCAGCCTGTGCGGCCGCAGGGGTCCCTCCAGCGCGACCGTGTTGGGCTGGAAAAGTCCCGGCCCCAGCGGCCCGGGAGCTGCGCGGAGCTGCGTGTGCGGCTCCACATCAGCGGTCCCAAACGTTTTGTGGTGTCTGAAAATTCCCAGCGCCACATCATGTCAGACTCTCTGTCATCAGTAGGCACGCGGTGACTCTCGAATCACCGAGGGCACCAGGTCAGGCCCCCTCAGATTCAGGGCTCGGAAAAGGGCAGCGACGACTCTGGTAAACGGATTCTATCGAAATCAAGGGGCAAAGCGGACCCACCCCGAATCACAATCAAGGGACTTGTGGATTTAATTGTACACTTAAGCAAATACATGGCAAAATTTGCCTAACCACGTTGTCTTACGCTCTGTTCAAGAAGGATTTGCACAGAAATCAAGGCAGAAATTTTGGGCGTTCAAACCTTCCCGCAAAGAGCTTCATCTCTGAACGTTTTCAAGTATCTCTGTACGTCCTTGGGAAGTCCTGTATTTTGTACAAATACCAGTATTCACCGGTAGGACACAAGTGTTCAAAATTTGGATTTTAATTTCCAGTGTTACCCCTCTCGCCCTATCCCCCCCCAAAAAAAACCTCAAACAAAAATCAAACACTTCAATTTTGCGTTGAAGATTCTACCAATCCACAACTTTTTAAAGTATCACCAGTTTCTTTGAAATCATTGAAAATAAATCAAAACACAGTCTTCAGAGATTCCTGCCCTTAACAGGTAATACTTCCGTGTATTCTCCAATCCAGTATTTATCTTCATTTGTATACATGGAACTTGCTTTCTTTCAAAGTGAAACTATGGGAGTTTCATGTGATTTCAGATTTCTACAGGAAATATTATACGGTTCCATGCAAATAGGGAGTACTCTGTTTCATTTCAGTCTCTAATTCTCTAATTTAGAAACAATATAGTAGAAACCACAGACACTATCTACCTGCATTATCTTTTCTCATCTTTACTAAGCACCTAGCTAGTACAGTGGCAAAACGAGTTGTTAGCATATTTGCTGTTTCTCTTTGTTTCGGAAATAATTGTTCCTTAATAGTCGATACTATGTGACTTTGACTTAACACACCGGCTTAAAGAAACCTTTTTTGTGCAATGTTAACAGGAAATCTGAGTGTTTTGTCTGATCAATTCAAAGAGTTGAGGTAATCAAACACCGAAGCTTTCTTTCCGTTAAGATTTTTCTTAGATTAGAATTACTTTTGCATCCCAGTGGTATTTCCTTCTCCGTGGTAAACTTTACAATTATTAAACCAGGTGACAACTGGTATTTGTAGCTGTTATATAAGACAATAACTCCAATGTCTTTTTTAAAAAATTATAATGAAGCTAAAATATTAGTAGAACTGAACAGGTTATGTTTCAAATATTTTCTTACAGAAATTTGTCTGGTGAAGAAAACCCAGAAATCAATCTGCATTTTTGAATGAAAGCTCATATATGCCAGTGGATGTAAGGCTGAAATTGAGCCCTAAAGCCATAGGTGGACTTCAGGGTTTTGTTTTCCAATACATAGTTTTCAACATCTGGTTCTGTATTGGTTCATCAAGAAGATCAGGCATAGAAGTGTCTTGCTATGTCTTTTGTTATATTATTTACAACCACTTCTTCAAATAGATTTGTTGATTAGCTTTAAGTCGTGCGAGTCACTGGAACTTCAGACTAAAACTGGTAAAACCAATATATAAAAGATAAAAGCGATAACTCGATTCATTTAAAAGTTCACATCACATTTGAAGAAAAAGAACTAAAAACATAAGTACAGGCAGTATAAAAATCCTATATTTTTACAAACAAACAACAAAAAGAGACAAACTCATCTCTGCCTTACCTTGCATTCAATGGGAATGTTTGCCTGAATATTCATCCTGCCAGCTCAGGGCTGTTGTATCAGTTGACAAAACAAGTCACCTGAAGGTCGGCCCCTGAGGCATTGTTTTAGCTTCTCCAAAGTGCTACTTTTCATTCTTTAAAGGACTGGAAAATAAAAAGAGGTAACACATATTGTTCTTAAATACACAGACTTTTATTTGTTGATCTCAGTTAAAGGCAAGGCATTAACTGGGAAAAGTCGTGATGATTTTGCCCATGTTTGGTCTTAGTTTCCACATAGACTGCAACGTCTTGTTCCCAATGTGATTTCACAGGAGAACAAGCAAAGCATATTAGTTATTTAATAGTAATTGGGATTTTTTTCAGTGAAGATAATGCTGCAGTTAATACCTCTAAAGTATTAGAAGAAGCAGCAGTCAAGCACTGCACCTGCAGTAAATCATATTGTGCTTATCCAAAGCCCTGATACTGAGTTTGTGTACGATTTTCATACCATGTTATTGTTCGGTAAATTTCTCGGTAAGGAAATCTTCTGCTCCATCTTGTAAATTTGTAATAGTGTCAGAGCATATTCACATCACTGCTGCTACCGTGCCTCATGCCCTATTTTTGCAATTTGCAATCTTTTTTTTTTCCTCCCCACAACTACTATTTAGAGAGAGAGTGGGAAAAAAATCGACCTGTGGTCACCTTTCCTCACTCCTCACCTAGTACTTGCCTACAGTAGGCAGACATTTGCTCATTAAGAACTGCAGTCTTCAGAAATAAAGGATGATACTAACTCAACTAAATCACTGCAGTGGAATTTATTGACAAAGCTACAGGCTATCAGGATTACTGACAAAATCTTTCTGTCTTTCTGATCAGAATCTAAGTTTAATATCAAAAAGTTTAATATTAATCTAAGTTTAATCAAAGCCACCAACAATAGGAACAGAAATGTGTAGCCATGTGCCAGGTTCAGAATTCAAAAACCTACCTTAAGAACCAGCAGGAGTTGATGCATACTTCTCCCTTCATACAGTATAATTCTAATGGTCTTTTGCTGGTAAGCTTTTGGGTCTCTCTGGGACAAAAGATGTATTGTAGGCACCTGCTACCACCACATAGCCAAAAGGTCTACAAAATTAGAGACAAGAAACACTGTCTCTCCAGAGAGCAGATAGATTCCTATCTTGGGTATGGAATAATACATCAACAGGTACCCCAGCAGGAAATTAATTTTCCAAACTGTGACTATTTCCTGGCGGCCAAAGAGAAGACTGTTGATGGCATTTCATATGTTCACATATTTTTTCTCTGACGGAGGAGGAGAACAAGGAAAGGATTAACAGAACGGGTGGAGTGATAGACACATATGAGATAGATGTATTTGCATATCATATATGTGTGTCTGCAGTAAAGGTGTTCAGATTCTGGTCCCAGTTCTTATCCCTCTTTCCTTTACTATTGTGGGACAAAACATAGGACAGCTCAAGAGCTGCCATTCTGTGCCTGTTTCCAGCATGGTCATTGTCTAGATCACCTGGCTGCTTTATCTGTGAAAATGCACAGAGCCACTTCTGCAAAACCAAGAGAGAGATGATGCAGAGATGAGAATCATTGCTTTCATATTCAACACTTCATGCAGAACTGTTTTTCCAATTGACAGGGCGACTTAAAGGACAAGACACCAATGGAGAGAATAGTCTTGTTTTGCTATGAATAGTAAGGCAATACAAAAGCAAAATTATACCTTTAATAAAACAATAAGCTTACAACTCAGCTTTAACAACAAACAAAAATAGGCAAGTACTGCACCTAATCATTATTATACAAGAAAGAGAATAGTGATTGAGAAAGATACATCACCAAGTGCCTCAATACTTTACCATCATCCAGAGTCTGCATTTGCAATCACTGGGGAGCCCCGTTTCCCAGAGAGGACTCAGAGAACTCTTCCTGGCAATTGGGAAAATCCTACATAGTTCATCCAGTTGTAGGTGAGGTCTCCGAATTTGCCCTGGAAGGGAGTCTAGTTTTTATAGGCCCAAATCAGGCAGGCAAAGTGACTTGTTTGTATTTTTAGCACAGGAATACCTGGATCTGATGGCACATTGGGCTAGAGCCCAGGCCTCGGATGGGAGGGTTTTCCCTAAAATACCATACAAACAAATATCTATTAATGTCAGTTGGGAAAGTTTCTTAGAATGATACATTTCTTGCATATAACTACACAAGGTTATGGGAAAGTTTCTAAAGCAGGTGGTTTGATGTTAAACAGCTAGCATAAGTGTCTAGGTCATCTATTTTTAGCTAAGTCATAGTGATGGTGTTAGTCACACAGTGCCAAGGATTCATCTTGTAAGTCAGCTCTGGCTTAGGCCTGCTGCTCAGGCTCAGCACACAAAGAACACATTGATATTCTTTAGATGCAAATTCTTAAGCATTTGATGCTTTCTTACAGATAGTACATGTCCAGTGCACTAGATCACAGAATTTACTCTATTCTAATATTAAAAATAAACGTCAAGCAAACATCTGTATCTGTACAAGCCATTTTCTGAATGCATTATTGTGTATTTCTAGCCTGTATTTCTCAGTCTTTACAATGCAGCAACCAAGCCTTCTGATTCAGGTTTGTGGTACGAAAGAGTTTGCGGTATGAACCCAACTCTATTTAGGAATTCTAATAGCAACCAAAAAGCCCCTGGAGACAAGATGATGATAAGAACAGGGACATGGGGGTTTTTTGAGGGTAAATCAGGTTTTGGAATGTTCTAAGCTGCAATTTACATTCCAGGGTCAGAGAGCACTCCTACCCAGTCATTATACAGCTGAGCACTACTGAGACCATAAGATCAGTATGTGCCTTTTGCAAAAAAACAAGCATGTTCACCATATGCAGACAAAACCTACAGTGACTTAGTTAAGAAATATTCTATCAGTCCTAATGCAGTCAAGACAAAGTACTCTTTATCTGAGTGAGGGGAAGGCACAGTCTCGTCTGACAGTTGTGAGAGTGCTGGATGATATCCAACACAACAGGGAGGAAGCGTGCGATCTTGGACTCCTGATTTTACTGTAGAAACTTACTAGATGTGCTGACTTTGCTTTGTTCAAAGAATCCACCAGCAACAAAGAAGGGCTGCATTTTGTCACCAGCATGTGTTAGAATGTCTCTTTGGTGTTGTATCATGCAGAAATTTCTGCAAATTTGTGTTTTACACATAACCATGGTAATCATCATTGTTGTTAACTGAGCCTCTGGCCTGACTACAGGCTCTTAGGATTTTATTTGGAATAATAGCTGTGCCTCTCAATGAGATCAGTTTTTAATAAAGCCAGTGCAAACTCAAAAGAGGGTTACATTAATGTTGTTTTAATTGCCAGATTGTATCAGCACAGCCTGTACTGGCAAATTACTCATTTATCTTAAACTAGTTTCTATGCATTGCATTGGAGTTTTATACTGATTTGCAATATTTAAATTTTAAAATCCCTTTTGTCAGATGAGTACCTTTTCTAATAGCGTAACATTTAAAACATTTTTACACGTTCAGAAATTGAAGCAAGTTTCTTACTTTCACCTGTTTATATTTAATACATATTTTAATACATTCTTCCAGTTTATTTACAATTATTGGGGGAAAGAAGTAGTGAGGTGAGAGTGAGCAAAATCACAACAAAATTCAGCTGATTTCAAGACAGCAAATCTTTGGATCCCAATTTCTGAGTTGCTGACTCTAGTATTCTTCCTTAAAAACATGCAGTAGACAGTTTAACCAGCCTGCCCTGTAGGACCCTTTGGAGACCCCAGTATTTTCCAAGGACCATTTCTGTTAAGGATATAATTCCAAGGATATTTTTTCCTTTGATAAAAAAATGTTCTCTCTTCAAATTTTTTTTTTTCCTGACACAACTACACCAGAATTCTAAGAAAGCTAAAAAAAGAGAAATAAAGCCGAGGGAGGTGGGGAGGAAGGTAATACCTATAGAAGTATTGCATCTTTCAATGCTAAATGCACAGCAAGCTCTGTAGGTCAGGCATGGCAAGAAATAGGAACCAATATTAGCAAATTCTCACACAAGCGTCCCATAACATTTGTGATACCGGTTACACAAGGGAATGTTTCAGACAGGAGGTCTCCCTGCAGCACGAACAGCCGTAGACCTCCGCAAGGTTGAGGTCGGTCCCTCGGCAGTTTCCCGGAGCAGGGCCAGCCCTGCCTTTCCCTGAGATACCGCTGCCCGTTTTAGGGGCACGGGCTGGAGCCGCTACAGGTGCCCGGGCTCCAGGACCTCTCCAGGCTCCTGCCTTTGCACATATCAGGGTGCGGGCGGCCGGGCCCCCTCGAGGCCCAGGGACAACCCAGCCTGCGAACCGTGCCGGCAGGCGGCTCCGCACCCCAGAGCCGGTCGCTGCAGCGCGACGTGTGGGCCCTTGGCAGCACCACAGTGATTCTCCTCGCTGTGGGGGGCACCCGCGGGGGTGGGAGCACTCCTCCCACAGGAACGAGCCTGCTCTGAGGGGCAGCCACTCGCGGGGAACCACGTCTTCCCACGGCGGTCCCCGGGGAATGCTGCTGGCTGCCCCACGGTGCCGGAGGGGCCGCCCCAGGTGCCCACGCCCAGGGGCTGTCTCCAAGCTCGGCGGCGCGGGAGGCCGCGGGGAAGCGCCGGGAGGAGAGCGGTGCCTTCGGGGCGGCCAGCCAGAGTTCGTCACGCTCCGGCCGGAGGGCCGAGGAGCAGAGAGTTGAGCCACCACCGCGCAGCGGGGCACCAGCCTCCGCTCTCAGTCAGCCACAGCCACAGCCACAGCCACAGCCACAGCCTGTCTCCGCACGGTACACTCCTCAGCCATCCCGCGAGGGCTTCTACTGGAAGAAGCCCGGGCGTCGCTGCAAGGACCTCGACGGGACCACTGGGCGGCGGCACAGCAGCGCCCTGGGGCGGGGCAGCTCCTCCCCGCCACCATCGAAGGTGGGGCCGGGTGGTGCCGCGGGGAAGTGGCGGCATTTCCGTAGGGTCTCGGCTTTACGGAGAAGAGCTCGTCTCGCAGCAGGGGCAGAAGGACGCCTGGCCGGCACGCCCGGAGATGACAGACGCCCTGCTGCCCCGCGGCTGCCAGACGGCAGAGCCGGCGGGAGAAGGCTACTTTCGGAAGGTGGGAGGCTCGGCGGCCAGCCCAGCACGGGTGGGCTGCGTGCATAGTGGGCTGCGTGCCCGGGGCGCACGAGGGCGGTTCAGGGCTGGGCGTCCCCTCTCTGTCGCTCGCGGTCTGCGTTCTCCCGACGAAGCATTGGGGACTCCGTCCCATAGCAGCCCACGGGGGTGGGGAGCAGCCTTGGTGAGTGACGGGGCCGGGAGGCGAGAAGGGAAGCTCGCCCCGACGGAGCGCGGCTGCAGGGACTGCCCGGCCTCCGGCGAGGGGATGCGCGGGGACCCTGGCGGCCCTCCCCGGCTTCTGAGCTGGGCGTCAGCCTGAGGGACAGGAGCACTCGTAGCTTAACAAAATGAGTCAAATTGCACTTGTCGGCCTTCTTTTTGCTGTCTTTATTTATATTTTCCCTCCTGCTCTCTTCCCCGTTTGCTACTAACTGCGTCTCCTCGCGCGCTCTCTGGTAAATTGCCATATATACCTGTAAGAAAGTTACTGGATTAAGGTAACGAAGTTAACAGATTCGTTAGGAAGTTCCTAATAAACATCTGCCCTAATTACTTTTCAGACTGACTGGGCGGCTTATGCCATAACCTGCGCCTGAGTTCTTTCTGCACAACAGTAATTATAGTTAAGTATTGCCTGTAATGCAGCCCTGTGGGGTCCTGTGAACTTCATTGGAGGTAAAAGGCAGCAAGTGCTGTTTTCAGAGAGCTTTGGTTCGGCCTTCCCTTGCTGTTTTTACGTTCTCAGTGCCTGTAACTTCTGTCCGTAGGTTTCCAGTCGGGGTGTAGGTACACGGGGAGGTTTGGTGTAGATTCCGGATCCGAGACCGTGAACTGTCTAATCTGGGAGGGGGTAAAAAAAAAAAAAGCTGTATACAGCAGGTTGTTGCTGCTCATTTTTGTGCAAAAATAGCCCCATACTTCAGCAACTGCCTAGATTACAGGGTAGGGAGGAACGTATGCTTTGCTTTGTTACTTTCTTTATAGGCGGTTTGATTTTTTTGCCACAGTCTTTATCAAATTCATAAGCCTGCAGGAGCTTAAACAACAATATTGCTCTTTAGCAGAGGAAATGTTTCTAGCTAAAAAGAGCCAAGCTTTAGCTGTGCCTGCCATGCTGCAAGGAATCACTACCACCTTGTAAACAACTAGACAGACTGAAACAAAGCTTTGACCAAATCTTGTCTGACTTCCTCATTTGAGTAATCCTACTATAATATATGGTGAGTAGATCACTTCTTTCTTAGTAGTCTTTAGCAGGTAATCGTACAAAGCGGCCAAGTTGCAATTACTTAGTTTTCATAGCTATGTTTTCTACACTGTAGGAAGCTCATAGGCTGCCTCGAGGCATGTTAGTAAAAAAGTTGACTTTTCATGAACTTAAATCAACTCTTCCACCTGTTTGTTTTTCCTGATAAGGACTAACAGAAGATTAGTAGCCAAGCTGTGCCTCAGGTCATAAGAGTAGCATGTCTTCTACACTCAGACTTGCTAAAGGACTGTGTTAATTTAAAATTAACTTCTTGTATGTTACAGTTAAGGTCACTAAAACAATATTAAACCAGTGTGAAGTCTATTGGACAGGAATGAAGGTTTTCTCATATATGAAAATACTGTAGGATCAATTCAATACCTAATCATGAGCTTATTTCTTATTACTTACTGCTTTAAGACGTAGCAATGAAAAAGTGGGTGTCTGATAAAATCTGAGTGAGCCAAGTGCTGCAGTGAAACATTCTTCCATCTGTTCCCTCAGATCCTGGAAAGGTTCAGCCAGCTCTTAAGTGTCCTTAATAAAGTGATGGAACTTCAGATTGGGCTAGATGCTCAAAGCTTCGGTCCCTAAAAGTAAGCAGGAAACCAGTATACCTTGTTATGTATTCGTTGAATGGTTTCAAAGGTCAGAGCTTTAATTTTGACTTAGAAGTTCTAGGTAAAGGGGGGAGGGAAAACAAAACACCAAAACAATCCTACTCCTCAAATCTTTAATAGGTATAAGCTGTGAACCCAAGGAGATACCACATTTAAAGTATCTACATGTCCCTGTGAATGGTGTGCTTGGTGATTTCGTGTGACAGAGCTTTTGATGGGTGTCCATGGGTCTGCCCCCCTTCCCCTCTGAGTTACTTTGGTATTGTTTTCCCCTTCCTTTCTAAATCACACTCTTTGTTTTCCTGAAAGTATTTGAGAGTTGGTTTACCACTTTTGTTGGTGCAGAATCACAACAGTTTCTGAGGATAGTTCTTGTGCTTTTAGGTCAAAAGACACTTAATTGAATTTTTTTTTTATGCTGTAAGCTGTGGAGCAAGGTGAAAACACTTGCTTTGCATTAGTCCTGCTCAAACATGGTTTCCAAGCACTATGCACTATATTACACAATGAGGTTGCCTCCCATACTTTCTAAGAATATCATGCACAATGAAATTTTATAATTAGGAAAAATGGAGCAATTCATACACTATCCAATTGTTTTAGACTCTTGATATTTTCTTTTGATTAATGGATTTCTATGAAAAGTGTGGTCAAGGTCTCTATTGCTCTTTTGTGTATTATGCTTTTGAAGTTTTAAATGTGGCATACCAGAAAGCAGCCCTCAGTATCCCCAAGATGCAGTATGTAAAACAACTTATTTACTTAATTTTTGTTTAGTGTCTTTTTTTTTATATAATGTAGGGAGGAGACTCTGTAAAACTATGACTGGCCAGACATGAGGAAGCAGATGTACATGTGAGTCTGAGGTGTGATGGGTGCCAGCAACGGAAGTCCACTTGTACCCTTTGTCAGATTTACCCTCCCCATTCCCTTCAGTGATGTCAGAGCTGCTCTGGATGGACCTTTTCCTCTTTCCCTTATCCCATCTTTTTCCATTATCTCCTTTTTCCCCATGGCAAACACCTATCATATATGCAAAATTAATTTTTTCCTTAAACCTGTAAGATGCTTTGAGCTGGCTCAATACTTGTGTGTCTTTGTTGGTGTTTTTTCTTTTTTAGTCATCTAATTTTAAGGAAATTACCTGTGCAGCCACACAGGTTATGTATAACTCCATCGCTGTTGCTCCTATTTGCTTCCTCTTATATCTCCCCTCTAAAATAACCCTCTTCAGCTGTTTGATGAGATGCAACCAAACTCGTGAAAAGAATTTTACTTTCAAAAGCAAAATGGACAGCAACAAAAAATATCCTTCCTGATATCCTGAAGAGAGTACGGCAAGATCAAAGAAGCACCTTACTTTCCATCAAAAAGAAGATGGTGCTTCTGCCTGAAACTTTTTAATTTCTGTGAAGATAATGTACCAGGAACTGGTTCTGCTACTGTTCTGTTTATCTTGGCTTAGTTCAGTGTACGTTGGCAGGGCATACTGTACATGTTCTCCTGGATGGTGTGAGTGCTTTTGGACCATGAGCCTCATATTTTGACCTACTTAGTATGGAGTTTCACATTCTTTCACTGTTACTGACAACAATCTGTGAATCAACCATGCATATACCACACATCCATCCAAATTCTGCCTCTGGTCTTTCTTTATGAAAATAACGACAAAACTAATGATAAGAACAAAGAACAACTTGTTTTAAAAGCATTTACACACAAAGGATTTTTCAACAGACCAATAATAATTAAAGCAGATCTGTTGTCATGTGCTGCTTTGCTTACATGGGATGCTTCTCCCAACCATGGTTATTTTTTACACCTGCCATGGTTCCATGGCTTGCTTGGCCTCTCAGATGTCTCCCTGTTTTTTTTTAGTTTCTTTTGAATTCTTGTGAGAGAAACAGCTTTCTTTTTCAAGCTGTTCTCCCCATTTTCTGCCTGTCTTTTCTGCCTGTCTTTTCTGCCTCTCTTGCAGCACACCACTCCACTTAGCCAGTAAGCTTTTGCAAAGTAGATATCCCTGAGACACATCAACATACAGAACTCAGGATATTTATAATATAGTACTCATTCAGTCACAGGATCCAGTGCTTGTGTGATGAGCTATTAGTAGGGCTATGCCTGCCTTAGTTTGCTTGTTTGTTTGGATGTGTTTTTTGGTGTTTTGTTTTGGTTTTTTGTTTGGTTTTTTGGCAGGTAGGAGCAAAGCAAGGAAGAAATACTTAGGAAGATCTTTATACTCTATTTTTCCCACCTTGGCTTATTGCTTTGTTACACCTTACACTGACCATAACTTTTCAAATTTCTCTCATCAGTGAAACAGTTTCCAAGCTTACCATTTCTACAGCTCTCTAGGTATTGGCTGGCTCAACATGAAGCGGCCTGGGTTCAGTTTGGTTGTTCTAATAGCAGTCCACAAAGGCAGAACAGTAGGACAGCTAGCTTAATGAATCTTTAGATTCTCATCAGTTGAACAAAGATGCATATTTTTTTCCCTTTCTTAAAGCTTTGCTTCCATCTGTGAGGCTAGATACTTATCATACAGACCAAGCTGACTCAGAAAGAATGACTGTATATTAGTCCCCTGTGTCAGTGAAGAAGGCTAAAAGCAGAAGCAAGCAGTTCCACAAATGAAGCACTGGGACTGAAAATGATGATAGGTATGGTAACTAGCTCATGAATCAGCACTTCCCTAATTAACTCTGTGTCCTTCGCCTCTTTTTGGGCTTTTTTCTGCAGGGCTTCCCCCAGCTGTTGTTAATGTATCAGTTTACCAACCTGCTGCACCTGTCCTTCCACTGGGGTTTAGCTCAGTGAGCTTCCTTTGAAGTCATTAGTAGCCAGGCAACCATCAACATCAGCACTGACACAGGAATATTTATTTGGCTATTTGTTCCCTTTCTACTTGTCTGGCAGGACAGAAACAACATAGCAGTGATTCATAACCCTTGTCATCCAATATCCACTCATTATATACAAATTCATAAAACCTGAAACAGAAAGTAGGTCTTCATGTGAAACTACGAATCATCTGAAACTTGGTTAGTCAAGAGACAGATATGTCTGATGAAATATGAATGTTACTTTTGCTTAGTGAGTGCTGTGACAAGATGGAGTTTGTGTAGGAAATACATCCTTGGAGTTTAATACAATGATTAGTTCTTTAACTTTATATTAATCTTTGGGCCAGGCACTTAAAACTATAAAATTCTTGTTTATGGCACAAGTAGACCAGGCTCTGGAAGACCAGATCTTCCCCATCTCTTTTTTTAAAACAAAAAACAACAACAGCAAAGCCCTCAGATATAACTTGTGCCTCTGAAAGATCTGCAGTATATTAGCTACATTTTCAAAATTGAATTAGTGATAAATGCAAAAAGAAACATTAATTATAGTACTGGAAGAAGGTAAGGAAATTTAGCAGGACTTGGGATCAGTTCTCGCAATACTAGTGTGAAAAACACTGTTTGCTATGATTGCTGTTAGAGCCCAAGAAACTGTGTGCATGAGTTCCATACTTGTTATTTAAACATACATGTTTAAATACCTGGAGGATATGGCCATTTGTGTACACTGTTGGGCTTGACAAGCAGCACAGGCTGCACTGGCTGGCAAGGAATGTTTTCCTTTAAGTAAGGAGGCACACCCAGTTTCAACTCTGTGTCACCTTCAGACAGTATGGCTCATCTTAAAAGTTTAAACCACTACTTTGTAAATCATGTTTATGTTAATTTCGAATACTTACTGCTATTACTCGTCATTTGGTAAACAGTCACAATTTTTGTGTTCATCATGACTGGACTTCTGATGTGAGCCATGTAGAAAACCTGTTTGGGAAAGACATCTACAGGCAGGAAGACAAAACTCAGCGCTGCTTGGACCTGTTTGCTAAATAACTTCTTAGTACGCAGAATTCGTGCTTTATGCAAGGGGGTATCTGTCCCAGAATGTGTATTTCTTGTGGATTTTTTTAAGATACTGGTTATTTTTGCTGGCCTCTATGCAGACTTCTACCCATCCATTTTATGGCAGCTTGATTACAATAAAGAGTTTAAGCCTGCAAATGAAGGCAAACTAGCTGAGTGTCCTCATCCCCTGTGCAGGAGATGTAGAAAGCAACATTTTCCAAAAAGTAAAACATTAATTCCATACAGGCTTTGTGAAGTTAATGGGAGCCATATGCTTGCAACCATATGCTTGCAACAGGTAAGTGTATCCTGAAAACAGACTCCTCTGTCCATAAGAAGCCTTTTATGAAAATTGTTGCACTTGCAGGCACACTGGGGGTGATACAGATACCTTGGTCTGTCAGTGCCTTGTCCTGTTAGGGCCCAGGGCTGGTATTCTTTCCTACAGATGAACCTGAAAGGCAGGGAAACGTCTCTTATGCTTTTTCTCTTTGCAGAGAGCTTCAGATCACTGCAGTTTTGTACTCATTGTTCAGTGGGAGCTTGATTAAAAGTTCATTTAAAAGGAAGATATCACTTCTACAAGCTTTGTGGGCTTGGGAATCAGGCAGTTGATCTTCCTGAACAATTTCCCAGAAGCGAAGCTGTAAAGAAGTGTTTGAATGATGTCATCAAACATGTGGTGCAAAGAAAGGGCAGGGAGTTCTAGGAGGAAGCTGCAGCTTTACAAAAAAGGTGAAGGGCAAGGCAAGAATACGTTTTAGAAGGATGCTTGAACTAAGTTGTCAGTAAAGTTGGAAGGAAATACTTGTGCATAAATATGGAGAGGACAGGTCTGAGATGAGAATTAAATACTCAAAATGGATGCAAGAGCAAGAGGAAATAATTGGTGAGGTTCAAATGAAAAATGGCATGGACAGAATGGAAGGAGATAAGGTTTTGAATTGCAGTAGTAGAAAAGACTATACAATACAAAATGAAAGAAAAGCAAAGGGAGAAAGAAAGCTGCATCCCAGAAAAAGAAGCAGACTAAGAGCAGAGAGCAGCTTGTGGCTACAAGACCATGTTATACACTAAAGTGTGCCTCGCTTATGTTTTTGTGTATAATTATGTGTAAAGGAGCATAAAGTATTTGGTAGTTAAAGGACTACTTCTGATCTGAGATGAATGAGTGAATTTGCTGCATGTGTGTATTCCCTCCAGTAAAAAGTTCACCTTCTGTGCGTGTTGTGGTTTGACACTAGCCAAACGCCAGGCACCCACAGAAGTAATTTACTCATCCTCTCTTGCTCTCAGCTAGGCAGAGGAGAGGGGAAAAAAAAGAAATTAACGAACGGTTCATGAGTTGAGATGAGGACTGGGAGAAAACACTCTAAGGGCAAAACAGGTTCAAATTTAAAGGTATAAAGTAAATTTATTATTAATAGAGTCAGAGGAGGATAATGAAAAGTAAAATAAGCCTTTAAAACACCTTTTTTCCCCCCAGCCCTCCCTCCTTCCCACCGACAGCACAGGGAGAAAGCGTCTGGGAGTTTTGGTCAGTTCGTCACTGGAGATCTTCTGTTTGCTCAGGGAGAGGAGTTTTTTCTCTGTTATGCCCTGGGGTCTCTCCCACAGGCAAACAGTCTTCCTGAAACTGTTGTGGCATGGGTCACTCATCCACGGGGGGTAGTTCTCCAAAGAACAGGCTGCTCTAGTTTGGAAGCAGCGGCTCTCTCGCTGTATCTCTGGTAGCAGGGGCCCTCTCTCCCCAGTCGGGTCTGCCACTGGGTCTCAGCTTTCTCTGGCATCCACCCACTCTGGCATGAACGCTTTTCCCATGGGCTGTGAGTGGATCTCTGCATCCTCCGTGGATTTTGTGTATTACAAGGGGACAGTTTTTTCACCATGGTCCTCACCACGGCCTGCAGAGGAATCTCAGCTCCAGAGGTTGAAGCACCTCTTCCCCTTCTTTTTTTCCCACTGACCTTGGTGCTGCCGTGTTGTTTTCCCTTATATGTCCTCACTTCCTTCTCTTCTCTGACTAGCAGAAAAACTGCTGCTCATAGGTACCACTGCCAACAAGTTCCACTAATTCAAAGATTCCTGCAGGATCCCACAGCGCCAAGAAGCTGATTTCCTCTAAGTTCCGCCTCCGAGAATCGCTCGCGGTGTTTCCACTGTTGCCACGCAGCCCCCCCACCACCGTGCAGGCAGTGGTGGCTGCCACGGCACTGCTGTCATTTAACACCTCTCCTCATGAGGGGTTGAAGAGAGCTGTGGGCTTGTGCTGTGAGTGGCATTTCAATGCAGTAATTCAATGTGGTGTGTTTTTTGAAGTTACCTGGCAAATGGTGCTTCTGAAGATGTTTGTACAAGGTTCCTGTAGTTTTACCTATTTATTACAAACTTTTCAAACTAGATATGTAAAATTAACATTATTGGGCTACGTGCCTTCTCAGTTGAACTAGTGTAATCTGGTTTGATCAGCTCATTTCTTTGTTGTCAAGTCAGTTTGCTTTCACTTGACAACAAAAACAAGAACTGATCTTCAAATACATGATTAGAATTTCATGTTCTATTTAAATACTCACTTTTGTTTTGCTTGTATGTCATTGCTTGACCACTCATAATTAGAGCTTGTTAATAAACTTTTAAATGCTCTTATACAAAAAATTGAATTTTTCTAGTCAAAGCTAAGAGGGAGACATCCAAAATTTAGTGTCTGGAGTAGTTGAAAGAATACTTAGAGAGGTGTGAGCCTCCTTCCTGTGTAGAGGACAATGCAGTAGGACTCTGATAAGCTTTGTAATGATACCCAGTGAGGCCACTCAAAATAACATTCTTCATTTAAGGGTAAGCCTTAAAACTGATTTTATTTTCTTCAGAATTATTAGTTAAGGCTGCAAGGATGTGCTGGCAGACTCTGAGTATTAAGATTCAAAGGCATTTGGTACTTTTTAAAAAAGATGGCAGGGGCAAAGAATGAAAGTGTGGAAGTTTCTAACATATTTTTAAAAGGAGTTAAAATTGTGTTTCCCTTAAACAGAAGACAAACATGCAGTCCTTTTTATTTGTAGCAGTTTGAGATTATCAGTGCTCAGAATACAGTGGCTCAGTCTTGTTCAGACACATTTCAGTTGTTTGAGTCTTGTGCTGGTGTAAAGTATGCACATGTATATGGGAGCATTCTTGTGAATTCCGGATTTCACACTTGACTTTTTAAGAGCCTAATTTGATAAGAGTTTGAAGGTATAATCATTTTATCTTAAGCTCTATTTTGGTAAATATGAGAGGAACCTAGGGAAGGAGGGGTAGCGATTGTACTGAAGGTCTGAGCCATCAGAAGGAAAGATCAGAGATCCTAAAACTGGGAGCAGGTTGTTGAATCCCAAACTTTGAGCACCACAGTCTGCTTTGGACAGAGTTGTATTTCAAGGCTGCAGACATCCCAGTATGGAACTCTGAGAAGCAGAAGCTTTGATGGGAGTTGCTGTCTTGCCAGGTACTGTTTTCACAAAATTCTAGAAACTTAATAACATTCTGTCAAATTTGGTTGCATTTGCAAAATATCTTGAAAATATTTTTAGGGGACAAGAGACTGGCTCACACATGTACTTAAGATTTAAAACAAATATTTTCTGTCTGGATTTTAATGTTAAAATGTACTGTGGTCATGGACTCTTTTGGTTTTAATGACCAAGTTTGAGACAAGAAATACTGTTGCTGATGTCAGATCATCATTGATGTCAACGTAGCTAATTTGTATTCATACAGAACCTGTGCTATTAAAGTTCATTTAAATTCAATATTAGTCCCTCTTAAGTTTCTTCCAACAGCAAAAACCCCTTGTTTTCTTCATTCTAGGGATGTAATCCTCTTGCAGAGACTGGACGAAGCAAACTGCAAAATCAAAGAGCTGTTCTAAACCAACAGATCTTAAGAGCAGTGAGAATGAGAGCTGGTGCTGAAAATCTTTTAAGGTATATGTCATGGCTTCCTAGTTCTCTTGCCCAAGCAACAATTCTGTCATTTTATTTTAATTTTGTAGAAGTCTCTTAGCTTTTGTATTTTCTCCTTTTTTCCCCAAACATGCTGCATCTCTTACTGTAGAATGATTTGTGAATCTCCCTGGATTTTTTTCAAGCTGTAGCTCTAGAGTCATTACTTGCTTTCAAGTGCACTTTCACTACTGCTAGGTTGTAGTAAATGAGAGCTGAGTGTTAGACTTTCTTAGGCTGCTCTCTTTGTTCAGCTTTATTGCTAGTGATAATGGCAAGTGAACCTTGCTGAATATTGGAATAAGTCCCTTTTACTCCTCAAATCAAATGAAAGTGTTGCCGCTATGCTGTTGGCTTTTCCCCAAGATCCTTTTTTTCTATGCTACGTAGTAGAAAGGACCATCTGTTGTCTTCTTTACTCCATGTAATAATGATATAGGAGTAGTAGGGTAGCACACATGTAATTTGAGTTGGGTTACCACCAGTTGCCACCAGATTCTCCTACAGTTTGAGGTAACTGGAAGAGATATTGCTCTTCATCTATTACCTTTTTTTTGGGATGTGTTCTCATATGTGGCTGTCCACATAGGAATAGCCTTATGTTGACCTTCTCTTAAGGCTGTTATGTCCTGTGATTAACTGCTTGGCAAACAGTCTATAGCTTTCCAATCTTACACAGAAGAACTGAAAACTATCCCAATTCTCATCTGCACTCGTTTCCTGTAGTGTCTGCTTCTCTGCAACTGGAGCAACAACTGGTCTTCAAAAACAAAATCTAGTAAATATACTTAAAGAAGTGAAAATGCTTGGATAAATTAAATTTTCTTAAACTTATCATTAATCATCAATAGGTTGCCCATTGTCTGTTACCTGCTTTTAGCTCCGTTCTTGCAGGAGATGTGACAGGTTGAAAACTTAGATAATTTTAGCCTCTGTGACTAACGTAATTGACTTAAGAAGTAAGACGTAGACCTTTTCTATAGTTAGCAAAATTATTATAGCTGCTTTTGAAATTGAGTGCTTCATTCAGTTAATGTATCTGCTTGTCTGTTAAGGAGTGTTTTGGAAGTGCTAAAGAGATGAGTAATATCTAATGTGAAAACTTGTAATGTTTAACCTAGATATTCTGAAGATTTCTGATGCCTGTATTAATTGCTGAAATACTGAAGTTGCTATTTACAGGAGTGGGAACTAAATCTACTTAAGAGTAGAGGAACAGACTTATTTCTAAGATTTTAGAAATCTAAAATGAATTTACAGCTGTTGAACTCTTAAAACTTGCTAGTTCTTTGAAGGAAGCAATTTTTAAAGTAACTTGACCACTGGACAGTTCATGAGTAGTCGTATTTACAGTCTCCTAAGGAAAAAGATAAACAAGCTTTATGTCTGCAGATTCTATTTGAATTTCATTGAGTTCTAAAAGAAACAAACCAATTGCTGTCCACAAGGGGCCTCCTGGAGTAGGATTTGAGAAAAAACTGATGCAAGTTTCTTTTCTCCTTGCTGAAAGTAAGCGCTAGGCTTGAAGCACATGATCCATATAGAGCAAAGACTTTTGTTCTTAGAATTTCTAAAAGTCACCCTCTCCTTTTTATTGTCTTTCACTCTGGAAGTTGAGTTAAAATTAAATTCAGTGTAGAGTTGTGTGGGTCTCCACAATATCACATTGTCTTTATAGCTGTCTTTTGCTGGTTGTTACTAGAAAGTATGTCTACAGTGTAAAAAACATGAAAAAGTAATCAAATTAAATTGACATAGATGTGCATAGCAATAGAGCCAATAGAGAAGTCAATCTGGATAGAACTTTGGGGTTTCTGAAAAAAAGATATTAGAATCCCTCCTGTGAAGGATGGTAAGTTAGACCAAACATGGAACCTTAATATATCATAATTAAAGTGCTTGTAGTGTCAAAACTTGGGCAAGTTTTTGGGTCCATTTATCTGTGTAGTGTTGCCTTTATCAAGGAAGATCCACTCCCCCATGTTTGTATCCAGTTTGGCTTATGAAGGCAACAGATATTAACATTGCTTAATTTAAGCAATCCAAGGTATTCAATAAAGTACAGCATAGAAAATTCACAGACAACTCATTTATAATATGAAAAACAAATTTAGAATTTTAGTCTTGGAATAATTAATTTTTCACCAAGGTGCTCCATAAAATTGGAGAACTGCTCCAAGTGGAGCCTAGATTTATGAGATGGTTGTTCATAAATATTTATGAAGGCAAATTTTGTCTTAAAGGTAAGTGCAAAATGATGCAAGTTTAAGTTTGTTATTGTCTTAAGATTTGGACTCTAATATAAGGGTACAATATCTTAAGCACAGATACCTTTTATCTTCAATTCATACCTGTGGATTTATAGAGACAGATGATATAAGTATCTTGAAAAGAGTAGGATTCTAATAAAACTGTCAGTATGGAGAATCAGGTTAGAAATTGTGATATAAATACGCAAATAAGTAATCACACAGAAATGCTTGGGGGGTGTTAAATACTAGCATCATTGTGCTAGCAGTTCAGTGTTGCCATTTAAATACATAAATGGCAAAGGAAACAAGGAAACAAAGTCATATTTATATCCAACAAAATCAAATTAAAGAAAAAATTGTCTTGGATTAAAAAGATCTGGTTGAAAGATATTTCTTTCTGTAATAACTTCTGGGGGAAAATGATTTTATTTTTTCTTAAGATGTGAAGTCTCAACAGAGTTTTATTCAGTTTATAAAGTGGGGAAGTCTCTGTTGAAGAATGTCTCCTGACTCCTCCCACCTCCACCCATCCTCATTGACAAAAAAAAAAATCACATAATCTGAAAATAGGATAGTGATTCTGTTTAAGATGCTTTAGTTTTTTTGATTAATGTAGCTGAAAATAAGCTTGACCCTTAATCATACATGGAAAATGTGGCTTATAGGAAATCTTCTGTGGCTGCATGCTATTGTCTAGAAACTATCCCAGGCACTCTCTTGACAGAAAAACCTAATAAATTCTGAAACATGAGATCTTATATCATCTCTTAAGGAGATAAAAAGAAATCTTAGAAATGCTGAGAATGCTTGCACTGAAGGTTTAAGGGGGTCAACCAAGCTTGTATAAAACCTTTTCCTCAGCAATAAAAAATTGATGTGTCTCTGCAGAGCAACCACCAACAACAAAGTACGAGAGCAGGTACTACTGGAACTGAGTTTTGTAAATTCAGACCTGCAGATCTTAAAGGAAGAATTGGAAGGACTTAATATCTCAGTAGAAGTTTATCAAAATGCAGAGTAAGTATAAAGCTAAGTTATTCAATTATTAACAGATCTTCTGTTTACCCTTGAAAACAAAATTGTTTCTAGGTGAGTATGAATGTTGGACACTAATCATGTGAAAGAACACAAAGAGCTTGATAGGAAGAGAACATACTTGATGGTAGATTTGTTGACTAAGGGTTAGTCTGCATATTTGTCCTTCTCTTGGGAAATGTATGTGCCACTCGTCCTTGGATATGAAGCTCCTTCGAAGAGAACTGAGAGCTCTTGGGGCTCTACTGCAAACACTTGGCACTTAGCAGGATTCCTGCTGGAACAGCTAATTGGCTCACTGCATTCTGGAGTGAACAAACTTAGGGATAGAGTAATACCTCTTCTCAAACATGCTTTGTACAACAGTGCTCTCTTTAGCTGGAGAACAGAAACACCATACTGACTTCATGTTCAGAGCAGACATGGGAATCTTGGATGCGTGCCCTTCAGTGACAGAAAAACACAAATTCCTTGGCTAAAGCAGAGAAATTTTTAGTAGATGAAGTTGAATTTTTTTCCAAGATGTTTGGCTGCACTTTGAAGAGCACATTAATTTTTAAATTGCAATGGATTGCTCAAAGATAAAACTTCAAAGTTAAGGAGTATTTATTGCTTGCATACTGAAATGATTTCTGTATAAGTTATATGTCTTGTTGCTCCTAAAACTAAATATATACTATTTAATTAACAGCAGCTCAAGGTTCAAATTGAAATGCTTCATGTGGTGGGGGTATAATTTTGGGTTCCTCTTAGTTAGGTGTTAAACTTCCAGGTGGATTACACGGAATTCTTAATGTAGAAGAATGAAGCACATTCCAGAGAAGTAACTTCCAACTGAATGCTGACTTGATGCAAAATAGCTATGTTGTAGTTTTCTCAAACAGCAACTTGTGCTAAACTTCTTACCCTCCACTCCCATGGCAAATGTTGACAACTATTTGATGCAAAAATGCTTTGGGGTTTTTTTGGTTGATCTTTTTTTTTTGAGATTGGGTTTCTTGTTCAAGATGTTACTGGTCTTCCTAGATGCATGTGAGTACAGAGAGCAGTTACAGCTGAGGAAATGAGAGCAAGGCTCCACAAGTCCTATTTCTTCTTCTACCTAAAGTAGAATATTTAAAATACTAAAAATATTTGGATTCTTACTGAAGGATGAGCAGGTCAGGCCCCAAGGCAGACAGAAGCCTTGAGGCTGGACAGCAGTATGCTTGTTATTCTCTCCTGATCCTACTTTCCCAATCTATTTTGAATGGTGTTTTGTCTTTCTTATGCTTTTCATTCTAAGCTCTTAATGCCTTTTATGTTTCATCAGCTAAAATAATTCATTTAACTGTACCTGCTCTCCAGCCTTTAACAGCCAGTAGCTATTAATAGTTATGCTCTGACTATTGTGCATAGAGGTCACACCCACGGGCTACTGGACTGCTTGTATTGTGTTGAAACTATCTGAAGGGCTGGCCTTCACAGTATTTGCACACATCTCAGCTGGATTGAGAAATGTGATGCTATTTCTACTCAGTTCTGGAAATCCAGGATCATTTCCATAATGGTTCAATACTCTTATGATGTTAACTACGTTGGTCTGGCACCTCAGCTGTGGAAAAAAAATTAAATTCACTTCCTTTGAATGACCATTGCTGATATCTACAGGGACTGTGGGTGGTACTGGAATGGATTGAATCAGTGAGTTAGGATTTCTTTTCCATGTGTCTCACTTCTTTTTGAGGAAAACATCTTTATATAATCTGTAGTAAAATTGTTGAGGTTTCTTCTAAAAGCCTCATCAGAAATCAGATCATTTGCACTACTTGAAATGGTGGTTTGGCTCTGTATCCTGGAAGTCCTTTTCAAGCTAGCAGAGCCACTTTCTGGATCATGAAGGACTCTTCCTCTGCTTAGGAAGCTGCATTCCTACTGCCATCCTCTCAGGATGGAAATTTCACCAATAAGAAAGCTGGTTTTGCTGATAAGACCATAAATGGATGTAGGATTTTGTAGTTGGTAATGGAATGCTCTAAACAATGATTAGACAGTCCAAAGGTTGTTTCCAGGAAAAATGAAAATATTAGATAAACTTTTTAATTGCTTGATAGTGATCTAGTAAATCTGCACAGTACACTATGTATCTGGAAGCAGCTCTGATCTTTTTTAAAGTCAGTTCTCATCCTTACTGCCCTTTGATATTCTAGAGCTTGACTTGCCTAGAGGTTAACACCTAGCATTGTGTAGAAACTAAGTAGTTCTTGGACTTCCTACTCCTAGACTGTGAAAGCTGATATACTTTGGCCCTGCTTCTCCCTGTGGTGCACACATAACTACTACATAGGAAATCATTGTTAGTATGGAAAATACTGATTTAACTAATACATGGTGTAACTACTGATATTTACCATGGCTCTTACTGTGGCAGATCTCCTAGCAGCTGTTGAGCTAAATTGTAGTAAGCCAGCCTTTGAGAATCTCCATTTCTTTGCCTGAAGGAAAAATAGGCTTAAATGAAAAAAAAAAAAGTGCAGGCAAGTAGTTTTCTTGACTCTCTTCTTGAGAAGTCACAGGCTATTAGGCAGATGTTCCTGTGGAAGAAAGAACTGTTATTATATACTTTTCTCTTTACCCCATCAGCATATGAACTTCCCGTCATCAAATAAAACAAAAGTAATTATAACAGACAAGCAGAAAAAAAAAATTCTGAATATTTTTGCTTTTTTTCCATAGAGAGACTTTCAGTATTCCCTTGGTACCTCTTGGCCTGAAGGAAACCAAAGACGTAGACTTTACACTCCCACTCAAGGTAAATTTTACATACACATTTCAGAATGAATAGTTAACAGAAATAACTTCCATTTCAGATTTGTTTAAAGAAACAGAAGTAATTGAGGTACAAATTATTTTTTGTTTTGCCCTAATATCAAGATCATGTCATGTTAAAAATTAACTACCAATTATTTGGGTCATTGCTCCTACCTAATTAGGACAAGGAGTCCAAAAATGGTATAAAAAAATTCCACTTTGGAGACAGGGTTAAACCAAAGAGAATAAAAATTCTCTCCATGGTTTTGTTTCTAATAAGAGTGTTGATTACTGATGTAAGTGTGAAAGGAAGTAGTAGTGAAGGTTTTACTCAGCATGATGTAGTGATACACCAGATTGTACTAACCAAGATAACTCAGTTGGGAAGCAGTGTTGCAGCACTAACACTGCTTGTTTGCTGACTAATACACTTTGCTGGCTACTTGAGCCATCTTCTGTATTTTCGGAATTTCTGTTTATTGTGCAATATAGATTTTTATCTACAGTAAACCATCTTGTATCTCTGTAGCATTTGTATCTATTTTTACTTCTGTGGGTTAAATTCCATGATCAGGTCATAGTACCACTTCATGTCATTGCAACTTTGTTATTTTAAGTGGAATTGCCCTAGTATAGCTTACAAGAATTTGGTAGTCTCTTTCTGTTAACAAGTTTTTATGGCCACTTGATCCCCTTGTCATTTTAGATAACAGGGTTCATTTGTCCCTTTCAAAACCACTAAGTGTTGCTTTAAAACCAGCTTGAGCTAATGTAGCAGACATTTGGTTCCTTTACATCACAGTGAAATTTGTCTAAGATTATTAATTCTACTGTCTTTTTGTAGTCTCATTGCTATATGTTACTGTACTGTTGACTAAAAGGGAGTAGACACCGTTCAAATCACAACTGAATCAATTTTATACTTTTTGGAACTGCAGAAAAATAGTTTTAGGGTTAATTTTGGGTACTCCAACTTTTTCTTTTTTTCTTTTTTTAGGACTTTATTCTGGAACATTATAGTCAAGACAGTTCAGAGTATGAAGATGAAATAGCAGATCTCATGGATCTGAGACAAGTAAGTTCAAGTATGGTATCCTATGAGGTCTTTTAATATAAAGTTGTAACTAACATTTGTATGGAATCAAAATACGACATTTTTACTTAAGGCTTCCTATACTCTTATTGACTTCATTTCTTAGACATGGTACATGAATCTCCATTGTCCAAGAGCTTTAAGTCTGAGTAAAGAAAAAGTGAAGAAACAGATGAAGTTATGCAAAATGATTGAGCTATTGAGGCTACTTTGTAAATTTTGTGAATCCAAGACTTGTATTGCCTACTATTTTTTATTTCAAAGTATTTTAATTTTAGCAGGAAGAGTGTTGAAGTGGATTAATCTGGCAAAATATTGTAGCAGAATGGTGGGTATTTCTAACTATTGTTTGTTTGCTGTATTATGCTAGAAGCATAAGCCTTCTCGGTAGCTTTCAAAAAATACCTACAATCTTCTTTTAATTAACTTTGAAACTTGCCAGACAGATTCTGTTTGCTTTTTTAAAGGTTATGTGCTACCTGTGTGCAGCTGAAAAAGTTTTGGCATGAATCCATATGGCTTTAAGCTTACTGTTCTCAGATTCCACACATTCCTGTGATATGCAGAACTCCACAGGAAGCAGAGCTTTACCTTTGGGGCTTCAGTGTCCCTCATGTAACCCAACAGAATGTTAATTTTAATGCTTAATTTTAACCTGTTGTGTTTCCAAGGCCTGCCGCACTCCTAGCCGAGATGAGGCTGGCATTGAGATGTTGATGAGCTATTTCCTACAACTCGGTTATGTAGAAAACAGATTTTTCCCACCCACCAGGCACATCGGAGTTTTATTTACATGGTAAGTGGGATAGTTTGTGTTTCTCTTCTTTTTTCCCCACAGAACATTGTTAATCATTAACTGTCTTTTGTTTAATCTGAAGCATGTCAGTGTGAGTCTCCTCTTGAATCCCTGCAGTGTGTGCTGTCAATTTTAATTTTATTTTTTTTTGAGTTAAGAGTAAACCTGAATACAATACACTCTTTTCATGCTTAGAGTGAAACCATTGGCTAGATTATAATTTGGGCTACAAGTCAGCACAAGGGAGAAAGACAGAAAATAATCTTCATTTTGGACAGCTACAGATGTTTCTGAATTCTGAACCTAGGTGTACAAAATGAGGAGAAGGAACAGAGTCAGACCTTCATTCCCTTCCTTCAATTTGTTGAGCCAGAAGACAGAAAGGAGTGACTCAATTTTTTTATAAGAGGGTATTTACTACATCTGTGAGCAAAATTTGACTCTGAATTCAAAATTTTTATGATGAAAAAAATGACTACCATGTAGCAAAGAGGAACTGTTAAGTTTCTAGTCAGAACTGCAAATAGAAACTTCCAATACAAGCAGTAGAGGATCTCACCATGCCAACAACTAAGTAGGAGAGCATAGCAGCACAAATGGATACTTCCCTAGTATGCTCTTTACCTCTGTGATGTTTTATGGGCACTTCTGGGTTAAATAGAGTGACCTTATGGAGGCACTACCATAAAATCTGCTGAAAACTGTCTCAAATTTCTCTGGCTTGTGTTAATTATGTGGCTTGTCCTTGCAGAACATAATGGTGTTTCTGTTCACCTTCATTTTCACTGTAGCAGAACAGTTAAAGATTCCACTACTCACTCAGAAAAACGTAATGAAAATACTTATTTTTTCAGGGGACTCTGCTAATCTTAACAGTTCTAATATTTGTTTCCCAAGGTATGATTCCTTCACAGGTGTCCCAGTGTGCCAGCAAAATCTGTTGCTTGAAAAAGCAAGTGTTTTATTCAATATTGGAGCTCTCTACACACAGATTGCAACGAGATGCAATCGTCAGACCCAAGCAGGACTTGAGAATGCTGTTGATGCTTTTCAGAAAGCTGCAGGTACACATTTTAAAATACTATAAAGGTCTTCATGCAAATGTCCCCAATCTCATTCTGATGCTGTACAGATTTCTGCATTTCCTACTGAGCTCATTACACAAAAAAGGAGCAGTAGAGACATTGAAGAAACCTATTGAAGAGCTCAGATGAAGCTTTAATTCAAAACCTGGAACTGTAGTCTGAACATGCAGATAAGATAGTGAGTGTGGTTAATGATTATTGAACTGCAGCTCAAAAGTCCAAGTTACAGCACTAGCATTAACTACTTCATTCCTTGTTTCACCAGCATAACTGCTTTTACCTCAGTGATAGCACATTGCTCAAATCTGTACAAGAGACAATTTACAGGTTTGATTAAAAGCCTTTTAAACCTAGTTTTCCATATGGGATTCTTAAAAATTAATCTTGCTTTTTCCTCTGGTGAAAGTTGCAATTCATTGGAAGTTGAGTACCTGTTTTCCATAGATTTCAAAGGCAAACAGGTTCAAAATAATCAATCTCTGTTCCAAGCAAGGAGAAATAGAAATTCTAATAAAGGGGATCCTATCTCTTGAACTAATGTGTTATAAAATCTTTTGTTTTCACTGGGGGCTTTTAAAGAGATTTTCTAATTTGTTTTGTAAGTATCATCTGTGCTACACATAATATTTAAAGACATGTCCTTTGTAATTAATATGTAGTGTCAGTTTTATTTCTGCACTAGCAATCTGTGACTATTGGTTTGCACTGTATGGGTGGCTTTATTAGCTAAAACCTGTGGAGCACAGAGTTGAATTTTCATAAATCCTCTCCTTTGAATACACAACTATAAAAAAAAAATAGTGTTTCTTTATGAATATTTAAAATAAATTATTTCTTAACTTCTGTGTTTCATCTAAAAGAAATTTCAATAGTTGGGAAATTTCTCCATTTTACTGCTGCTCCTTCCATTTTGCAAATAAAAAAAGTCACTGCTTTTCACTCCAACATGTTTGCATAACAGAATGAAAGCCAGACTGGAAAGGTGTTATTTGCTACCACAGTACCTTTGCAGGGCCCCAAAGCAACATGATCAGGAGGCATTTCATTGTACCTGTGCATGGTGCCATAACACTTCATTATGTTGGCAGAGGCATGGTATAGAGGCTGTGTTGACTGTTTCCCAGTGTTGAATTGAAGATATTGCACGGAATTTATCCTCAATAAATAAGCAGATATATGTTGAGAACAAAATACCCCATATTTTTTTTACTCCTGTACTTTCAGTTCCTTTCAGTAGGGCACTCCATCAGTACTTGGGATATGCCTGGTAAATTTGGGATTACTTTTTTTTTAGTGCAAAAAGGTAGGGATGACCATATTTCAGATTTGCTTAATGGCATATTAAAAATTAATGTAACATGGAAAATCAAAAATCACAGACACCATTTAGTAGGAAAATACGGCACAACATGGCCAGAACTGAGTGTAGTGGCAAGAAGTAAGATTACAGAAGCTGGAATATTTCCAAGGCAGAGGTCTTACTGTTACACTTTTGCAGGGTTGTCAGCAAGCCAGTGGAACTCACTAAACCGGTCAGATGACATGTAAGGCTTCCATCCATGAAACTGTTACTTAGTATTGCACTACAGTTAGGGTTTGTTTTAAATTTGACATATGATAGATATTATTAATATTTTGATGGAACCAAATGTCTAGAGAAGAATCTTATTTTTACCCTATTAAATATATTTATATATACAGGCATAGAATGGAGCTTTCACTGGGACACACAGTGCACTTAGCAGCATCTGAAAAGATTAATATTAAATTAAGTTTATGTGTTTGTGTCTTTTCCTTCTATCCCGAGGTTCTACTACTGTCATCTCCTTATAGGTATGCAGATTTTTCTCTTTTTTGTCCCCTGTATAAGCTTCAGCCTGCCAGTCCCACCTATAAGTCACATTCAGTTCAACAGTCTTATGGTCAATCACAAGAACTTTTACAAGCAAATCTGAAGGCAGTACCCTCAAAACTTGCAGTTTCTGTTGCTCCTCTGAAGTGTAACTTTGACAACTTTACTTGGAGATGGCAATGCAAAGCAAAACCTGTAGGTCAGTCTAACTTGTTATGTACCAAGAATCCCTCTAGATTGCTGTAGTGCAATACTAGAAAATATCCATTCCATCCTAATTATTACGGTACATGCTAGAATTAAGTTCACTTGTTTCTCTTTGTAATGCTGACCAAACCATTTTGCAATTGCAGGAGTTCTAAGCTACTTAAAGGAGACCTTTACTCACACCCCAAGTTATGATATGAGCCCAGCTATGCTGAATGTACTAGTGAAAATGATGCTTGCACAAGCTCGAGAGTGCGTTTTTGAGCAGATTGGTCTTTCCGGAATACGCAATGAGTTCTTCACACTAGTGAAAATGACACAGGAGGTTGCCAAGGTAAAATATGGGACTTTAAAGCTAGTCTTTAAAATAACTGTTTAAAGTGCTGTGTTATTACCTACAGTTTCTAGTAATATTAACAGGATTTATTAAATTTCAATGTTAACAACGATTACTGAAAATAACAAGGGACAGCTCAAAAACTACAGTGAAAAGCACAACCTTTCAGAAGATTAAAATGGGAATAGATGAAATTAAAATATTATTTTAGAGCTGCTAAAATTTATTCATAATTCATGGATTTTAACAGAAATAGGCTGTGAACTTGCTGAAGGTTTTTACAAGCCATTTATGTCGGTCTTTTAAACAGTACAGATTTCATCCACAGAGCTACATATAAAAGGCCAGGATTGTTTGTGTGATTTCTAGTTAAGTATTGAACACAACCTGTCTTGCTTCTCAGCTGCTGAAGGGTATGCAAACCTGAAAAGCTTAATCCAAAAGAATAACTAAATTGTAACTGAGGGAAGGACCTTGACAAACAGAGTCAAATTGGTACCTGCAGAGCTGTTTTGGGACTTGCCATAAAATGAGAAGACAGGCTTGCCCCAGAAGGTAGTTAATACTTGACTGAAGTATGCACCAAAATATTAGTATGCCACAAAGATATTCCTGTGCTTTCTCAGTTATTTCAGTGTAGCAGATACATAAGTGTTCCATGGTAGAAAAACAGGCAAAGCCTTTCATACCAACATGGTAAAGCCAGCCTGATATATCTGTAGGATTGATCATCTGCAGGGGAAAGATTTTTTGATTCTGTCAGTTGGAGTAGTTTGACCCATTAAAGCAGCATTCACTGCTTGAAAAACTATTTTATTTCCTCTGTACAAAGGATAATATCCCAGTTTTAACTAGACCACACAAACTTAAGGGTATGTATGGCTCCACAGTTTCAAAGTGAAGCACAAACCTACTGTTTGAATATGCTTCACCCTTTTTTTCCAACTGAATTAATGAGATATGTTTGTAAATTAAGACCTGTTTATTATATGGTGTTTTTATTTAACTATGAAGCCATATAGATTGACTGACTTAGTCCATCTGTTCTTGTACAAAATTGATTTACCGTTCTTGTGAGGGAAAAATCAGAGAAGACATTTCAATTTTTTTCCCAAACTTACTTCCAACCCATCCTAACCATATTTTTTCCCTTCTTTGATGTCATTGTACATGAAATTATCTTAAACCTGAATATGATATCCCTTACTTGAGTTCCTAATACCTCATATTAAGTTCTCATTCTTCAATTATATGCTTTATTTTAGGTGGGAGAGGTTTACATGCTGGTTAGCACTGCAATGAATCAGGAACCAGTGAAAGAGAATATTCCCTATTCCTGGTCTAAGCTGGCACAAATAAAGTCAGACCATTACAAAGCTCTGGCCCATTACTTCATTGCCACCATTCTGTGTGACCATGAATGTAAGAACCATTCTTCTTTATATGTTTGTATAAATAAAAACAATAAACACACCAACAGTTATAATTTGGTCTGTGAATAAGTCTTGGAACCAAGAACTTTGGTGCTTCAATATATATAAATTGTGGTCATTTTCTCTACTCAAATATGAGGCCATGCTCTTTTTGTCTTTTGAGAAAAATGTGAAAATGCAATAAACTAACTTAAACAGAAACAAAACAAATGTTATATATCCATTATATGCTACTAAATAGTTCAGGTTTTGGCATGTAAGTATTTCTTGCATATTTTAGATGATAAAACTAAAAACTTGAAATTCTTACTTGTATACACATATACACATATGTAAGTATTTTACTGTTTTGGGAGAGAATGTAGTAATAACTATACAACAATACACCTCTGGGAACAGGGGACCAAGAGATGTGTGTGGTTAATGTTTTTTATCCATTATTGCAGTGCAGCCTGGTGATGACAAAGATCAGCAGGAGAAAGCCTTGTCCCAGCTGTATGAGCACGTACCTGAAGGGCTTATGGTTCTTGCTGTTTTGAAGGATAAAGTTCAGAGGAAACAGTTAGGTAACTTCCACTTTCACACAGCTACTAGCTGCAGTTTGAAAATTACCTTGTGTTTATTGTCTGTGCACGACCACCAGTGGTTCCTCATGTTTTCAGGGAAAGCACATTTACGCAAGGCCATTGTTTACCACGAAGAAGCTCTGAGAGTCTGTGGGCTGTGCAAAAAGCTTCGGAACATTGAGGTTCTTCAGGAGGTTCTGACAGCTGCACACAAGCGCTCACTTCTCAAATATGCTCAGCTAGAGACAGAAGATGACTTCCTAAGTCTAATCCAGGCTCCAGATATACTCTGTAAGTGTACACAGCCAGAAATAAAGGATATCCAACCATATGCAAATATGCTCTCATGAGGATGTGACTTTAATTTAGATATATGAATACATATATACTATGCTTCCATACATAACATAAATATTGCAGAAGTATATACTATACATTTGTAACAGAGTTCAGATTCCTTACGTTTCCTCAATCACAGACCAATATATTTTGTTAGAACTGTTTTACAGTGTTTCCCTCTCTAGCAACACTGTTTTTTGGGGTATGTAACGATGGTGGTTAGTTAGAATCCAGCTCTTTTTGGTTACTATCTTGTGAGCTAGGAAAAATGGGGAAATTTGAAAAGTTAAAATTATATGGGGGAAAACTATAGTAACTTTCTTGAGCCCAACTCTTGTGCTAGTCTGGGTTTTTAACTCAATTTGACTGCTAATTTTTTTTCTACCTTAGTCCAACTCATACAATTTTTTCCTCTTTGGATACAGTAGGAAACTATAAGTGCTGGTTTTAAAAACTTCTCAAAGAAAGATAAATTAAAGATGGGAATAGCATAGTTTTGTTCACATGGATTTCTTTTAAAGTTTTCTGTATTGATACTGTGAGCTTTGAAGATATTTTTAAGGCAGTTCTGATAGCTGACAAATTTCCACAAAAATTAGTTTTTCCACAGCCCAGTAAGAATTTAGGACAAATTCCTATCTAGCTTGGAATGCAAGAAAAATAAATTTTGATGTCTTTTAACTAATACTAAAAAGAAAATTAATTTTGTTTTCTTTTCATTTTAGCTAAAACAGAATATAAAATAGAAACAATTGCTCCTCAGTTTTCCAAGGTGAAAGTTAAAGACTTCTTTCACAAGCTGGTATGTAACATACTAATGCTGACCAACCTCTGCCATTTTGATAGCAACTATAAATTCACTCTAGTGTGAGGGAAGGGACACAAGTATTTTAGCCTGACAAAATGATCCTGTAGTAACTGGGTTTTCTTCAGAAGCTATTGGAGAAATCACCTCTAGCTGTAGAGGTGTAAGTCAACTTGAGAGAAACAAAGAATGAAAGTGCCATTTCTATATGGCTTACATAGCATTCAGCCTTGAAAACCTTCATAGAAGTCCCATGAAGTCTTAACAGATAATTGCACACGACTTAAAGGGCAGGAAAAATACCTGGTAGGTGGAGAACCATGCAGAACGTGTGGCTTGCCACGTGACACAGCCAGTCTCTCAAGTAGCTCTGTGTGTGTCAGTAAACAGAAGGAACTGGGAGTTATGGTTAGGATCAGAATATGCGGTGTTTCATTAAAGAGTTCATCTCCTCTGAAGCAGAGCAATATAGGACCTTAAAGCCTTATGCAGCCAAAAGATTTGCACCTTAACAGAGATCCTGGAACAACTTGGCAGTTGCCTTTATCCCACTCTGTTTGAAGCATCAACTCAACAGTCAAGAGATAAGACTTAGCACTTTCAGGGAATTAGCTGGAAGTTAACCTGAGTAAAATCTGTAATAGATGAGCTTAAAGCATTATAACTTAGACAAATAGAAGTGCTGACTTACAAGTGACAGTGAAGCATAACATGCCTGCTGTTGTCACCTGCAGGGCCCCCTGACAGTGTTCTCAGCCAAGCAGAGATGGGCAGCTCCACGTACCATTCGTCTTCCCCGTGGAACTGAAGGGCTTGGATTCAGTCTAAAAGGAGGTTCACCAGTACAGGTTTATTGTCTTGATCCAGTTTGTTCTGCAGCAGTAAGTATATTGGTGTGACATTAACAATTTCTCTGCAGACTCTAGCATTAAAATGTACCTTTAGCTTTTTCATACCCATGTGTGCAGTATTTATTGGGTTCTACACGTTACTACAGTCAGTTCATATAATCTGAACACATCTTCAGTGCTGTGTATGCTGCAGATTGCTGAAGTACCCACATCTCCAACATCACATGAAACTAGAGTTGATTTCTTTCTCTGTTCATTCATAATAGTTAAAAAGTCACAAATAATAAAAGCAAATGTTACTTCCTTTCTTATTCAGGAAATTAGAAAGGATAAATGCTTTAAAAAGTAGCAACAAGAATAAGGATTAGGAAGGGAATGCAAGGTGTAATGTCTGCCTAAGGAAAGAAGGGCAAGAACATTTTATTGGCTTGTAATGTTCTTTCAGGGAAAATCCAAAGGGATAAAGCAGCATGCAGTGATGAGAATAGCTACAGAAAAGGCAGAAGTAAGCAGAGAAGTACAAATAAATATAATGAAGAAAAAGAAGTAAAGTCGCAGAAAATGTCTTCTGGGAGACAATAGCATAGTAAAACCCAGGGTTCATTTACTTAAGGAGAAAAGTGAAAAGAACATAAAAATACCCAACATTTGAGTATATCAGAATCACATTAATGGTAACTCAAGAGGTAATTTGAGTACTTGAGAAAGTTGCACATGTGTGTCCAGAGAATTGGTTTGTAGCATCTAAGAGCTAAATGCTTTGGGGGCAGAGACTGTATGATGACAAAAACATTTCACATGTTTTTACCATTCCAGATAATAACCTGTGCCAATTTTTTTTTACAGTCAATGGGCCTAAAAGAAGGTGACTACATTGTTTCAGTTGATGGCATGGATTGCAAGTGGCTTGGTGTGAATGAGGTGCTGGAAAAATTGCAAAGTGTGGGAAAGCAGCCCATGGAGCTTGAGGTTATTAGTTGCCAGGATACAGGGGCATCTTTGGTATGTAATGAAGCAAATATGTTTTGCAGATTTGATATGCTAGAGTTTTTTCACTTGCCTGCCTTCAGTTCCTGATTGTTTACTTCCATGTAGTCAGATATACCACTCAACCTGTGAATATATAAAGCCTTCAGATGTGTGTTCAGTTTTAAACCATCTGTTTAAACCATTGTGAGTTAGCAAGCTAAAGTAGTCTGTCTGCATTAGAATAGCTGGGTGGTGATTTATTTTGTAGTGAAGCTACTTAGATTAATTGCCTAATAAATTTCAAGACCTAGTTTATTTCCCCTAGCTTGTCCCAGAGGATGAAGGCATTACCCTGTTCAGCATTGGAAAAACCACAATGAAACAATAATGGAATGAAATAGAACATCCAAGACCACATGTTTATTTTCTATGCACTGTTATTCTAAATGATTTGTGACTTTTGTATTAGATCTGTATTATTTTTATTGTCTGTATTATTTTTATTTTGGTGACCTTTTAACTGTCTAGTCAGTTACTAAGCTACTATAGAATCTTTAGACTAATGGAAAGTCATCAGAAGATTAAAAAATATTAAGCTCTAAGTAACTAACTAGTTGTGTGAAAGAAGCTGTAGCTCAGCTAAATTCACTCCTTCATGCTTTTAACATTCTCTGGCAAGCTTAGACACTCAAGTAGTATTGCCTGAGAAGCCATTAAGATGCCCCTGCTGCTGTTAGATTTTATTGTTTTGTTGATTTTCTTTATTGAAAACAAGGAATTATACACCTGCCATTCTAAGTGGCAAATGGAAAGAAAAGGCTGGAATATAGTCAAATTGCTTCAGGGCAAAGCTAAGAGAAGACAGGGAAGGCTGTGCCTTTCAGGTAGCCCAAGAGAATGTTGCACAGGAGCTCTTACAGTTGTAATCAAGACAGAACCTGTCCAAAGACAGGAAAAGGACTCTCCTTCAGATCTGTGTAAGAACTACATACTTGAGCTTTGTGGGGAGGTTAGTGTGTATATTAAATGATTATGCTAGAAGCCAGTAAATGTTTAACAACCAAAGAAAAGATACACAAATTCCTTTATGCTTTGCAGAGTATACCCGAATCTACATGTGCAAAACACCAGGATTACAGCACTCTGAAGGGCCTTGTGCTCAGTTAGTGGTGTCAGTAACACCAAAAGCTTGCTGCAGTCTGCCCTGGAAAACTGTTTGCACAGTAACCTTTTGTTATTGTCAAAATTTTGACCCATTTTGGATGACTGATTCTTACAATGCTTCTCTTTTTCCTGCAGCATAGCAAGAGTGCAACTTACTCTATGGGAATGCAGAAGACATACTCTTTAATCTGTTTAGCCATGGACGAGGATAAAATTGACCAGACCAAGAAAGCCCCACTAAAACTCCCTTTTCTAAGTTGGGGAACTAAAAACAGACAGAAAGCTGCAAGTACACTCTGCCTTCCTTCAGCTGTGGCTGGAAGTTCTCAGATTAAGAAGAAACTTTCTTCCTTCACACTTTTGAATACAGAAAGTTCATTGTACTGAATCTTTCAGAAGTATCTGCTAAAAAGACTCTTGTTTAAAATGTAGATAAAAATATTGATCAATTTTATCTTCATATGTGTATGCATAAACTCAGACAAATACTGTTGATTTCATTTGCTGTGCATTGAGCCACTTAAGAAGACAGAAGCTGGCAGAAACTGTAAAACATAAGTATTTGAAGGTTAGAATGAAGTGGTTTGGGAAGTATACAATAACAAGATGTAGATTATAGAATTACTTGCATGAGGACTGGACTCCTTTGGAATTTCAAAATACAATTATGACTGACTTTATGACTATGCTAGATGAGAGTTATTTATTACAAGCTTGATGCTGAATGCAAAACAACAGGGGACACATTAAAGAATGATTTTGCTCTTAAGAGTCAATAATAAATCACTTAACACTTCTTTAAAGAATTACCTTAACAAACTGCAGGTGAGAAGGAATAATATTATTCAGAGAAACTAGTCTTGTGCCAAGGGGTGGTGTAATAGAGTTGTGTTTTTATGCAGAGATGCTTCCTCAGAGTACTAGGTGTAGTCTACTGAATAGGTAATTTAATTCTGAAAGAGAACTAGAAGGCTTAACATTTAAAAGGTCTTTTGAACTCCAAAAGGCTTTTACTCTGTTCTTTTTCTGGTTTAGGCTACATTTTAAATGCTTGCTGATTCAATTGTTAAAAACAGGCTTTATTCCAAACATTATTTAACCTATTTACCTTAAGACTTGTATCTCACTAGTCTTGATAAAATGGATAGCTGTAAAACAAATCTCAAAATGGACATATTATAATATATTGATTCAAGGGCACATAAATTGCAGTAATGCTTTAAAATATGAAAAAAGAAGTGCTTGTGCTAAGTGGCTAAGTGGCAGAATATTTATTTACTATCACATCAAGCAAAAGAAAATCCTTCTGCCCTTGGAAAAATTCATGAACAAGCTATATCTATAGTAAGGAGGGGCACAAAAATAACTGGTGAGCATTTCTTTGACATTCTAATTTCCTAAAACTAACTGAAAATTGCTAACACTGTAGTGTTAGTTAACATTGCCATCTACAGAGTAGATAGATACTTAAAATTTTCACAAAAATCTGCATCTTGGTGTAAACTTTAAAGCTGTCATTTATGTTTAATTTCCTATGTAGTAGGTGTACATATCTTGATGACCCTTATTTAAGAAAAAAATCAGGTACTGTCATTTAGGAGTAGCTTTTTGATTTTTGCTGCAGCTTGGATGATAAAGCATAATTTACAGGTTTTTGCTGTTGACTGTTGCCAGACCTCTTGTGTGTTTCTGTAATGTTGCTTACAGAGATCTAAGAAACTTTTAAGAAAAGTTCCTGTGCAATATCAACTAAGAGTTTAAAACCAACTTCCTTCCAGAGTGTAAACATGTTTCTAGTTTCCCTGTAAATGTTACGTAAAAAATAAGTTGTAAGTTACTTGTGACTCGCCTATCCTTAGTGTAATTACTTTTTATGTGTATTTGTAGCAGTGCTGCTTTTACACACACAAGCAGCAGCAGCCAGACACTGATCTGCACACCCCTGCCATACAGTGTTCCATACAGATGAGATTTACTGTGCCTGTGTGCTGAAATTGCTGTCTAAGTAACAAAACCTTCAGCAAAGTCACACCAGTCACCCTTCGGGCTCTTCATTTTCTTAACCCACTGTGATAACCTTCCTGGAAATACTTTCCCTCTTAGCTCCTGATTAACTCTTTCCCTTCTCATCATCACACTCCCTTGTCCTTGAGGAAAGCTTGGCTTTCTAAATTTAAAACACACCTCTCAATTCAAGTAAAAGTTTGGACCTCTCAGGTACCATACACATACTCTTAGTTTTCTGTCACTTAACTAAAGAGTCATTCCACACTGAGTGGTAGCCAAGCTGACTTAACTTGCAGTGAAATGAGTATGTGCCTTATGGAAAGAGGAAAACCAATCCTCTTTACAAATAAATTATCAAAATATTAATACTGGAAGAGTAGTATGAATTTTGCTCAAAGCTTCCCATATTATTTTCCTTGTAGTACATATTATAGTATAATTGATAGTATAATTAACATAGTAAAAGTTATAATTGATCAAAATATTTTTTAATTTCTTAGTAGTATGCCAACCTATATTCAAAAGGACAACATGAATTAACCAATAGTCTGGATATCAGACACATGAAAATAAATTTGATAACACCCTGTGAACTGGAGAGGTGACCAGAGAAATTAATTAGGGTAAAGTCAAACCTGTATTCCAGTAGGACCTTCCAAAGGACCTCCAAAAAGTTATAAATCAAAGATGTTATTTTAAAGCATTCTATGATAACTTTTTAAAACATGTAACACACTTCCAGTTACTGAGAAGTTACTATGCACATATTCATATGGTGATTTTTTTCTGGAAGATCAAAGTAAGCAAGCACATTTGTTTTCCATTTTTTAACAGAGATGCTGAAAGAGACAACATTCTTGGGGTTTTTTGTGCCAGATAGATGCAAAATATTTTACAGCCTTCTTTCCAAGGCAATTTTCACAAGCTTCATCTATATGAACAGAGCAGATGTAAAAAAGAAGCAGCAGAGTCTAGTTGCTGCTAGCCATGATTATGGAAATTAGCATAATATGTCATTATTAAAACCAACATTTTATCATTCAGAAGAAAAAACCCAAGTTTTCGTTTTGCAAAATACCACTGCACATGCACATCAGGAATGTAAAAAAGTATAAATTTGTTGTGCTACTGTTTGTCCAACTGCTTGCTCAAGCTCGTTGATGGATGCGTTACAAAGCTGATGGATGCTTCCAAACTGCTGTAGTAACAGCAGAGCTTTTGTTTTCCCAACTCCGGGTATCTGCTGCACTGTCCGGAGCACTGCCGGTTCTGCCGGCTGAGCGCGCTGCTGGCGAAGGAACGGGTTGGCGCAGCGATCCTTGCTCAGCTCCCGCACCTGGAGCCAAAGAGAACGGTCAGCGACACCCAGCGCCTCGCCCAGAGCTCTGTTTCCAGGGTTTAAAATGGTTTCATCTTAAAACAGTTCCACGTGATCACCAGGAAGTTTTAAAAACAAGCTCCCTCCTTAGGTGTGGTTCCTTATTGGATACAGTTCGATAAAATCTTACTAGGAAACAAATCATTTCTTAATAGCAACAACAAATGAAAACAATTATTTTTGTCACCTTTTTGATACAGTGAGAGAAAGGATAAAAAGAAACCATTTTAAAAGTTTCCCTAGCCTCAAAGTAAAATCTGAAGACGGTTTTGTCAGTGACGTTTGCCCAATGCTACCTAGTGGCACTTCAGTACAAGATGACATTTAAAAACCCCAGGATCATATTCTTTAACCTTTTTCCTTTGTTCCCAAATGAGCCTTCTTTCCACTGAACTATACTACCGTGTCACTGTTGCACAAGATTTATTCCTTGCATTCCCATGATGTTGTGTTCCTTTCAGATCCTATGTATTCTCTCTGAAATGAGTGATCACTGAGGAGATTTACCTGCTTTCCTATACATCCCATATTTTAATATAATACAAGAACTTACAAGTTGAATAATAAGCTGAGAAGCTTCTCCTTGATTTGCCACAGGAAGCAACACCATTCCAAGTTCAAGTACAACAAGTTTTTGTACTCCTAAGTAGTACTGATCACTGATTTGGGTTTTCTCTACAATTACAATTCCTGTAAGACTACTGGCCTGTATTGAAAGGAAAAAGATATTAGAAAAAACCTTCTTAATGACTAGCTGATGCAATGTAACAGAGAAGTATGAGCTGCCTAATACTAAGTCAGAGGAAAACGGTAAGAGGCAGCAACAGGACTGAGGTTTAATACAGCATTATCACACAGCTGCAGAATTTCTCAGTTTTCAGGTGAAAATTATCCCAAAAGTTCAGCTCCACTGAATTTAAAAAAAAACAAACAACACACACAAGAATGTTTTCAGAAGCATGGAATAAACAAATATCAACTTTTCTCTTTATATAGCACTTACATTTCTAAACCTAACCAATCTTCGTTTGAATTCATCCCCTGCAACCAAATCTGCTTCAGAAATAAGTAAAATGCAAGTTCTGTTTGAAAGATGGAAGTCCACCAGTCCCAAGCCATCTTCGAAGATGAGTCTAACTTTCCCTTAGGGTGAGATTGTTAGAAGAAAAAATACAGTAGTTAAAAATATACTAACAATTTCTTCACAGCACAACCTTCCTGAAGTGTCAATAATTCTAGTGAATTCATAATGAAATTAATAAAAAGCCTTTTTTCCCTTTAAATAAATCTATTACAAGCAGTCCAAATTACTGTGTGAGGTCTTCAGTAATGCAAATTAATAGCAGTTCCAATCTACAGATTTAAAAGTACTAGAACTGCTCAGTAAACTCTGGAGTTGAACAAAAACACTGCATGCTTTTCTGGAGGGATCCTCATAATTTAGTTTGTTGTGCCAGCAAGTCAGTAGCAAAGTATACATGTAAATTCCAGCGAGTTCAGTGTAGGTGCATATCTGCAAAGCCCCACAACAGAAGATTCTGACGCTTCCCTCAGCGCTCAGCAACTATGAAAACTGAGCTGATCACACATAACATGACAAACAAACGGGATCTTTCAGCCTGCTAACATAGTCTGTACCACAAACATGGGACCAGTCAGGCACGGAGTAAAGCATATTCCAGCCATTCTTGGCGTTACTGGGCAACAGAGGGGAATGTTTTGCCTGACTTACTACTATTCCTCTTCCAATCTGTGCTTACCTTGTAGCCTTTGGGCTACCTCTGACCCTCTCCACTTCTCATTTCCAATCACGTGCCCGTAAGGGACAACTACAGATCCTGCTGTCACAGGAAAGTTTGCTTTTGCTGTCATCAGATCGCCTTTAAAATCCTCCTTCAGTAGCCGTTACAGCCTAGAAAGAAATGTGGAAAAATAGCAATACATTTTACAAACCTGTTCCAAGCTTTTAAGTTTTAATCATAAACTTAGGATAGCGTCTCTTGCAGAATATTGTATCTCCTTCCTCAAGCTTCCTTACAGATAAGGTGAGCCTACCAAAATCGGCCAGCAGCTCTGCTCGCTTTAGAAGACTCTGGTGGCGTGCAAATTCCGCTTTCAGCTTTACCACTCAACCTGAAAAACGCCTGAATTAAAACACACAGATGGTGAAAAAAAACCACATTGCCTTTTCCACGCCTTCATCCACCCGTACTAGCAGAAAATCTTCCTGAATTGCAAAGGCAACTCCAGAAGCGCCTCCATCCCTCAGCTGGCGGAAGTCTCCAGAGCACTCATTAAAGCGGGAAGAGATTTCTGTCAGGTTTGCCGGCTTTACGGGGTGTTCTGCCTTTCGGGGAACTGGCAGCCCTGGAGGCTAAGGCGTGACCTGGGGACGAGCGCACAGACACGGCCGCCCCGAGGCGCAGCCGCGNGCGAATGAGGGCGCGGCAGGGGCCGGGCCGCGCCGCGGGGAGGCTGCCACGGCCGAGCGAGGGGCGAGTAAGGCGTGTGCCGATTGGAGAGCGCGGTCTCGCAGCAAATGTACGGTGGTGGTGTTTCCGGGTGGGTGGCGGAGGGAAAGGCGCTCGCCGCGAGAGGCCGCGGCCGTGAGGCGCTGGCTGGAGCCGCCCCGTGCTGATGGCGTTCGTGTTCAGGAAAGGCCGCGGGGGCCCCTTCGTGAGTATCGCTCAGCCTAGCGCCGGGCTTCGTTCCCGTCAGTGGGGACGGCAGGATAGCGCGGCTCCCTGAGCGACGGGGACGAGGGGTGGTCCCCAGGGTAGGCGGCCGCGCCCTGCGGCTGATGCTGGTGATCGCTGAGCACTTTGACTGAAAATCGGGGGAGAAAAAAATCGAGCCGAAGGAAAGACAAAGTGGTGTCCTGCGGCTGGTGCGTTCCTTTTCCTCAGTCCCGGGCCCGCCCGGCTTCTGCAGGAAGGGCAAATTTTCGGCGGGGCCGCCCCTTGCTCTCCGCTCCGGGACGCTCTGGGCGCGGGCGGTGCAGCTCGCTCAGCCCGGTGCTTGTCGGGGCGATGCTCCGAGCGCAAGTTCAGTGCTGCAAAGCGAACTGACAACAGTTCTGATCCAAGGATCGAAGTCTCAGAGCAGCCGAAGGCTGTAGGGTTGTCAGCAGTTGTGTGGGTGTTCTCTTCCAACGTACTCGAACTAACTTTTTTTTTTTTTTAATTAAAATTTCTAATTTTAATTTAATTAGAATGAAAGTATTGATCCTCTTTTATTGTCATACTTTTACCACGGAATGACTTTCACTTCAGGCGTGTTCCTTGGTAGCCTCAGTCAGTCGTATCTACAGTCGACAGCCTGTAGTAGATGAAATGGTGCATGCCAGGCAGACATGCAGAATTAGGAAGCTGTGCATTTGGAAGACTGAATTAAAAGACAGTCTTTTAATGCACCATTCAATTATCTGATGTGTAAAAACAGAAATATTTTCCAGTTCACATCTTCATTCTCCTGGTGGAGAAGTGAATTAAAGAATAATTGGAGGGAAAATAAGATCTGTAGCAGAAATAGCAGGAACTTAGTCTGTTTCACTCCATAAAAAAGTAACATCTGCTCAAAGGTGATAGATATTTCCTGATGCCTAGAGGGAGAACAAGAGGTAATGAGCACAAACTCAAACACAGACAATTCAACTTAAGCATAATAATATGTGAGGTGGTTCAGCACTGGACCAGGTTGGAGACACACAAGACATAACTGGACACTATCCTAAGCAACCCTTTCATCATTGACCCAGCTTTGAGCAGGAACTTGAACTAGGCAATCTCCAGAGCTCCTTTCCAACCTCCACCAATATATGGTTCCTTTCACAGTACTTCCTGTAGGAATTCTGGTCCCAGTTTTTCTGAGCTAGTATTTAATGTTATCCCATTTAAAAAAAACCTACTGTGCTTGCTGATGAAAAGATGTGTTCGGTTTTTGGTGTTTTTTTTTTTAAATTAAGGTTGAACTTTTGACTGCAAGACTTAGTGGTAGGGGCGGGTTTTTTTGCATCTCATACTGCTGTGACTGGGAATTGACAAACTGTAGAAGAAAAGGACTAATATTGTTACTCTGAAGCAGCATTCAGGTATTTTGAAAAAAGTTCTTTTCTAGTTCTGCTTTTTCTTGTATATATAGAGGAAAAAGATGAGTAAGTTAAAATTCTGGTTTTGCAAATTGCAATATATTGGATAGAAAATGTACATTCATGGGTCTCATGTAAATTACATTTCTAAACTTCAAGAGCAGCTGTTCATAAATGTTAAATGAACTTGCCAGCTTTATGTGGTGTTCTGATTTTAAGGGGAATGAAATGCCATTTCAAGTCTTCTGTTTACATTAATTGCATGTAATTGCTCTTCCTTTTTGTATTATTTGCATTGTTAGTTTTTGTGTTCATTCAGTTCTGCAGGTTTTTTACATTGTGATCCTTAAAGTCATTGTCAACTAATTTTATTTTAAATCATTTAGAAACATATAGCTCATGGCCTGGTCCCTGCTGCTACCATAGCTCCTAAACCTGCAGTTCCCCGCACCCCTCCCCCTCGTAGTCCAAACCCTTCTCCAGAAAGGCCCAGGTATGGTTTGTTTGTTTGTTTGTTTGTTTGTTTTTTAGTTTTTTATTGTTTCATCAAGCATTATAGCACAGTAGAGAAGCCTGATTAGGAGAATTGCATGACTTTGCAATATTTACAAAACTTCATAAAAAGAATGTATTTTTAAGGGGGGCAGTTTCCCACTATGAACTTTTTTCCCACTCCTAAGCATGGTAAATATTCAGGACAGTTACAAATATGTAACTTACCTGAGTCAATTGAAGACGAACTGACTGTTTAAAGTTAGTGTAATTTTTAATTTGGCTGCTACAGTAGAGTGTAGGACTGCAGCAGCATCGTGCTGTGAGTCAGGAAATACTAGCTCATTAGAAAAACATAATTAAACCTTGCTACCATACCAGGGGCTTAAAAAACTGGCATGTAAAACTATGCTGGATTGGAAAAACGCTAATTATTTTTCTTTTAAGTTGTAGTTTCTTAGAGTTTTTATTCTATGATTTCTCTGCATTGATTTAATCTTAGTTACTACTTGTTTTTCCTTATCATCATACCCTTCTGTGTACTCCACAGCATCACAAATATAGGCACTTTTGTTTACATATGCTTGTCCTGGTTTGCAGTGTACCAACCTGTATTAACAGTTTCAGAGTAATTAGGAAAAGGTTTAGAGTAGGGAATAATGGGGACAGAATAGCAGGACATGGAAGACCTTTTCAGCACACCAGGTAGTATTGTTATGGCTAAAGTGAATGCTAAATACTTTAAATTATTGATGTGAATTTTAGGAAACTATATATATATATATATACTGACATTCTATGATTTTTATGCCTGTGATTTGGGAAAACCAGTAGATACTGTACCTGACTCTTGGATAGCTGCATTACAATGGCTTGCTGCATTTTGTGCTTTGCCTTGGGAGGTAACAGTTTATAACCAGTCCCATAGCATTCAGTGGTATTGATGCTTGTTAACTGTGAACATTTTGCTTGGCTCAAATAGTGAAGACATTTTGCAGAGGAAAGATATACAATGTGGAGCACAGAGAAAGCATCAGTATTGCTTCATTGCTTTCTTCTGTTTTCTTCCAGGTCTGCTCTAGCAGCAGCAATCCTTGCAACAACACTGACAGGGCGCACTGTTGCTATTCCTCAGCCTCAGCAGCAGTCACTTTCTGAAAGTGATTCGACCTACTTGGAACAAGAATGCTTTGAACCATATGCAACAGTCACAGAGCTCAGAATAGGGTAGTGTATACTTTCTGTTTTGAGATCTTAAATTAGAAATGGGATCTGCCAATGATCAATTTTACCAAAGAGTGACTGCAAACTACTCTTACAGCTACTTACTTTTTTCTTACCACATCATAAATTTAGTCTGAAGTGTCTAACGATCCTTATTCTGTTTCTTGTAAAGTGGTGTCACACAGTCTTCAAAGAGGCAGATTTGGATTGTACAACAGTCATAAGTAAAATCATATAATATTTCTGTCAAATGAGGATCAGTTTGACAAAATGTGATGAACTGAGGAATCACTTGAATTACATGTAAGATATTTTCTTTGTGCTAAAATGATTGTTTCAAACTTTTTCGTAGAATTAGGAACCTTCTATCTCTAATCTGGAATTTTAAGATGGTGAGGAAAAGGTAGTACCAGTGTTAATTGTCTATTTTAGAGCATACACATAGACTACTGTCTTGGAGATGGTTTACTATGCCATACCATTTTTGGGGGTTTTGATCTGTTTTGTTAAGTTTGTGCCTGGGGTGGCTGCTGTCCCTGTCCCACCCCCCCATCCTCCTTGGTTCTGGGGCTGTCATGATGAATGGGAGCCAAGCTGGGGTTTCCAGAGAGAGTTTGGGGTGGGGTAAGAGGCAGCGATTCAACTGGACACACTCAGCTGGTATCTCTGACCAAGGATCCTGCTGTTTCTGTGGGGTTTGCCTGTTCTTTTTGGTTTGTTTATTTTTGCTTTGGCGCTGTGACTGAGATTGCCAGCTTGGCTTCTTTCGCTGCTCTGCTCTCGGGAAGCCCAGAGCCAGTGTGTGCCCGCTAGGACCCAGGAACACCCTCGTTCTTGTTGAGGGGGCTGCTCCCCCACCCTCCACACAGCCTGGACCCAGGGCCCTGCCAGCACTGGTGAGAAGTCCCAGAGAGTCTCTGTCAGCTGTGTTTGGGAGCCAGGCTGCTGCTGCCCAGCCCCTGCCAAGCCTGTGCTGCTGCTCCAGGGTTTTTTGCTACACAGTTTTGCCCCTGCCTGCCCGGAGGTAAAACATTCAGCTACAGCTACAGAGTTTCTGCTGCCTCCTGCTTGCCTGCCCTGGCTGAGCCCACCCTGCCGTTCCGCCTTGCTGCTTCCAAGCTTTCCTGCTGCAGCTCCTTTCGCTCTCTCAGAGGGGGCAGCAGAATTGGTTCATGAAGGCAGCCCCTTCTTCGTGCCGTCCCACCAGCCGGACTCCCAGCACAGCGCCCCTGCAGCTGCAGGGGAGTCGCAGCACCCCTCCTGCCTGACTGCCGAGCCCCCAGTGCCGCCGCTGGCCGTAATCGTGACTGCAGCAAAGGGGAAAGGGCTTGCAGCCAAGAGAAGGCTGCTCTTAGGTTTCTAGGGAGAGGGTAGTGTTCCACAGGTTCCATATCTAGCTTTTTTGGTTTTTTTTCTATTTCTGTGCCTTGGAGGCACCCTTATTATTTTGTTAATAACTGGGATTTTTTTCACTTTCACTCCCTGGTATCCATTTTTCTTTTTGGCAGAAGAAAAGGGAGTTATTGAAGCCCTTTCTCTTTAGAGGAAACGCTCATTCCAGGGTGTTTTCTCCTGAAATTTGTCTCAAAAGCAAGACAACTTCATTCCGTTTGCAGCTAACAGAAGCTTGTATGTCTGTCTAGGTCAGCTCTTTTGACTTGTGTGTATTGTAAGACTGATGGTTCAACTTTACTAGTGTTGGGTTTTTTTGAGGAGTAAGCAGTGCTGAAACAGGCATTGAATTGCTTTTTGCAGATCTGACTGGAAACTTGATGGTTGTGACAGATCTCCTCTACAGTCCCTGGAAATACGGGGCAATTATGGTGAAGATGAGGACATGGATACATGTCTTTCAGATGCTGATAGAGAGGCAGAGTCTGGCTGTCAGAGTAATGAGAAAAGGGAAGGAAGCTTTAGTACCAATGCTATTTATGCTGTTCCCTGCAAAACTAAAAAGGTAAGATTTTTAAATGCCTTAGTTCCTTTACTGTGTTTTGTTATATATTAATGCAATATTAATATTTTGGATGCTTTGTATTCTTTTCTTATCTTCAGACATATATTCAACATTTATTTCACATGCTAATTTTTGTGATTCATTTACTCTTACATGAATTAGGTAGGTTTGTTGGTTGTCAAAGAGTCTTTATCTTTGGTTATTAGGATCACACTGGTATTGTACAAAATTATCATACAAAATTTAGTCTTGTAAAATGTCCAATAATTTATATTGAGCATAGTACTTACAGAGTAGATGATTTGTTAAAAGCAGTAGTAACTTTACTGTTAAATGGTGAAAGCTTAGTATCATGCTAATGAGCACAGACCTACATAGAAATGGGGAGATTCAGAATCAAACAAAATAAATTAACCTTGTCTTGAACACCAGGGAATTTTTGTATGTTATAATTTTGGATTGTCTTAACGAGCAATGAACTTAATACTCCTAAGGCACCTTTAAAGTTAAATCAAAAATGATACAAAAATTTAACAAACAGGAAGAAGTACATGAGTAGGAGAAAGACAATGAAAGATGTCTTAAAAATTACCTCTTCCAAAAGAACCCAGCACCAGTAAAGTGGAACCATCAGTCTTATAATATACACCACAAATCCCAAAACATGAAAGAATCCAAAAAACACCCCAAGGTGAAGAAACAGTAGGTGGTAAGAGGTGGGAAGGGGAAGGAAAAAAAAGGGAGTGAGTAGAGTATGTGGAACACCAGTATGTGATCAGTGGGAAGACCAGCAAGGAAAATGTTAAAAATGGTTCGTCAGTCCCTCACAGCTGGGATATAGTGGATGAATGGTTGAGATTTGATATTTTATTAAGATCAAGATTACGTGTGCCACTGCAAACAAGTAAATAGAGTGTAATTTCATCGACTCTTGTAACTGAATAAGGTGACAGAGAATACTTGCCCTGTGAACTAATCACTGTCATACTTGCTAACCTCCTGTCATTGTAAGGTTTAGATTTTATTTACATAGAGCCCTAAAAAAACACCACAAAAAAAATACCACGAAAAACCTCCAAGAAAACAACAAGAACAGAAGAAGCAAACCTTATAATTTATTATGTTAAAATATTAGTGAACAATTCTGAATGTGATTGGGATATTAATACACTACATGTTTTGTACAGATATCAAAGTACATGGGCTATTTTAACAGTGATCATCATGATTTAGAGAGAGTGGTCTTATTTTTACATAGGAAGAGTTTCCACCATCTCCTATTCCTAATGCTGACAAGAAAGAGGTTTCTTCCCATGAAACTGAGTGTCAGGTGGTGGTGGTGGATAAGTCAAGTGTGCAAATAGAAGGTAAGTAAACTTTCTTTAAGTCAAAATGATGTGTGTTTTAATACCATTGGGAAAAATAATTTTTTAATAAAGTAAATGCAATACTATATTGTAATGTTATATTCCTTTTCTGAAAGGGCAGTTAAAGAAATGTTACTAAATACTTCTCAATTTCTAATAGTTACAGAAAATTAAAAACCTGCAAAAAGATGAAAGATTGGTCTATATTCACTATGGAATGAACTGTCAGCCACTGTAAAATGAAGGGGTAGGGAGTGAGGTTTTGTAAACCCTGTCTTGTAAAGTACAATCATTCTCTACTACGTTTTTGTTCATCTATGTGCCAGAAACAGTCACATTTATACTCTGGAACCTATTGGAGTTTTACTGTGTTCAAAAAAAAGGAGAAAAAGTAGAAGTTATAGAAACTAGCAATGATAAAAGGAAAAAAAGCTTGAGATAGAGGAAAACATTTTTAATCAGTTATTTTACTTGGATGAAAAAATACCATGTCTGAAAAACAGTAGTTAAAACTTTTTGAGTTTTCTAATGATCAAATGGCATGATAGTAGTGTTGTTTATCCTTTCTGCAAAAGTGGAATCATCACTGCTGTCTTTTAAGACATTCAAATTGTACATCAGGTCAGAGAGGATGTTTCTTCAGAATAGAGAAATAAACATGATCATCAGTCTCAGGCTATCAGCCTAAGCTCTGAATTGTTAGGCTTCACAAATAATTTTTTTTCAATAAGTAATTTCGCTACATTAGGGATATTTGGGTCATTTCTGGACCTGCCATTAGGCTATTTTCTTGTAACAACAGAATATTGTGGAGAAAAAAATTGTAACAGTAGAGCAAGACCAATCTGCTGATATAGCAGTTTTCTTGCATAATTATTTTGTCTCTTATTTTAAAAGGAAGGGAAATAAGAATTAGTTTCAGAGCTGGAAAATTTTTTACAGAGGATGGCTGTAGCAAATGATGAATGAAAAAACACGGACTCCGCTTAGCAGTTGCAAAGGAAAATCATTTATTGCAAAAAATCAGGCCTTTTTATGCTATATCCAGACTCTAAACTATTCCCTGTTTACATTCTCATGAAATGAAACAAACATGCATTGGCTGCCCACCACTGCAGGTGTTGCTCTTCGTGTGTTCCTTTGTGAATGGAGTCAATGGCTGCTCTCTTTTGTAATGTCACTTCATGCAAAGTCCATTAGCGCCGCTGAAAGAGCGGCACTAGTAGCATTAGCTTCTTTTGTAAGCCAGCAGCCAGTTTTATTTAAGGAAACCAAGGTGTGAGCAGTACCTGTTGATGGTATCATGCTGCCTGCCAAAGATGCACTCTGCTGTCTTCCTAAAGGTTACCTTTGGGTCACATTGCTCATTAAGAACAAGTGTGCTGTGTTTAGCTTTGACTATAAGGTTAGTCGATTGGACGTGGTCTCCCGACAGCTCTGCCTGCTATCCCTTTCCAGGCACATTCTCCACAAAGCAAGAACAAGTCTGAGGGTAGACCAGTAGCACTAAAGCCAGGTGATAGTCAGCTTTCCAAAATCTGATTGCTAAAAATGCCTTTAGGAGATGCACCAATGCCAAGCACTATTTACATACATTCTGTTTAAGGTAGAAGCATAGCGAAGCATGCAGAGTTCCCAGCATGTCTAATTCCTGCGGCTCCAGCGGTAAAGCTGGAAAGTCACGTACCTTGCGTAGATCTTTGTACCATGTCTTGTCTTTTCCTGCACTTTTTCACCAGGGACCTTGACAGCACCCCCTGGGCTGCAAGGTACCTGGTACCATGCAGTCTTGCTGTGCACTCTCATTGTGCAGTTTACCAAAACATTCCATGTTGATGGGGACCCCTACCAAGTGTGTGCGCAAGGGGTCGCTGGGGGCTGACACAGAAACACACATAGTGTCGGTATGCATAGCATTGGTGAGGATGATCCATACGTTTGCTCCGTCCATCCTGGCGGGTAAGACATCCACAGTGCTCTCACCAGTCAGGATGACACAACAAATGGTTGCAGACACTGTGAAGGAACCCGTGAGGGACCTCTGGAGACACAAGCATAACCCCTGCCCCATGTTTGTAGACTTAAGGGGCCTTTCCATTGCCGTATTAACAGGTCCTTTACCATCACCAGAGGTCTGGGATGCGCCTTTGTATCAGAAGAGTATTGTGTTTCACATGCTGTTTGGCCAACCTCATCTCAGTTTAAAGAACTGAGAACTCATAAGGCTTTTGGTAACCACTCATGTGGGCACTCTGACCCCCCTTTCTTTTGTTTTTCTGCATTGTTTTCAATGTCCTGTGGGCACGTTCCGCAACAGCCTGCGTGGGAGAGTGGGGAATACCTGTGTTGTGGGAGACACCCCACTGTTGTAAGAACTAATGAGTCCATTCCGAAGTATAGGCAGGCTTGTTGTCCGTCTTAATAGCGCCAGGAAGGCCTAAAGTGGCAAAGCAGGTGAGCCAGTGCTGAGTGACATTGTGGGCCTTCTTTCCCGTGTGGGCGATTGCCATTAAAAACCAAGAGTAAGGGTCAACAGATACATGAACATACTTCAAACGACCAAATTCTGGAATATGAGTGACATCAGTTTGCCAAATAGAGTTAGCAGTCAAACCTCGAGGATTAACACCTTCTGCTAAAGGAGCAGGAGCAACTCCACGATGGGAGGGATAAGACAGCAGCATGTCATGAGCTTGTGAGGAAGTTAATTGAAACTGTTTGCGTAAAGAGTGAGCATTCTGGTGAAAAAAGTCATGAGACAGTTCGGCCTGTGCAGAAGTGTTTGGTACAATAACTGGCATAACACTGATATCTGCATAATTATTGCCTTTCCCAGGAGGGCTGGGCAAACCTGCCTGAGAGCATGTAGCATGTAAAAGTCATGCTGTTGACTGTTAATCAAAATCCACAATGTCCGTAACTCTGTCAATAAAAACGGACTAAAAACATATCATTAATAGGAGGATTTTAAGTGAAAGATCACATTAGCAGCATATGCAGAATCAGTTACAATATTAAGTGGTTCCTGTGAAAATAATTGAAAGGTGTATTGAATAGCAGCTAACTATAAAATTTGCAGTGAGGCGTGGTCCATTGTGAACACCTTTTTATACCGTCGGGCAGAGTCACTTCTATGCCAAACTACTGTAGCCTTACTGGTTCTGCTGGATGCATCCGTAAAAACAGTCAGTCTGTGATGGGAGTCATAGTGCGGTGGCACTCTGCATACAAGGGGAGGCTACTCATCTCCATCCACAGGTGATGTGAAGGATGATGGATAGACAGCTGCCCAGAAAAGTCTGCCAGTGCAATTTGAAAGTTAGTATCCTCTGATAACAGCCGTGGCAAATTTTGTTTACTCGCAGGTATGTAGATAACATGAGGGTCCTGGCAATTGAGGGTCTGAATCCTCTCCCTTGCCTTTCACAATTAGCTGTGCAGGCATCTCATTGATAGTCCACACAGTTTCCGTTGCAGTGTGAGGCAAAAACAACCATTCTAATACATGCAAAGGATCCTTAGCGTTTACAAACCACTGAAATAAACAGCAAATGTTGAAATTTACTAGCAACTTTGGCAAGAGAAACAGGCTTTTCAGGGTCCCATCTCCAACGCTGGCGTTTTTCCAGTGCCTGAGCGTAGAGCACAAGGGCCTGTTTTAGCCTCCGGAGTAAACTGTCACTGAGATTCAGATGGGGGTTTCCCTTAAGCAGTGCAAACAAGGGGTGCAAAAGTTCTGTAGATAAACCTAGAGTGGGACATAAGCAGTTCAAGGAACCTAGCACTTTCTGCAAATCACGGTGTCTTTAACAGAAAGTTTTAGTGGCTGAGGGCAGTTTGTCTGCTGAGTAATCTTCCATCCTAAATAATGCCATGGGAACTCACGCTGCACTTTTTCAGGTGTAACAATCAGCCTGCTGTGTGAACTGCCTGAATCACAGCCACCTGAACGAAATACAAAACACAGTGGTCAGGACCTGCAAGCAAAATATCATCCATATAGTGATATATGGTAGCTGTGGGGAATTGGCACCAGACAGGTTGCAGGGCAAGATCAACGATCCTTTGGCATATGGTTGGGCTGTTGCACATGCCCTGTGGCAACACTGTCCAATGAAACCTTTCCATTGGTTCAGCATGGTTCAGGGTGGGTACTAAAAAGGCAAAATTAGGTGCGTCATCAGGGTGCAAAGGTATGGTAAAGAAACAGTCTTCTAGCTCTATAACCATGAGCAGCCAGTCAAGAAGAATCATTGCAGGGGATGGAAGTCAAGGTTATAAGGTACCCATCGGCTCAATGACTGCATTTACTGCACACGGGTCATGCAACAATCGCCACTTCCGCTTTTCCTGGGTGTACAGAGTACCGGTGTGTTCCGAGGGCTAGCTGATGGCCAAATATAGCCTAGGGACAGCTCTTCTACAAGCTGGTATAGGTTTTGCAGCCGTTCCTTTTGCAGGGGCCATTGATTGACCCACACAGAGTCATTAGTCCTTCGTGCAAGCTTACATATGTCCAGTATTTGTTTTCAGAATGGCTGATCAATGGCCCCTATGCAAAAGATCTTCAGGTGAAGCTGAATCTGTCTGTCAGATGGTGGTTCCAGATTGTCCTAAGATGTCTGTTCCCCATAAAGTACATGGTATGGCAGCAGTAATGGTGCAGTTTGCCCATCAGGGCCAAGAACAAGGCAGAGGTGAGCGCTCTGCCTAGGATGCTGCATCCCTCCCACACCAACTAGTCATGGTGGGGTTAATTGTGGGCCAGTCACTGGGCCGCTCGCTGCTTTTGATGATCAAGATGTCTGCTCTGGTATCAATGAGCCCTTTGAATTTTCTACCATCTATGCTGCATACCAGAATCAGTTGAGCTGTAGTGATAGAGCTTGTCCAGAAAATTTCTGGTTGGCCCATGCTGCCGCAACCACCCATGCCATGCTTTTCCTTACTGCCAGAGTAGTTCTAGGAAAAGGAGCCAGTTGTGCCAACTGCTAACCGGTGGGTATAAAGCAAGGTGGCACAGGGGTCCAAAGCATAATTTGTATTTCACCCTCATAATATGGATCAGTAATGCCAGGCAGAAAAAAAAGTCCCAATTTAGTGGTAGAAGAGCATCCAATTAATGACATGCTTATTATCCCCAGTGGGTCCCCGCACTCACGTAGGAACTGAATGCACCAAGGAGGTCATTAGGGTTACTGATTCTCTGGCGGGCACATCCAGCCTGCGCTGCCTGCCCATGGGGCTATGAGGTTGCTTGCCAACCATTTTGCATCACATTTCTTTGATTCTGTGGGGCGCACAAGCTTGCCCCCTGCAAGCGGTTTCCCAACTGTACAGGTTCACCTCTCATGTTGCAGCAAGAACAGCACTCATTAGCCAAATGTTTTCCTTTTTTGCAGCAGGGATGTTCTGTAGGAGGCAATTTTTTCCCACCCCATTGTAGAGGGCACTCTTTTGAAGAGGCCAGACTCACCACAAAGCAGTCTCCCACTCTCAACACTTGCAGGTGAACGGCCAAAGCCACGACGAGAGAACTGGTGTGGTGGGTAGTAGAACCCACATGCTAACAGGCCCAAACCATTTCTGTTATATCACAGGTTCTCCAGTTGCGAACAGATAGTAAAGCTTTCTTACAATCCTTGTTTACATTGTCAAAAGTGAGTTGCCACAGTAGAATAGCCCAAGTATCCTGGTTTTCCACCAGTTATGAAAGCACAGCTTGCAACCTGTTGAGAAACTGTGAGTATGATTCCTTTGGACATTGTAAAATTGTAACAAAAGGCATGTTAGCATCCCTGCCCACCCTCAGGAGCTGGTGCGCGGCCTGAAGAGCTAAGCAAGTAATAATATCATAGGCATCTTGAGGATAGCCCGTTTGTGATGAGGAGGCCATGTGCGGGCCATCCCCTGTTAACTGAGAGACCACAGCAGGCGAATCTCTTTGTTTCAGTGCTTCCTTCTGAGTAGTAAATAGGTCGTGGTAATCAGTAAGCCAAACCACAAATTGGGTCATGGTTGTTATAAGTTTACCTCAAATAATTGACAGAGGCTAAGTCAGTTATTATTTGCTGATTTATTAAGCAAGCGGTAACAAGCAAAACAGCGCTGGGCGGCCGGGGAGTCTCCGCTCCACCAACGGCACGCCCCGACCGCAGCACTTCTCTCTGTATTTATCCTTTAAAGTGTTCCATGTGCATCAGACTTCCCAATGTGCCTGTACATATGCATGACCTATCCCCACTTTGTATTATAATGGGCTCAAAGGTTATTTGCGCCTGCGCAGGGCATACTGGTGGTCGTGGGCCGGGGTCTCCAGGATGAAGTAAGAAGTCTTCATCTCAGTTGGACTTTTTACCTTTCCTTGTCACGCTTGCTCTCTCGGTTCTTGGATTCGGCCCAAGCTCCGAACCTGGTTCCAGCCAGTTCAGGGGTTTGGAGAGCAGAGACCAGGTCAGATTGCTCTCCTCTTTACAATAAATCTGCATCCTCCCATCTTACTTCTGACAAGCACCAGCAATATACATTGTTAACAAGGGCCTCTGGATGAATCATTCCTTAACCCCTGAACTTCCTTGTATCATATCTACACAGATTTCTTCCACTCAAGGATGGATTGGTTCTCCCATACATGTTTAATGAACAAAATATATCGTGATATTCCATCACAATGGTCAAAATCATCTGCATTATACTTCTCCAATTACTAGATGTAAGAACATAAGCAGTACTGATGGACTCCAAATAACTTAAAAATGATGAGAAGACACACCACTTTCCTTCACCAGCTTCCTTAGTTCCCTGATTATTTGATGATCTAAGTCTTTGTAAGCAGGCTGGTGATACAGTTCGTAAATAACTGGACAACCATCAGGTCTCTCAGTGTGGCCTCTTTACAGTGCCATCATCCCATGGAGGGTACAAATTTGCCTCCTGCTCTAGGGTCTATGGATATAGGGTAGATGGGACTGCCTGGGTCAGAATTGCCATTGAAGTCAAGTGGCACCATAGGGGATGGCTTTGACCTCAGGGTCACCCAGAAGTAGTTGCAGGCAGGGCTGATGGCTGAGAGGTATCCCTTTCTGAAGCTGCCAAAGGCTGGGCCTCTATGTGGGTTTCTTTAGGGGTTGCCATAGTAATCCCCCACATAGCAAGGTTTTTGGAAGCATCGGCACTGCCAGTCTAACAACATCAAAAAGTTTCTGGCCTACTGCTTGCCAGGCATCCAGATGAAAAGTCCCATTAGAAGGGATATCTTTTACATATGTGGACACCCAGTCCAGTAAGGTACTTAGCTTAGGATCAAAAACGTTTCTATGTTGCTGATGCAAGAGCTGCTGTAAAATGTCTAGGCTCTCTCTCTGTTCCAGGGAAAGTTTCCCTCCCTTGATCCCCCACCGCTCACCTGAGGTCCTTGGCTGAATGCTGTGGTCGATCAAATCCCCTGGTTCGGTGGGGCTGCTCTTGGTGCAGTCTGTGTCTTCTTTCACTGCCTGTTGGAAGTCCAAGCTGTTTGTAGTGCCACTTGTAGCAATGATGGATGAAAAAAACACGGCCTTCGCTTAACAGTTGCAGAGGAAAATCATTTGTAGCAAAAAACCCAGGCCTTTTAATGCTGTATCCAGACACTAAGCTCTTAGCTGTTTACATCTCATGAAATAAAACAAACGTGCCTTGGCTGCCTGCCCCTGCAGGTGTTGCTCTTCGCACTTTCCTTTACTCAATCACCTTTTTGATCACACAGTGTCTATGTGTATCCTTGACCAATCAGAATCCCAAACATCAGGTAACCAGATGCTGGTTAGACACTTGTTTTCTGGTTCTATAACTTGTTTTTTAGGGTTTTTAGCTTGTTTTTTGCTATCCCAGTAGCTGAAGCTTTCCCAGAGTGCTTTTTGGTGAACAGAAGTGACAGAAATGAACAGAAGTGAACAGAGGCCTATAAGGCCCTTATTCTATAAGATTTTTCATATCTCCCACAGATGGCTTTCTAAATGTTATTCGTGTTGGATCTCAGCATTTTTTCAGTGTTATTTCAGCACAGTAATTTGAAAAGTTTATAGAGAACAACGTTCAGAAAGATTGGCTTGCTTTGATAAAACCATTTGGGAAGTGAAGGCGTTAAAGTGAAAAAATGTAAGGATATATACACTGTATTTAGTCCATCTTCTACATAGTAAGTGCTGCAAGTCTTGAAAGCTCTCAGATTTACACTTGGTTTGCTCAGAGATGCAATAGGATTCAAGTCCAGTAAAATCAATGAAAATATTTCATTTATTCTTCAGTCAAATTCTAAAGTTATAAGAGAAGCCAACAGTACGGCTTTATTTCTTCCACACTTGCATCTATCCAGTGTGAGGTAAAATGTGTTCTCATATCAGTGTCCTGATATACCATGAAAGAGGTAATAGAAAGTTAGTGACCTATCTGTGGTTTGGGAAGGACTTTCTTACATTTATTTGCATGTGTAACGTGTACATACATATCCTTATGAACCCTTATAGTTTATGAACTTAAAACAATTTTTGTTCTAATTGACTGAAAGATCTGTTTTTCTTTAATAGAAGACCAACATTTGGGCTTGAATTTAAAGGTAAGACATATAAAAGTTGATTTATGATGCATCTTGTGAAATAGGGTGTCATAAAAAGCTGATAAGTTTGCAGTCACTTAAAAGAAAACTAATTTATTGCCACTACGGAGTCTGTTTTTGTAGCACAAGAATGGCTTTTCAAAGGCATTTGAAAAAGCGCAACTATAGAGGTAAATGGGCCATACAAAAGTTGTGGTTTTTTTTTTTTTATAGTATGTCTTCTGTTATTCCTCATGTGAAGTAAAGAAACTAAGAATGAGAGACTACATACTATAGCAAGAGATAGCTCCTACTGATAATTTTCAAATTCTGAGCCTGGCTTTACCATACTTTTCTGTAGTTTTCTATTTGTTCTTAACCGCATATATTTTTCTTTGAAACTGCTCATGAGTTTTGTCTCATTTAGTCAGTGGTCACTCAATATCATCGATGTGTTAATTACATGACAGCATATCCTTACAAAACTTCATTGCTGTTTCATAAAAACATGGATAAAGTCTCTATATCATCTTCACCTCAAGTAAATACATTAGCATAAATGACACTGTAGTTCTTTTCTGGTGAAAGGACCTTCTGAAAATGTACAATACTTTTGTTTTTTCCAGCAAAGCAAGAACAAAGCTTTTTAACTTGAAAAAAATTTTACTTTTTAATTAATTTGCTGATACTCAGTTAGGGACTGACATACTTGACGAGTCTAAAGTCTTACTTTATACAAACTAACGAGTGGGAAGAATACCCTTCCTGTTTTGTCAAGAAGCTTTGTGTTTATGTGACTTTTATGTCAGCTGTAAAAAAAAATTGTTTTGAGAACTGCACATTTCTGACCACTAAAGATAATAGTGAGTTTCAGGTGTCCACAAGTGACTGATGGCAGTGATAACTGACAAAATGATACCCAGATGAGTAGATGATAAGTTGTATATTAGCAGCAGTAAATCCAATCTTCAATTTTGTTGATATAAAAGAAACTCCTTCAAAAGTTTTATTTAAGTTCTCCAGCAGTGATGCTGTTAAAGCAAATTGTCTCATTTTTTATTTCTCTGCTAGGAGGAAAAATTAATAGCTGAAAATCTGATACATGACAAACCCCCACCATCCCCAGGTACTTTGGATTTTTCTATGACTTCACTACCCATTTTCACTTTATTGATATGCATGTGTATATGAAAACACGTTCTCCTTCTTGTATTCTCTAAGCTTAATTTGTGTGTGTGTGCATGTGAAAATGTTTTTCTTGTACAGGAGATGAGAAAGTGCTCTGACACATATAAAAAGAGTAGTTTCGGGCTTTTTAGGTTTCAGGCTTTTTAGGTTAGGTGGCTTAGCCTTGTTTTTATTTTCCAATCTGAGTGACATTTGAGGTCTAAAGTAAATAAATTATTGTGAAATGATGTAACGAAATTCAAGTCATATTGGACCTCTCCGATACATTAAGTTCGACCTACGCTAGAAGGTGGCACCATTATTAAGTATGCAATGGTAAACATACAGTCATGAGATACGTGGTCTACCTTCAGCTTATTGGTGTGTTTCTGCATCCCCCTGACAACTTCAGACACGGGACTTCTGAGCTCTCCTGTCATGATGGGATACACGCCTGGTAAGAGTTCGTGAGCTTTTGTGTATGCCTGTGCTGTCCAAGTATCTTACGCCTTTTCACAGGAATTTAAAGTGGCCAGAATTGCCTGAGGTATTACTGAACATATGAAGTTGTTACACATCATCAGTACAAGAGATAGCTCTGTATTGGGTTTTATATATATCCTATTCTAAGGAACTGTCCTGTACTGTTATACTGATGCCTGCATTCTATTAGATTGTGCTGGTAAGGGTAAAATTTCTGCCTCCATTTCAGGTATTTACTCTGTACAGGTGGAAAGGAAAACTTGAAAGTGAGATCCATTATTACTGATGCAACAATATATTCACAGTTTTGAAGATAATCTAGAAGTTTACTTTGTAAGAGTTGTTCAGTAACTTCTATTCAGTAACACTGAAGCTATTCAGTGGGAAGGAATGTAAAGCTTTCACTGTATGGGTGACTAAAATTTGTAGGGATCAAGAATACTGACTAGTCCATGCAGGGCACAAACACTTGGCCTATTGCAGTGGACATTTCAGTTTTACCTCTCCAGTTACTGATGTTTGGGAGAGAAGGATCTGCTGACACTATCTTTTCCATCAAAAGATAGAATGTTTCTAGTGTCTTGAGAGAAAAGATGGGAACTCGCAGCCACTGCACAGCTCTCTTTCCAAATCCACTGTTTTTATTCTTTCTGGTCTTATCTGTTGCGAGCTATGGGCTGGTTTAGATCTTGTGAAGTATCACTCATATATAATGACAATCTTAGAAAAAAAGGATTGTAATTTGCTGAAATTTCTATTCCAGTCTGGATCCCATTTAATGACCTTGTTCTGTGGCATTACAGATGTGTCTGTTCGGGCAAGGCAAGCATGGGAAAATATAACCAAAGAGAAGTTCAGAGAACTAAAACAAGAAAACTGGTCTCTGAACAAGGCATACCAAGCTGTGGTTCAACAATTTGAGGGAACAAAACAGCACATAGAAGAGCAGCAATTCAAGCTGAAGAAACTAGAAAAAGAAAACAGAAGACTTAAAGAAGCTGCAGAGAACTCACATAGAGAAGGTGGGAGAAACATATAAGCTATTCTGTAGTTATCTTGTTTTGATTTTTCTAATGTCTTACAAACTTTTTCTCTAGTAGTAGGTTTCAAGGCATTGGTTTAGGCAAGAATCCATGCAGAAGTAGTTTCCAAAATAGTATTTTCTACGTGTGTAGAAATTTTGTCAAGGAATATGTACATGATAAAAAAAAAAAAAAAATTACTCGATTGTTTGAAATATAATGGATTTTTTGCTAGCATTTTTTCATGGGATTTTTCCATTACAGTATTTTGAGGGAAGTTGTTGGTTATTATTTTAGCTTATTTAATTTTTTTTTCATTACAGTTAACAAATTGTTGTGAACATTTCTTGGATTTTAATGGAGCTCTCTTGTTGAATATTTGTTTTAATAGCGGAGGCAACTGAATTACTTTCTCTCAGACAACAAGCACAAGAACTGGTAGATGAAAATGATGCTTTGAAAATGGTGGTCCATCGTTTAAATGTAGAATTAAGTCGCTATCAAACTAAATTCAGGTCATTGTCCCAAGAAGAGGTGAGAGTCTTAGTTATCAAGACAGTTTCTATTGAAATGTCCCATTGCCTGTTATTTAATCTTTGAGTTTTTATGACTTTTTTTCTCCAAATTTGCCACAAGATCTACAAAATAGCACAGCCTTTTTCTGAAATTTAAAATAATTTTAAGGAAGTATTTATCATTAAGTCTAATATTAAGAATTCAGTATTATTTTGTATCAGTAAGATACTGAACTTTCACTTCTACTGAGTATGTGTTGCATATGCAGCACATGTAATAAAAACATAAGTTTGTTTGGGGTGATAATAGTGACTGCAGTGGGCAGTTGCTGGTGTTTCAAAAAGCTGGAAGTAATGTCAGTATCTTTTAAAACATCTACTCTAGAATCTAAAGCTGAAAAGCTTGCCCATGAAAGGACCACCACCACCATGGCTGGTAAGTCAAATAATATTTTCATTTAACTGTTCATTCTCTAAAGTAGTTGAATTTCTTTACTGGAATCAAATTATTCAGATATTATTCTGCTGAACTATCAAATACTAATAGACTATTATAAACAGTTCTTTTATTGCAGAAAAATATGTATGGCAGAACTTTGTAATGAATGTGTGCAGTTCCAGTTGAATGTACTGGAAGCTACAAACTGCACATAGTCATCAACTTTGAACTATTGAAAAGTATTTTTATACTGAGAATCGTAAATGCCATCTTTATTTAGAATTGTCTAGCATATAGTTTACTTCAAGGTCTTTCAATGTCTGTTTCTTAATTGTTAATCTCAATTATTAATCTTTTGCTGCTACTATTTTTAAGATTATACTAAAAGAAAACAGAATATTTCTGATTGTAGGAATGGTCATGGGTCCAGTAGTAGCCTATGAATTTCTAGCAAGGGGAAGGCAAGTAGTCCATGAAAGGGAATGCATTTGTAATATGTAAAACAATTTCTCCTTGAAATTATTATCAGATCTTATATTTTCCTTCCTCACTGTTACTGAGAGCTATACAGAATGGGAAAGTTCTCCTGCTCTGTCTTTCTAGCCAAAATAGCCAATAATCACATACATATATATTTAGTCTTAAAGATGCAGGTTTGAGAGTGTAAAAATTCCTTTCCCACTGAAAATTAATCTGGGATAATTTTTTTTTAGCAGTAGTATTCACTATAGTGTTTGAATTTTGTTTTGTATTCATTTGCATCCACATTCTGCTGTGTTTTACATAGAGTGATAAATTAGAGCTGCTTTTTAATGAAGATGCAAGTAAAGCATGCAGTCTTTTCCTTTCCAAAGCTTGCTCCTAACACAGCATTATGAAGTGTTTCTGCAGCATCGTTCTGCATATTGTTCATATATATGCAAATCATATATGAAAACTCTTTAACAGCTTTCAAAACTAATAATCTATAGCAGAAGTAAAAAATACAGATTAAATTATGGCCTGCAATTAATTTACATGTATTTATTTTTTTATTTTCTTTTAAGTTGGATATGAAATATTTGTCACCTCTTCTGTTGGCATATGAAGACAGAATGAGAGAAAAAGAAGATTTTATTCTTGAACTTGAGGCAAGTTGCCTTTTAGAAAAAATATACACTAAAGCAGAAATAAATAACTGAATTTTTTAAAAGGGATTTGCAAATGCTCTTGTCTGCCTAAAATTTAAAGTGACTTTGTTTTACGTTAGCACGCATAGTTACTGTGCTGTCTTATCCTATTTGGCTTGCTCATTTTTGTCAGCCTGTTCACATTTAGGAGCATGCACTACACTGTGATACATAAGATGTGCTCTAGAAATAGAGCAAACCATAAACCAGTGTCGTGGGTTGGACGCTGGCTGAAGGCCAGTGCACTTACGAAAAATTATTCACTCAGTCTCTTCTGCTATGGTTGAGCAGAGGAGAGGAAAGAACAATTTTAAAAAAGTTAATGGGGTGAGATAAGGATTAGGAGAAAACACTTTAAGGGCAAAACAGGCTCAAAACTTTAAGAAACTACAAAGAAAAGTTTATTAACAGAATTAAAAGAGGATAATGAGAACAAATATAAACCTTTAGAACACCTTTCCCCCTCAACCCCCCCAGGCCTTCTTTCCTTTCCTCCAACAGTGCATGAACACAAACAGTGCATGGGGTTTTTAATCAGTTTGTCACTTCTTCAGCTCATTTAGGGAGAGGAATCTCTTTTACTGCGCCATGGGGTCTTTTCCCATGTGAGACAGTTCCTTGTCACCTTTTCCAACGTGGTTCTAATTTTCACGAGAGCAGTCCCACCCAACCTGCTGCAACGTGAGACCCTCCTACAGGCAGTGCTGCCTTCCCACAACTGCTTTTCTCATGGGCCATTAGTTTATGGGGTGTAATTTTTAAAGATGAACTGTTCTGCTATAAAAGCAAAGGTCCTCTTCTTCTATCTCTGAAAGCAAGGCTTCTCTCTCTCTGTCTCCAGAGAGAGCCTCTCACCAGATCACAGCTTCTCAGCGTCTACACGCTCCAGTGTGAGAACCTTTTTTCTCACAGGCTGTGGGTGAATTCAGCATCCTTCCACGCACATCATGAATTTCAGAGAAATAGTTTGTTGTAGTATAGTCCTTACCACGGCTTGCAGAAGAATCTCAGCTCCGACGCTCAGAGCACCTCCTCCTCCCCCTCCCTCCTTTGCCCTGGCCTTGGTGTTGCCATGTTGTTCTTTTCATATATCTTCGCCTTTTTCTTTTCTCTGAGTCAGGAGAGAATTGGTATTCAAAGGTTTATTTGTTCTGAAGTTCTGTCAGTTGGAAAGTTTTTATAGAGTTCTGCAGCATTGAAAAGTTGTTTCTGTCCAGGCTCTGCATTGGGGAACTGCTTGCCCACACCTCTTGCTGCTGCTCGCCAGCATGGTGCTGTACCACACTGGCTACCAGCTCCACCCAGTGCTTTTCCTCGTGTAGGGCACCAAGAAAGAGAACAAAACTGTTGCCTCTTCTCTTGCCCCTCTCTCTGCGCCGCGGCTGGTTAACCGCGACTGAGCAAACGAAGCGCGCTGCGAGCCGTGCCAAGATGGCAGCGAGTGGCGGCGCCCCGGCCCTGCGCTCCTGGGGCTGCGCGTGCTGCTGGGTGGCCCCTGGTGGCACGGCCTCGGTGGCTGCTTTGGGAAGGGCCAGACCCCGCCGGGGCCGCTCACCACTCATCAGAGATGAGGAAGAAAGAGGACTTCCTGTGGTTTTGTTCCTCCTTAAAATATGTTCGCATAGAGGCGGCACCAGCTTTTCTAATTGCCTTAGCAGTGTTCCTGTTCTGAGAGCCGGCCAGGTTGGGTTTTCCAGGCACAGAGGAAGCTTGTAGCAGCTCATCACAGAAAATCACTTCTATGGCTGGCTTCTTCTCTCCTCACCAAAATTCAGCCCATACAAAACCACCACAACTAGTCAGTGGTAGAAGGAATTTACTGTTGTTATTCATAATGGGAACTCAGTGCTCTGTGTAGCTGCTCTTGCAGCTGTTTGTGGGTTTTGTGGTAGAAGAATACTTACTTCTAGGTATTAAAAGAACGGGTACTCTTTTTGCTTTTTAAAAGTCTTTTTTGTCACTGAATCTTTGAAAAATAGCTATTTGCTTTGGAGTACAACTTCCCTAGGTTTTCAAAATAAATGTATTTCCTTTGAAAAATTAAGCCATAAAATTAACAGAAAGCAGCAAAGGTTTTTTATATTACTGTAAATTCACTATGTTGTCTTACCATATTCAAATCCATGTCACTCCTACTGAAAATGGGTAGTATCATCCAAAATTTCCACAATTCAGCTTTTTAAACTTATCTTCTAAGGATCTACAACTTGCAAAAATGTCACACAAGTCAAGTATCAGTATTATTTTTAATCAAATATTACTAGATTGATGAAACAATTTAGAAATCAAATATGCACACCTGGATTAGAGATGCATGAGTAGTGAGATAATATTCTATTAAGACAAGAACTAGAAGACATCTAAGCATGTGTATTTATAAAAATTTTTGTTGATGTAAAAATTAAAGCAAAATACTTATAAAAAATTTTATATTGAATCCTTTGTCTTCCAGGAGGATATGAAGAATTTCAAAGCACGAGTTGAAGAGTTGGTGAAGGAGAATGAAGATATGCATAAGCAATTAAATAACTTTATTACCCCTACAGAATGGCAAGTTATATTACTAGAAATTAAAGTTACAAATTATTTTGCTAATTTCATGCAAACTTTTAAAATTATAGGTCTTAAGGACAAATTTTGTCCTCAAACAAAATTTTGCCCTTTTGTTTTTCTGAAGAATTAATAGCGTGATGATTGTCATGTTGGAACAATGCTGATCTGCAATGCCTGGAATAATTTTGGAGTACAGAGTAAATATGAATTTGGAGTTTTGCACGGGAAGCCCATGTAATTCTGTCGTAGATATTGCAGGTTACATACCTTTACAGTGTGCCAATGACATCAGTTTTCCACTGATAGTATAGAATGGCATTGGAATGTGGCATTAGAAGAAATTGATGTTCTTGAGAAGTGAGACAATGCGAACATAATGAAGTTAAGTAGTTGTTGGAGGTTAGGATTGTCCCTTTATTTTTTTCCTTTTCTTTCTCTCAAGGAATTTTCTCCCAGTTGTTGCCTAAGAGGTGGGAATGACCGATACTTACAAGACTGGGAGGAGGAGGAGGGGGAAGGGTGCAGTTGGTTACTCTCTTAGCAGGAGTACTTTCCCTTCGGAAGTGCAGAGCTACCCGAGATTTTGGCTGGTGGGTAAGGGGCCAGCCTCAGCTCCTCACTCTTGGTCTGGGGTCGGAGTGGGCAGTTGTGGGTTTGGTGCCAGACTGTTACTGCCCAGAGGATTCCCTGTCACTGCAGAGTTTTCATTCTGCACTGATTCTGCTTACTATGGGTGAGCTTCTGCTCGCAAGAGCAGCTGTTGAACTGGGACCTTTTCCAACACCGAATTCACTGGCACGGGGACCCCAACCCTGTCTCCTTTCCCAGAGAGAGCATCTCCTGGTTGCATGTGGCAGCTACTTGCAGAAGCCTATCTGCTGCTGCCCAGGCCTGCTGTTTTGCTGATGCTGTTTGGGTTTTTGCTGCATTTAAATGGGACACCTGGACACCCTGTGGCTTCTGGCAGGGCTGCAGCTACACCTTGTGCCCGCCTCTGCCATTCCAGCCTGCAACTCCGAGGTTCCTGCTACAGCCCATTTTGCTGTCCAGAGGGGCACTGGAATCAGCTGCCCGCCGTCAGTTTGTAAAGGGAGCCCCTTCTCCATTTCTTCTGCTGGCCGGCCCGCCCGCCACTGCCGCGTGGGGAGAGGCGGCCGAGCTCGCGCCACAGCGCCCCCTGCAGCCGCGGGGGAACCATCGCACCCGCCCTGCCCGGCCGGGAGCCACAGCGCCCCTGCCGGCCGGGAGCGGAACTGCACCCAGGGGAGCAGGTGCCCACAGCTGAGAGAAGGCTGGCACTGGGCTTCTGGTTGGTGTTGCTGCTGTTGTTGTTGTTTGTTTGCCTTGTTATACATATAAATTGTGTGTGTGTGTGTGTGTGTGTGTGTGTGTGTGTGTGTGTATAATCTAGTAAAGAACGGTTATTCCTTTTCCCACATCTTTGCCCGAAAGCCCTGTAATTTCAAACTTATAAATAATTTGGAAGGAAGAGGGCCATATTTTCCATTCCAAAGGAGATTCCCGCCTTCCTTGAAAGACACTTGTCCTTTAAACCAGGACAATAGTAAAAAATTCTTGAGACTTACGAACAATTTACCTGAGTGAGATTGGTTGGTAACTGAGATGGAGAAGATTCATCAATTGGTAACTGAGGTGGAAAAGAATCTGTTTGTAGTGGTTCATTGCAAGATGACTGTGAGCTGTTTAGGGCAACAGCTGTAAAGAGAAAGAAAGGTCCTGGAGCATGTTAGAATAGGTCCTTCCAGTAGAGGTTGGGCAATAACAATACAATGGTATGGAACTCTCTAGAGCATACACATATTTAAGTCCAGAGAATCAAAGCTGGAAAGAGTTTGTGGTGTCGCCAAGGAAATGGAGAGCCTCGCTTATTTGGAGCTTGGGCAGATTGGCCTTTCTCACTTAGAGAACAAAGGCTGAAAAAGGATGATGTTGTGCTCTGTATGTGCAGCAGGAACAGGAGACACGGCGTATACAAAAAATTCTTAGGGTCGATGATGGTACTCAGAATAGTGTTACTAGAACAACAGATTCACCATAAACAAACTTAAAGTGGAAATTGGAAGATAATTCCTAACCAGTGTAACATGTTTTGGAACAGCATCCACTATGAGTGAACATAAAAATTCTTTCTGCACCTGTCACACAGGTAGTAATTGCATGCAAGGGCTCAGATGACACAAAGTCTACATGAGGAAGACTTTGGAAGAGACAGCATGCACCATAATCTTAAGTCTTTCTGCAGATTCACCCAGTAGCATAGACCTACTTTCAATGAGGCAGAAGTACAAGTGTTAGTATTGGTATAAATTTGGTTACCTCAGGTCCAGATATTGCTTTCAATAAGGATTTTTAATCTGTTTGTTAAAGAGCTTCAAATATGATTTTGTAAGTTTACACTGTTGAAAGTCAGTTGTGTTTGTTCTTTGGACATAAGTTAACATTTGAGTTATAATATATTTACAATCTGGTTATTATTGCAGGCAGCAGCTGCAAACTCAGGCCAGACTGGTCTTGGAAGAAAACGACTTGTTGATGGAGCAGCTCAAAATTCAACAAGCTAAAGCAAAAGATAGTCACAGACAGCATGTTCAAGAAGGTAAAAGTGCTTGAGTTGCTAGTCATCTGAACTACCCTAAAGATGGTGCTCCAAGTTTCAATTTTTGTAGGGTTTTTTGTTTGTTTTCTATTGTCATTTTTTGTTTTGGCAAGCTTGGTGGAGTTTTGGTTTTGTTTGGCAAGGGGGTTTTTTGCAATTTTGTATATGCCTAAAAAGTGTCCTTGAATGGAGGTAACATTAATAGGAGATCAAACTCTAGATGTCAACTGATAGTGAAAAAAAAGGTCATTATGACCTATTGACACCATAAAAAATACTCCTTTTTTACTTACTTCTGAAAAAGTGATAACAGCAATACAGTCATTTGCATAATTGAAGAGCACTTTAAACTGAATCAGTTTTTCAGAGTAAAATGACATTTCAATGAGTTTATAGCCCTGAAAAGAAGTACTTTTCCAAACTGTTAAAATACAAACTGACAAATCCACTGTTACATAATGTTGTGAACAACTAGAACTTAATGTATTAATGGTTTTGGTGAAATTTCACTGAGTGGTTGAATTAGTTCTGCTATATCCAATTGACTTTTTTTTCCCCTTCCAAAAGCTTCGAAGTTGACCAAACAAATAGTAATCTTAGAAGGTAAGAAACAAAGTCAAGAGGAAGAAATAGCAGAGTACCAGAGGCAGCTAGAAGCTTTGTATTCTACATGTGAAGAGCTGAAAACCAAAATGGATAGCAGAATAACAGAGGAGGAGCACTTGGCTTTGATGAATGATTTAAAAAGGTATGAGTTTACATATGATGTGGGGAGAAGCATTGGTTCAAAGCATGCACATCCACAGAGCTGCATACGTACCACTCTGTAGGTAGGAGACCATTAGAAACTTCTGCTGGTAATCCAGGAAGGTAACTTCTAAAGCACAAAGAAAGGGAAAGAAGTATTTAAACAATACTGCCTTGGTTTTTAGCGATATTTAAAATTACAAAAGGAAATCCCCAGATCTAGAAACATTGATAGAAGTGTTGTTATCATCGAGTACGTACTGCTAATTGTACCATTTTCAATAGTAGAAGAGGAGGCATTAAACCCACCATTTTTGCCAGATCTATTTCCTGTCAATACTATATATAAACCGTTCTCATTCTTGTGTTCCCATCTTTGGAACACGTCTAAAGGATCCTGAAATTCTCAACTAGAAGTTCTACATTTCTCCAGTTGTTACAATATGTAAAGTACATGAAACAGCACAACTCCAATGTGCTGCCCTGCAGCAGAGTAATGTTTCTGTGAAGACATTTGGTAAATTTGTATGTTTTCAAGCCTTTGGATAGTGCAGGTTACTGTTTCATGGTACAGTGCCATCCTGAGAAGTCCTCAGACCTTATTTTGTCATTGCTAGTCATTTCTTTGGCAAAATTTAAAAAAAACAAACACAAAGGGATTACATCTGGACTACATATTTTTTATAATTTAAATAAAGTGCAGTCAGAAGGAATTACTTGAATAATTTAATCATGATTTTGATATGAGATCGTAATACCTCTCTGATGTAACCATTGAACATTGATCATTCTCAGTGTATCTTTTTCATAACTTCAACATAGGTGTCTTCCTGTAACAGCATTTTAGTGAAGGAGATCTATACATGACACCTGTTCTACACTGTTGGTTTTTGCAGCTGTTTACAGCAGGAGCAGGAGAAAAAGCACTGTGAGGTGGAAGCTGTAATGGGAAAGATGGCCTCACTGCAAACTGAAAACCAGAAACTGCTCTTAGAGAAAAATAACTTCATGGCTGACAAGAAGATCCTGGAAACTGAGATGCAAATGACTCAAAAAACAAACAGGTCTTATCACAGTCTCATTTTCTTGTACAGAAGTACTTTTATTTCTAAAACCAACAGAAATATCTGTAAAAATATTGTCTAACTTCCTATAATGGGTATTTTCTACCTGCTGCAGAAAAAACATGTTTTCCTAAACATATCTTTGTCATGTCTAGAGGCCTGGTTGTCAAGTTTTGCTAACCTTTGTATGTTTTCAGGCTCACTTTTCTGTGTCTACGTGCAAATTAAGAATATATCTTTAATTTAGTAGTTAGCTATAGCAATTAATCATTAGGTATATTAATCTGAAGATAAGATGAGTAGACATACACTATTTGTAGTTAGTTAAGGATTACATACTGTTTGCAGATCTCTTCATGCACCTTGCTTCTTAGACATGAGTTCACAATATATTAAAAAGTAAAAGCAGTATTATTGTTCTGTATCTTAAGAAATACGAGCTCGTGGCCATCGCACAGGCTGATCTTTTGAATCATTGTTACTGTTGTTACTCAGCTAACATATTGTGAAGAAAAATCAGCCCTAAAACTTGGGACATGATACTTTTGGCACTGCAAATACTCTGAGCCAGTGCATTTTTAACAGTATGTTTGATTGTTTGAGACTTGTTGATTTGCACATGTGATGTAAGTTTTTTAAGGCCACTATTAATTCTCAATCCAAATATTTTCTTTTTTCTGTTATAGACGATTAAGGAAGAAAATAGGTCTTTTGCAACTGCAGCTGGAGGAAGCAATGGAAAAAGAAGTCACAGCCCATCACTATCTAACAAACCTTACTGGGCTGGTGGAGAAGATAGCTAAGGAACGTGATCATCTTGTATTTTTGGTAATTACCTGTAAATAAATTACATGACTTAATTCATATTTCACACAATTATGCTACTGGCACAAGTTATCATTACTCTGAATTATCAAAAAAGAAAGCTATAATTCCAGTTTAAGGATTTAGCTCTTTTTAAGTAGACTTTAGAAAATAGGATAGAGTAGCAGTGAAAGATTTTTTTCTAGAGGAGTAATTAAAAGCAACTACCCTTATTCCTGGAGATTACATAATTAAGCCATAGTTCACATGAGCATTAGGGTCTGCAATGGCACATATCCAGTTTAAAAGATTTTTTTAACCTAGATTTAGAAGTTGATGTTGAGCTACGTGTATTTAAAAATAGCACACAATCATAAAATTTTAATACTTGTTTTTGAGTCTAAGGGTGGACTGTTACCCTTTAAGATCTGCATGGACCTTCTGCTGTGGATGCATATGCATATTATTGATCCTTTTTGGTTAGCAGTCATTTTAACAGGCTGATTCAGAGTTTCAGAACAACTTCTGTTTAGTGTAAGTGCCTGGCATGGAGGTTTCTGGGCTTTTTGAAAGCCCATTTTGTTTCTTTTACAAGATATTGGGCACAATTTCAATTTTTCATATTTGTACTCTTGTCTTCAAATTGAATCTGAAATAATTTCATGAAACTTTGTTAAAATAAAGCTTCTTTTACTTGTTGTCCAGGTAGTAGACAAAGGTTGTCATCAGGATTGGGTAAAATGATACAGCAATTAATCCCTAAGTCTAGAAGAAGAACTATGGTGTCACAACTCAAATCCTTGTCCACTACAAACTAGACTTCAGAATTGTGAAACTGGGCACAATTAATGTCTCCTAGAAACTGAGGGAACTGTTTCTTAGATCTCAATCTCTGGGGTGTCTACTTTTAAATATTAGGCATACCATATTAGAAATATCCTTGCCCAAACCCCTGCCAATTTCAAGGGCTTGTTTGAGAGCAGATTGCTAAATGTGACCCAAAGGATCAGTCTCATGCATAAAAATGGGATCCCTATGTATACATACATACATCTGTAGAAAAAACCACAGAATTGGTTGGGTTTCCAGTATGTTTCATTTCAGAATAATACTGTTTCACAGTATTCACAGTCAGTTGACAAATTATTAATGAGCCATTATGAGAATAATTTCCAGGACTCTTTATCCATATTGGTTCTTCAGACTGTTGGAGTTCCAAACAGAATTGCTGTGTCTCCCTCATGTTGTCTGCCCTAACTGACATAATGGTTACATGTAGCTTTGTGTACTGCATGGTTGCAGGCCAGATGTTTGAAAAATGAGAATCATGGTGTTCTCAAGAAGATTATAGAAGGCAGTCTACACTTAGGAAGATTGGAAGAAAAAGTTAAGGTAAGCAGTGTTTCTAAGCTAAATATCTATTGTGAAATGCTTGGGGTTTTTTAATGAGAAAAGTAGTGAATCTGTGTCAATGTTTTTATGAAAGAGATGTATGGATTATCTTAAAAAGTTTTGAAAAAGCAAAATAGGTCATAATTATAATTTTCACTAGTATCTTTTTCCATTGTATTTGTGCATTGCATGTCTTCCAGATCATGACATTTACATCATTACCTGTAGAATTATAACTAGTTGTAATAATAATTTTAAATTATTTCTATTTCAGTTTTTGCTCTATAGTGTAAAACCCAAGTAGTCTGTCTTCTACTTTTTTGAGCCTGTACCACTCCTTCAGCTTGAAGTCCATTACAATTAGATTTTGAAAAATGAAAAGCATTATCTCAAGTGTAATCAGCATAATCTCAGTTACCATCAAGTACTTTCATGTGACCATAGGGTAGAAGGTTTAGAAACTCAGAGGATTTCCAACATTCAGCCTAGTTAAGAGAATAAATTATAAGATCTCTTTACAACTCTATAAACAAATAAAAAGCACAGTATGTAATTGCAATATAACAGTGAAATAAATTTGAAGCATTTATGTTTTGTCATCTTTGGTGCTACCATGATTGTTTTTACTGTAATCTTAAAAAAAGAAAGCAGAAAGATACCTGCTATATTGCTTTCTATATCTAGAGAGTAATGTATATATTACTTTCAAAAGTTGTTTTGTATGAAGTCAAATTTCTCAGTTTATCCTGAAGCAGAGAGTCTCCATATTCTACTTTGCCAGTCAAGACCTCCAGTGCTATTCCTGCTTCAAATGACACAAATGTGCACCACCACTATATTAATGGAGACCATCTCCTCCTGCACTTTTTTTGTAAGGATCAACACAGTAGATATTAGCAACAAAGAAAATAAATGAAATTGTAAGTGTAAAGAGAGAGCAGTAAACTGAAAAATAGTTTGAATTCGTAAGGAACCCTTCATAAAATACTGGAGTGCATGAAACACTACCCTAAAATAGTTACCTAACTATACTCATACAGCCATAAAATATTTTTCGCTTTTTTCACCCTCATTCATGTCTAGCTTCCCTACTAAGACAGTGGCTTTATTCTTGTTAAATAGGGATCTTATGCAGTGTAATAGATGTGTGACTACTGTAAGGGATAGAGAAGAGGTTGGCATAAAATTAAGAACATTTACATGTAGTGAATTTTAAGTGCAAAACCAAATAAAAAAAAATCTTTAACCCACTCTTAGTGGAAATTAGAAAAAAGTCAGTAAATAAAGTTCTTAAATCTAGGTGTTTCTATTTAGCAAAAGTAAGACTATTCTACTTCCAAAAGTGTTTATGCTTTATTTTTATCAGTAAAGCAGAGGGTTTAAACAGTCACACACCACCTACAAATTCCATATGCTCTTTGGTTATGGAACTTTGCTAAAAGCTACTATGGTATTTTTACCATTACTTTGCTAAAAGCTAATATGTTTTTTTTGCTGCTTCAGGAAATCACAAATTGGGTAACTGCCCTGTATATTGAATTTCAGGATAAACCTCTTATGAGGTATTTAGGTGTAATCTGTCTCCAGTGATGATAGTACTTAAAATGCATTCATTTTTCTGAAAAGGTGACACAATTATTGATAATGTGTTAGGCTATTTCTTATCTTAAAAAAGGTTATTTTGCTTTGGCTTTTAGACATATTCAGATATTTCTGCAAGATACAAGGTAAGAAATACAAATTTCATCATATGAAGCAGAGCATAGAGTCCTCAGGTTATGAGAAAAGTTTCTAACCTACAGCTTTGAGTTACTGACAGACTCACACTATAGGCACTTGTATTTTCTAGTTTTTAGACATAACTTACATTTACCTTTTGCAGAGTATGTTGTTTTATATCTCAGGAACAAGCTCATCCAAAACTGTTACAGGTCAGATGCAATCGTGTGTGTCTCAAAACGTTTATCTGGGACTTCTTTCACCTCACTGCAAATCTTTCTTGATGAAGGAAGGAAGGCTGGGTGGGACAGCCATTCTCCACTGGAAACACATGGCACACACTTCCCTCTGAAGTCAGGTCATTTGCACAAGCCTTGCACACAGAAGTGGATTTGATCTTCTGATAGAGAGTTCTCCTTTTTAATTAATTCTTCTGGAGAAAGTAAATTAACCAAATCCTATGGTTTTTGTTTTTCTTTGAGAAATCTCTAAATAAATCAAGATTTGGCAGATCTGTTACTTAAGACAAAAATCTTTAAAGCTAAATAACAGGTTACAGCTAAAATAAAACCCCAAACCACATCCATGTTTGTATACATAGCTTTATGATATATTTTAAACTATATATGCTGAAGTTATGTAGCAAATTAGAAGTAATTCTTTTTATGAATACCCATTTTTAGTTTGGGATTTGGCAATTACTGTAAACAAATGTTATAAATTCATTCACTGTGCAAAACATTTTGTAGGTTACCAGTATAACCACATGAAATTTAGAGAGTAATAGAGCAGTATCAAATAAGTTGAATACAAAATAAATAATTTTTGCACAGGAACTATGTTAAGGAAACAAAATTTGCTTTGGTGTTTTAGTTCTGAAAGCATTTTTGGGTTCATTTCTGCTTTTATGTACTTTGACTTATGCCTGATAATTTTTCAGGCAGATTGAATCACGAAAAATATTAAATCTTACTTAAAAACTCTTCTTTAGTTGGCCTTCTAGGATTCAGCAGTTGTAGAGCAAAGCAGTTCATGCAACTTTATTTCCCTTTGACATCAGAAAGTATTTGACTCAAACCTGAAGTTGCTTATAAATGGAACTTGGTTTGGTTTTTTGTGCTAGTGATACACAGAACATTTCCAATCTCCATCTTTTTCTAAAAACAGTGACAGTGTGTTTAACAGGATTTTTTTTAAACAATGACTAACCTTCAAATATTTGTTCTATTAGCAGTTAATGAGATGGTGGTCAAAAACTCACTTGTAACTTCAGGATTGGGTGATAGTAATCCTTGTAGTAAAAGAAAAAACACACTACCATGTTGCAATTTTGCCAATATTCATACAAGTTATTGTGCTTTAACAAAAATGCATACATGGCATACTGTATGGATCTGTAACAGTCCATAGAGGTTGAAGTTTGTACTCAGTTAAAAAATTATCAATTGCTAAAACACTACAGACCATATCACAAATTCCATGGTAGATACACTAAGCAATATGAGACATACACTTAGACTGAAGGAAGCAAAACACACACACCCCCTAGGCTCACTCTTTGAATCACTCGTAAATAGACCCCAAGAGGTTGGGGAAACCAAAGTAGAGAACTCCAAGTAGGTATACCAGTATGCCTAGTGCTTGCTTGCATAGCTTGGGAAAGACCTCCTGGTCCAGCTGACTCTGAGCCCTCTTGCTAGCCATTCAGGTGGAGGAAGGGGCAATGTCTGGAACATCTGCAAGCGATTTAAAAAATGCTCTAGGGAGGGCGAGCAACTCAAAGCACAGTGAGCAGGAGTGGGCAGGCAGGGCCATGGCACGTCTGCGAGGGCGTGGAATGGCAGCTTGCTCTGCACTTTGCTCAGTAGTTAGTGCAGGCAGAGTGACAACTACCCTCCTGCTGGTGGGTTGTGTCTTTTTTTTATTTCCCCTTTCTTTTTCCCAGCAATGGTTTTCAAATGATCAAAAGCCATTGCTTGTAAAAGGGTACAAGCATTGCTTGCTGGTATCCTTTTACAAGCAGAATCCCCCAGGAAGGATGCAGCTGTCCAGACCCCTGGCTGTAGGCAATGTCTGAGCCTGGTGGTAATATCAGAGGATAATGCAAAAGACACCTGCATGTGGTGTGAGCTGCATAAATCGACTGGTGGAGTTACACCCTTCCAACCCTGAGAGAAGCCCTGCAGAAATCAGAGCCCCATGCCTCTTACCATCAAGCAGATGCAGGAGACCTTGTAGGTGGGGGAGAATGGAAATGGGCCCACACTCAGCGCAGTAATAAAATTCCCTCCTGACCCCCATCACAATCCCAGGTGCCCTTAGAAAATAAGTACAAAGTCCTGGATCAAGAGGGCCAGGTAGATGACACTGAAGAAAATATTCTGCCTGGAGAGTCTCCCAGTTACACTTAGACAGATCACAACCTCAAATGTTAAGAAGAAAAGAAGGGTAGTTGAAGTAGGTGTCTCCCTTCTGAGGGGAACTGAGGGCCCTGGATTTCAACCGGACCCATCCCACAGGGAGGTCTGGTGCCTCCTTGGGGCCTGGGTATGGGATATCACCAGAAGACTCCATGAGCTAATTCAGCCCTCTGATCATTACCCACTGCTGATTGTCCAGGCTGGCAGTGATGAGGTTGACAAGAAGGGCACCAGGGTAATTAAAAAGTACTTCAAGGCTCTGGGCTGACTGGTTGATGGGGCAGAAGCACAGAGGTGTTCAGCTCAGTTACCTCAGTAGCAGGGATGAATGATGAAAGGAACAGGAAAACCCACATTATCAATGAATGGATTAAGGATGCCATCAGCAGAAATTTGAGATTTTTGATTGTGGGGCAACTTTTATGGTACCTGGCCTGCTTGAGTCAGATGGGCTCCATCTGTCTAAAAAGGCATCATGGTTTGACACTGGCTCAGTGCTAAGCACCCATGAGAATCACTCGCTCACCTTCCCCTACCACAGCTGGGCAGAGGAGAGAAAAAAAATAAAAATTAATGAAGGCTTCATGAGTGAGATAAGGACCAGGAGAAATACTTCAAGGGCAAAACAGGCTCGACTTAAGTTGCAAAGTGAAATTTATTACTAACACAATCAGAGGAAGATAACAAGCGGTAAAATAAGCCCTTAAAACACCTTTTCCCCCCAGTCCCTCCCTCNGTCACTGTTGTGGTGGAGTAAATCCTACAGGAATCACTTGTTAAATTGTTTAACTGAAATTAGAAGTTGAGTAAAGTTAAATGCTGTCCAGTTTAAGGTGCTGCTAAGTTTAAATAAGTTAAACTGACCCCCAGCACAGCAACTGCAGCCCCTCTGTGGGACAATCGAGCTCTGGAGGGGGTTGTTTGTCCCAGATTTTCCTTGGTTTTGGACTGGGATGGACATTACCCACAGGAGCTCCCCTAACAATACTGGAAATAATGAAACTTTTTTCTAATTTTTAAATTAATAGATTTAATTAACTTTTTATTAATAGTTTTACGTTCATCATAACCACTATATTGACCATAAGTAGTTTGTTAGCCTTAAATCCCTTTGAGCCAGCATTTAGCAAAATGCTCATAAGCTGCTTTTCTGAGAACACAGCTTGGGAAAACTGAAACTTTCAGTTTTGATAAAATAATTCTGACACAATGAACAAAGGCTGGGAGACAAAGGTGTGTTGTTGAGGTTGGACATCTGGAATTTAGAATTTATGGACAAGGAGAGGCTGGGAGCCGTTGTAAAGAAGGAAAGCTGTGAATGCAGTCACCATCAGGGCAAGGTGGTGGGATGGCTCTCCTGACTGCAGTGGGTGGCTACAAGGTGTCCAGGAGACAGAGAAGAGGTGGAGGGGTGCCTCTGGATATTGGGAAGGACCTCAACACCATGGAACTTGAGATTACTGACAGTAAGGTTGGCTGCCTGTGGGCGAGAATCCCAGGGAAGGCCAACAAGGTTGACATCCTGGTGAGAGTCTTTCACAGAACACCAGCCAGGGGGAAGAGGTGGATGTGTCATTCTGTAAGCAGCTGGAGGATGTTTCAAGATTGCCAGCCCTTATTCTTGTAGGTGACTTTAACCTGCCAGATAGCTGCTGGGAACTCAACACAGAGGAGAAAAGGTAGTCTTGGAAGTTTTTAACACGTATGGATGATGGCTTCTTGTCACAGCTGGTGAGTAAGCTGAGCAGGGGTGGGGCCCTTTTAGACCTGCTGTTCACAAACAGAGAAGGGCTGGTGGGAGGTGCGGTGGTTGGGGGCTGCTGGGGCAGTGACCATGAAATAATAGTTTTCAGTATATAGTGAAGCAAGGAGGGACATCAACAAGACTTCCACAGTGGACTTCTGGAGGGAAGAGTTCAGCCTAATCAAGAGACTGATTTGGAGGATACCTTGGGAAGCAGCCCTTAACNGCGTGGGTAACAAACAAGAGGAGCCTGGAAGCCGTGGTACAGCAGGAAAGCCGTGATGCAGTCACCATCACAGAAAGGTGGGGGGACAACTCACGTACCTGGAGCACTGCAATGGACCCCTACAAGCTCTTCAGAAGAGATAGGCAAGGGAGAAGAAGTGGAGGGGTGCCTCTGAATTAATGCTAGGGAGTTTCTTAATGAAACTTGAGATTACTGACAATAAGGTCAAATACCTATGGGTAAGAATCATGGGGAAGGCCAACAAGGCAAATGTCCTGGTGGGAGTCTGTTACAGACCACCCCACTAGGATGAAGAGGCGGATGTGTTATTCTGTAAGCAGCTGGAGGATGTTTCAAGATTGCCAGCCCTTATTCTTGTAGGTGACTTTAACCTGCCAGATAGCTGCTGGGAACTCAACACAGAGGAGAAAAGGTAGTCTTGGAAGTTTTTAACACGTATGGATGATGGCTTCTTGTCACAGCTGGTGAGTAAGCTGAGCAGGGGTGGGGCCCTTTTAGACCTGCTGTTCACAAACAGAGAAGGGCTGGTGGGAGGTGCGGTGGTTGGGGGCTGCTGGGGCAGTGACCATGAAATAATAGTTTTCAGTATATAGTGAAGCAAGGAGGGACATCAACAAGACTTCCACAGTGGACTTCTGGAGGGAAGAGTTCAGCCTAATCAAGAGACTGATTTGGAGGATACCTTGGGAAGCAGCCCTTAACAAAGGGGTCCAGGAAGGATGGACATACTTCAAGAAAGAAATCTTGAAGGCACAGGAACAGACTGTCCCTGTGTGCCAAAAGACGAGCCATCAGGGAAGACAGCCAGCCTGGATAGGCAAGGAGCTTTTGAAGGAACTAAAGGAAAAAAAAGAGGGTGTATCCCGTTTGGAAATGTTTAAGGGTGTTGCTAGGTCATGTAGGAAAAAAATTAGAGAGGCAAAATCCCAATTAGAACTTAATCTGGCCACTTCTGTGAAGGATAATAAAAATATTTTTATAAATACATTAGTGGGAAAAGGAAGGACAAAGACAACTTCCATACTTTACTCAATGTAGGGGGCAATATAGTAACTTAAGATGAGGACNTAGGTGACTTTAACCTGCCAGATAGCTGCTGGGAACTCAACACAGAGGAGAAAAGGTAGTCTTGGAAGTTTTTAACACGTATGGATGATGGCTTCTTGTCACAGCTGGTGAGTAAGCTGAGCAGGGGTGGGGCCCTTTTAGACCTGCTGTTCACAAACAGAGAAGGGCTGGTGGGAGGTGCGGTGGTTGGGGGCTGCTGGGGCAGTGACCATGAAATAATAGTTTTCAGTATATAGTGAAGCAAGGAGGGACATCAACAAGACTTCCACAGTGGACTTCTGGAGGGAAGAGTTCAGCCTAATCAAGAGACTGATTTGGAGGATACCTTGGGAAGCAGCCCTTAACAAAGGGGTCCAGGAAGGATGGACATACTTCAAGAAAGAAATCTTGAAGGCACAGGAACAGACTGTCCCTGTGTGCCAAAAGACGAGCCATCAGGGAAGACAGCCAGCCTGGATAGGCAAGGAGCTTTTGAAGGAACTAAAGGAAAAAAAAGAGGGTGTATCCCGTTTGGAAATGTTTAAGGGTGTTGCTAGGTCATGTAGGAAAAAAATTAGAGAGGCAAAATCCCAATTAGAACTTAATCTGGCCACTTCTGTGAAGGATAATAAAAATATTTTTATAAATACATTAGTGGGAAAAGGAAGGACAAAGACAACTTCCATACTTTACTCAATGTAGGGGGCAATATAGTAACTTAAGATGAGGACAAGACAGAGGTACTTAACACCTTCTTTGTCTCAGTTTTCAACAGTAAGACAGGCTGCTCTCAGGACAGCTGGCCTCCTGAGCTGGTAGATGGGGAAAGGGAGAATAGCTCCCCTGTAATCCAGGAGGGAGCAGAGACCTGCTGAGCCATTTAGATGCAAACAAGTTTATGGGATCAGAGGGATCCATCCTCGGGTGATGAAGGAACTGGCAGATGAGCTTGCAAAGCTGCTCTCCATCATTTATCATCAGTCCTGGTGCACCAGGGAGGTCTCAGATGACTGGAAGCTGGCCAGTGTGAAGCCCATCCACAAGCAGGGCTGGAAGGAGACTCCCAGGCCTGTCAGCCTGACCTCGGTGCCTGGCAAGATTATGAAACATTATCTTGAGTGGGATCACCTACAGGTCACCTACAGGACAGCCAAGGAATCAGAGCTAGCCAGCATGGGTTTGGGAGGGGCAGGACCTGCCTGACCAACCTGATCTCCTTTTATGACTGGGTGACCCACCTGGTGGATGCACAGAAAGCTGAGGATATTGGCTACCTGGACTTCAGCAAAACCTATGACTCTGTCTCCCGCAGCACGCTCCTGGAAAAGCTGGAAGACCATGGCTTAGACAGGTGTACTCTGGGTTAAGAACTGGCAGGATGGCTGGGACCAGAGAGTGGTGGTGAATGGTGCTGCATCCAATTGGCAGCCAGTCACTTAGTGGTGCCCCCCAGGGATCAGTGCTGCAGCCAGTTCTGTTTAATATCTTCCCTGATGATCTGGATGAGAAGATTGAGTCCACTATCAGTTAATTTGCAGATGACAGCCAGCTGGGAACACGTGTTGATCTGCTGGAGGGTAGGAGGACTCTGCAGAGGGACCTGGACAGGCTGGATAGATGGGCCGAGTCCAACAATATGAGGTTTAATAAGTCCAAGTGCTGAGTCCTGCGCAGTGGGCCCAGGTGCCCAAGAAGGCCGGTGGCATCTGGACCTGGATCAGGAATGGTGTGGCCAGCAGGAGCAGGGGAGTCATTCTTCCCCTGTGCTGGGCACTGGTGAGGCCACACTTGGAGTGCTGTGTGCAGTTCTGGGCCCCTCAGTTCAGGAAGGACATGGAGATGCTCAAACACACCCAGAGGAGGGCAACAAGGCTAGTAAAGGGCTTGGAACACAAGCCATATAAAGAATGGCTGGGGGAGCTGGGGCTGTTTAGCCTGGAAAAAAGCAGGCTCAGGGGAGACCTTATCACTCTATACAGCTACCTCAAATGAGGTTGTAGTCAGGTGGGAGCAAAAATTGGTCTTTTCTCCCTCTAGTGACAGGACAACAGAACACAACCTTAAGATTTGCAGGGGAGGTTTAGGCTGGATATTAGGAAAAAATTCTTCACAGTATGAGTTATTGGGCATTGGAATGGGCTGCCCAGGGAGGTAGTGGAGTCACCTTCCTTGGAGCTGTTTAAGAGAAGACTGGATGTGGCACTCAGTGCCGTGGTTTAGTTGATAAGGTGGTGTTAGGTCAGAGGTTGGACTTCATGGTCGCAAAGATCTTTTCCAACCTAGTTTGTTCTGTGATTCTGGGAACTGAGAGATAATGACTCAGTGCTGTGGTCAGCATGATAACCTGAGGTACTACTTAGACTGGGGTTCTCTGTGGGGGTCTCTTTGTACTTCCATAATTATAATTACAAGCAGTTAGATGATCCATGGCAAGAATTTGAGGAAGCCATTTTTTCTGGAATTAAAACTACTTTACAGTCAGAATTCTGCACTGTTTTCCCATTTAATGTGAGCTTGGGCATAATGTTTGTCTCATCAAGGAGTCCTTCAACTTCATGCAAAAGGGACAGCTAATGCAGTTGTCTTTTTTATGAAGTATTTTAGTGTCAAATGTCTGGTACAAATTCTATGAGAACAATCCAAGATTTTGGACTTAGAACTGTGAACAGTAAATCTCTGATAGCAGAATTTGCACTCCGGTTCATCATTAGACACCTTTTCCTTTCCTTCACTGCAAGTGTAATTCATCTTTAAATTATGCAAACACTGTTAAAAAAAAAAGAATTTTGATTACAACAAGTTCATTGATTCTGAATTTCTATTTCATAATAATTTTGTTAGTCATGAGGTTTTAGTAAAAACAGAAACAACCTTTTTATTGAAGATAACTACCATCTAGCATCTCCTACTGTAACTGCCCTCATTTTCATGCAAGTTTACTAATTCAGCCTTAATTTTTTCCTGCTATCTTGCTACCTATTGCATTTAGAGTACAGAATTGTCATTGATGAAGATAAAGCAATAAAGATTTGTTCCTAACACTTCCTGATCACTGAGGAGCTGTGTGTTTCAGAACTACACGTACTCATTGCACAGCTTCCTGTTTGTATAACCAGTTGCTCATGCCAGCACATTTGAAGGAGACAATGTTCCTATCACCACTGTTTCTTTGCCATGTTCTTATCAACATTAATCTGGACTTAGGGAAAGGTGCTTTGTGTCTGAAAACAGGAGACCATGGATTGATTTAAGTCTTACTGCATACCTGGATTTTCTGTTCAGAATATTCCTTCTGTTTCTTTAGACTCTAGCTTTTTCCAGTATGGGACCCTTGAAAATTCATGGAGCATTGCTGGTTTTTTAAATGCAGCCACTTAAGAAACTGCTTCCATTGTTTTGGCAGTCCTAAAGATGGACTATTTTTTTCCCAAATCTTTTAATTATCAGGGCAAGAATTCACCCCTATTTTTATCCCAAGTTACCCATTGGGAAATACAAGGGCCCAGCATATAATACTGAAACATCTGTCTTCCCTTCATTCCAGGATTTAAAATCTTTCACACTTTATGACGTTAACTGATGTATACAAAGAATCTCTAAATTATTCTAATGTATGTCACTATTTTGTATACTAGAGAGCTTATTTCTCAGTTAACCATGTTTTCATAGAAAACAGAAAGTATAACCAAAATTGAAAGGAAATGCATTCATCTTACTGGTAAGGAAACACTGGATTCTGTTTCATACTCATGAGTTGATCTGTATGCAGAGGAGAGAGAAATGTACCCAAATTTATGCTGGCTTTTGTCTGAAACTGTTTCAGTTTTCTCACACTTCTCCACTCAACTGTGAACTCAGAAGAAGACTTGCACACTCTGCCACTCACACAAAAGTGCTGCCATAAATCAGGGAAGGACTGATAATCCCCAGGAAGGTTGGTTATGTATCTCAGGCATTCTGAACCACGTATTGAATAGAACCAATCTTTCCATGACTGCAGCAAAATCATCTATTTCCAATAGCTCTGTAAGAAACCCAGGAGCCAAGGTCCTCCTAGGAGACTAGCCAGAATAACAGGATAGTGTCTACCCTGCTGTCCTAGGTGACCAAAAAAAAATTAGGTATGCACATTTCCTCTGTGTCATCTGCAGTCTGTTATTAGATACCAAAGTGATGTTAGGTTAAAGCCTCATATTTATCACAACAAAAAAGTAAAAAGTTATGTTTCTTACAGCAAAATTTTGTATAATTATAGTCCCTAATAGGAATGAAATGGTGTTTGTGTGTGTGTTTGGATTATTGGTGGGGTTGGTTTGGTTTAAACAACCCTTCAGTTGTGTAATAAAAACTAGAGAAATTGGATTTGGTTGCTGCCATCAACATGTTATTTCTAAAATAAGAGATTGCACATGACAGTGCATCACTAAATTTATGTATTTTAATGGAATTTTTTTTCTAAACTACATCTGAGATCTGCTTGTATCTCCTTGAGGCAGAAGAAACTGCATTTATCAGGTTTAATAAGAATCTTTGTGATTAGAGTTTGAGGAGGAAGAGCAGACTAGAAAATCTCTGCCAGAAGCAGTGGAATTATGAGTAAACATTTAGCTTCAGCACCTTTTAAAAGTTTGTTAAGTCTTTTGAATTTTTTGCGGTCCATCTGAAGTGTAACAAAAGCAAACATTTTCTAGAAGTTGCTGTGATGCTGTAAGGCCAGTATTTGTGTTACTCATCTCTTGCTATTGTAGCAGTGCTCTTTTCATAAAATTCATAAGACTAAGGTACTTGCTGTGTTGCTCAGAAAATGGATTTTGCTTTGTCCTATCCTTCCTCAGCTCTCAAAAGCTTGCTATTACCAGGGAAAATCCCACTTTCCTTAGAAGTTTCTAGCCTTCCTGGTTTAGAAATATTTTTAAAACTTTACAAGTTCAACCTACAACTTCAAAAAATGGGGGAATGATTAAAAGAGACTCAAGACTTCTCCTGTATTTATACAAGTTCTGTACTGTATGGGATTAGAGTACTTCATTATACCTCTCTTTAGGGTAGGTGAAAAGAGTAAGATAAAAATAGATTTATATAAAAAATTTTTTCTATTAAAATAAAAGAGATACATATGTTAAAAAAAGAATAAGATAAAAAAAGGTGAAAGAATAGAGTAAGATAAGAGTAAGGAAATACCCTGTATAAAGTGATTTCTCTACTAAGTTATTAATTTTAATGATAATTCCAATTTTAAATTTGTTATATTATATAATATACTACATAATTGTATAATAGAATGATATAATCCAATACTGGATTAGTTTGCAAAGTGTTTTCTGTTCATGATGTTCATGAATAAAGCAAGGCTCAAGTAACAGTTCAATTTCCTTTTCTTGTGTTGGTTTTCTCTTACATCTCAGAGTTCCATTTCACAGTAGATCATTTTTTGTCAAAGGTCATGTACTGACAATTCTCTCATATCTTTGGACATATAGTTTTGAAGAATCTCCAGTAGAAATATTTTCCCTTTTTAATTGCTTTCCCAACTATTTACCGTTCATCTCTGTGCCAATACCCATCTGCAAATGAGGAACCTTATTTACTCTAGCACATAACACTACAGATTAACTTTTTCCCAAACAATTAACATTGATTTTGTTGGCTTTGAATTAAAAACTTTCAGCAGTTTGCCCATATCTTTTTCACTGAGAACAGAGGAAGTATTTTTTCCTATTAACACCACAATACTATCTGATAAAACTTTCACTAGACCTTCTGAATAAATAAGCTGTCTCTTTTCAGCTGTCACAGTCAAGTTGTACTGGGAAGGTTATAGGTACAAGCACTGTCATCATCTACTACTAAAAAGGAACTTCCTTCCCCAACCCCCATATATGATTTTTTTACACAGCCCTGAAGATAATTGTCAGTGATCTTAAAGTATTTTAGAAGTTTTTAGGTGCCATGGGAGAAAATTGGCAGTGTTTTGTATCACACAGTAAAAATTTCATCAGTACTCCCATTACAGGGCTATTCTGTGAGGATCAGAGTTATAATACTTTTTAAAGATAAGTGAGACAGTTTTCTTCCAATAGTACTTTGCTCTATTTTGGAAGGGACAGTACTAATTCTACTGGTAAAGGATAGGAGAAAAATAACACAATTGACAGAAAATAGTTTTGTTACTTCAACAAATGACTAGATCATTACATATATCATACCTAGCAGCCTGTCTTTGTAGAAATAATGTTTCTTTATTCAGAATTCTCCACCTTTCAGCCTGTACCTCAGTACACAAAGCGTAACAGAACTACAGTGATGAAGATACATTCCTGACACAACTTCAGAAGAGAGTAAATTATGTCTTCTTCAGTACCAGCACCTGCATTCCTCACCCTGCTTACTGTGTACATGGGATGCCATGACCTTGGGCATGGCATAGCCTATCCAGCTCTAGAGGAAAATACTATGACTTTCAGCTAGGTGTTAACATCCTTTTCCTGAAAATTGTCATCTCACCAGTCTGTTTGCTGCTACCTGCTTCACTTCAGAGAGCATTAATAGGTTATCTTGAACAATTCAAAGGTAGTAGCCTGCTGTGAAGGATCTGTAAGTACCAGCAGCTGCCTGTGTCAGTGTACCCAGAAACATCCTGACCTGCCCAGGCTGCATTTTACACAGATTTAATTATAATCTATCCATAGAGGCAAGATCAGAACAATGTATCACTCCTATCTAGTTTCAGACTATAATCATGTGGCCATAAGGTGCACTTTTGCCCTTTGATTTTGCAACCATTCTGCACACGGGACTCGGCTTCAGTTGGCAAAGATAGAACAGGAGTGCAGAGCCAACAGAGGCGGCTGTGGGACATGGAGGAGCCAGAGGCCTGAAGCATCTCCGGCAGAATGCAGCTTCAAATGCAAACCTCCGTTTAAAGCACAGACCACCCTGTAGCTGGATGGTCAGTGATCACATGATGAGGGTTTCACCAATGCTGCACTTCACCAGCCCTCTCCATGATACAATTGAGAGAGGAAGTTTTCTGTTGTTCTTTGAACTTATTACAGGCATCTGACCTAGAGAAGGCCTTTCAGGTCTCACACCCAAGGTGAACCTGACAAATGCTGGAACTTTTACTGACAAAGGGGAAGGTTCAGCTGTTTCCCTATACTCTGCACTTCCTCTAGGCTGGCTCTGAGCAGCCTTCTGTTCAGAAGGAACTTGTTCACTTTTAGCCTTCCATAACATTACTCTGCATTTTGAAGACTTCTCTGGGAATTTAAAAAGTTGAGTAATGTGACATTAACTTGCAGGCTTCTTATTCTTCTATCAGAACTGTCAGGGAAAAGTTAGGATATAAACTCTATGTAAGTCAGCTTTAAAGATTGAATTACCAATATTCTAGATAAGTACTATTATCTATTATTATCCTATTACCTCTAGAAAATTAAACTTCACAATGACACATTTTGCAAGAGCTAAAAAGGAAACAGTTTGTGGAAAAGATTATAGAGCCTTCTATATAGCACATCTAAAAACGCCTTTTTAAAAATTCCTCCAAAAAAGGCAAACTCAAATCCTTCTCCCCTGATTCAGATGAAGATAAAACCTTAGTGATTAGTACCTGAGATAAACGTCATATTAGCAAGACATAAATAGCAGTATTTCCAAAGCTTCACTAAATTAGTTTACAGTTTTATTAAAGGAGGTGTTTCTGGGCTTCAATCCCAAAATTCTGTTCTATAGCCTGTAGGAAACATCACAGTCTGCAGAGAAAATAACAGTTTTAGCATTCTGTTTGTAATCATGAGAAAATAAGTTAATATTGGATTTTGGTATTGCCAAGAGCAGCAGCATCTAGAAATGCTGAACAATACACAAACCAGTTTTCAGTTTCTTGTGTGCTTATGCAATTTAATGGGGATGTCATTTCAGAAAGCAAAGTTGCTATGTACAAAACTTATTTCTTATTTTTGAGATGAGACCAGTCATTAGTTATCATTTAGTTATTATAGCCATTAATCAAAAAGTCACTTGTGCTTCACTGAACAAGAGGACTGTTACATGAAGCAGCAAGCAAAGCTATTCTTTTCTTCCTCTTAGTATTAAGATCAGACAATTAACAAAAAGAACCCTTTTTCTGGGTATGTACTGATAAGTGTGATTGTTTGGCAAGTGGTGAGCACCGTGCTCTAAAGTGTAGCTTTGCATCTTGGGAAACAAACCTTTTTTTGCAGGTAATTGTGTTCACTATAAAACAAACATACAACTAGTGCTCTAGTTTTATATGCAGAACAAAGTTAAGTGTAATACGTTCAAATTAACAAACAGGTTAAAAAAATCCCATAATGCAACCTACCTGACATAATTAAGCAAGGCAGCATTGATGTAAAGATTAAACTGAAAATCAGTATCTCTAGCTGTTTCTTTTGTTGGTAATGACTTGTCCTTATTTCTCCTATAATCCCATTTTTTTCTATTAACTTTAACCCTTACAGGTATATAAAAAGAAAGCAGCTGGGAAGCTTGGAGATATCAGTCTCAAGATGACTGAGCAGGAGAAAGAATTTGCCAGGAAAACTGCTCAGTATGAGCAAGAAAAGAAGCACCTGCAGCATCTGTTGCAAGATAAACAGGAAACCCTCAATGAAGTGCTGGAGCAAAACAGGTAAGTGAGACACAGGCAGGAGCAATCCAGGTAGATCCAGCAGGTGAAGGGATACGGGAAAACACCTGCACACCATCACCAGCGCTCGCTTTCCAGCAGGGTCTCCTGTGCTGTGTTCTGGATCGCTTTTCGCACTCATTTTAGCTATTCTGAAAATGCTGAAACCCTGCTTGTGATTGCCAGCTCCAGAATGATCTTTTAAAGAGGAAGTTATTCTAGATGGCACTGCCATTCTTAAGACTTCTTAAGAACAATCTGAGAAGGATATCAATCTGAGAGTATCTTTGATAATTTGAAAGGATTCTATAAATTAAGATATATGTTAATTTTTTTAACAGCACCTTCTGCTAAGGGCTGAACAATTTCCAATTCTTACTCCTCAACAGTTTTCATAATAGTAGGAAATGAAGGGAATTTAATGAGTACACAAAAGATCTGTTTTCTTTTGAATCTATCTTACTGATCAATTAATAAGTGACTTAGATTGGCTATGTGCAAAATAAAAAGAAGAAAATATAATTTAATAGATTTATAGAAGATTATGACTGCAATGTTGAAATATCCTTTACATCTAGAATCCTTTAAAGGTATTTTTTCCCTCTGATAGTGGAAAGCTTCATAGCACATTCACATTATCAGCACAAAAGAAAAATTGTTTACAACTGAAGAAAAGTAATAAGCAGTCATTTCTCAAGTCATCACTGTCATTGTGAAATAATAGATTTAAATAGATTTTAACAGACAATAGAAAAACAGGGTGTGCCAGTTTGGACACAAATCCAGGAGGACACAACCCAAAAAGGGTGTCTCCCTCTCTCTCTCCTGTCTGCCAGGCAAGCAGGTCCAGGCAGCCCCTCCCTCACGTGTTCGGGAAAAAAATTTCTCAAATGAAAGTGAAAAAACTGTTTATTTAACAAAGAGAGTTCCCCCTCCCCCAGGCACAGGGCAGAGAAGGACACTGAACACCCTTCCCATCCCAGAGGTGGAGGCTGATGGATTTTCCACAGTCCTCTCACTTCTCTTCTAGGCCCAAGGGCTGAGCAGCAGAGCCGGGCCCCGCCGGGTCGAGGGGGTGTAGAGTCCCAACCAAGCATCCCGGAGATGGTGAGCTGGTCTCGGGTGAAGAAACGAGCCAAAAACAGTCCAGAAAGGAATAGAAGCCACTGAGGCAGAGCTCAGTCCCTCTCCAGCTGAAAGCCAAAAGATTGAGAACAAACCCCCCCTCCTCTGTTACTGGCAGAGGGAAAAAAGTCTCCAGCTGGATAAAAATCTGTAAACACTCTGGCTGTGAGGTCAAGTGAGCCGCTCTGAAGAGTCCTCCCAGCTGCAGGTTAAAGGTACAAAAAACTTCCAGCAGGCGATGGGGAATCCAGGATTGTCACAGAATCACCTCAAGACACAGGGTTAGGTATCATCTGCCTTGTATCAGCACAGTTCCTCTCAGTTACTTTATACAGTGCAATTACACAGGTGTAAGTAGCAGAGTTGTAAAATGAACATTCCATTAATCTCTGAAATTTGCATTTAAAACCAGATTGAACTGATCCACATTTCTCTGAAAATAGTAGTTTAGGATTTTTAACTAATTAAATGCCTTTCATCCCTCTGGGCTCATGTTACAATTTTTTAATGTAGAGAACGGCAATCAAATAAGGAAGGGTTTTTTCAACATAGGATTGAGCATAGTTTGAAGTCCCATAATATGGATCATTCAAAATTTACCCTTCTAGCCCCAAAGTAGGCAAATTAGATGATGTAATACGGAAGTGTAAAATAATTACACTTTCCATACAGTATAGTAAATCACTTTTACCTTTTCATTTTAAATTAATTCATTCTTTCTTCAGTAAACACACACAATTAAGACTTGCAGCTACCTTTTAAGAAACAAGATCTGCACCTGAAACTACACCATTGTAGTCCATTTAATTGTATGATGATGAAGAAAAGTAGTTTATGGAAACAAGCCCAAGCTGAACCTCATCAAGATATGGCTGTCATTTCTGTAGTCTCCAACATTAATGAACAGTGTAATGAGTGACTGCTTTTTTCTGGTGATAGTTAAATCTTAACAGTGATCATTAGAATATAATACTCTCAAAGTAAAAATGAAAAATTTTACTGTCATGTTTCAAGTAGTATTTTGGTTAACCTCATGATTCACTATTTTCCTTTGATTACTATATAAAAAATGTAGATTAAAAAACTAAAACGTTACTGAGAAGTCGGCTGAATTCTACACCTACATAAGAAATAATAAATGTTTATGCTTGTGAAAGAAAAGCAATAACGCCATGGCTGATACTGTTCATGTGAACTACTTTCTTTGTACTCCATTATTCTTCTCAAGTACTGCAGGTATAAAGTACTTTCTCAAGGTAATCCAAATATATATCTACTCTTCTGTGCCTATCAGCCAGAAATTAAACATGTATTTTCATCAGCTTTACGTATTTCTGATTTTACAAGGCTTATTATTTTCTCTCTCCCTTCCTTCCACACAGTCACAGGAGTAAAGAAAGAATTATTTGTAGTTCAGATGTTGCTCATCGTAGCTGGGAAACTGAAGTCGCTAGAGCTAGGAGAGTGCCAAACATTTAGATTTATTGTGACCAGCTGTGTTTACAGAGCAGATTTTTAGTCCAGAATACTGTCTAGCTGATAATGTTTCTGTGCAGAATGCCTACATAGATATTAAGTGCATACTAATTTCTAATTTATTTTCTAATTTCACTCTTAATGAAAATCAGAGTAGCATGCCACGTTTTAAGCAGAAAAGCCAGTTTACTTTAAAATCTAGCTGAAGGTATGATGAATCACTGTAAGCAGGCTAAGACAGAAAACTTTTTCATATAATTAATTTTGTTCTTGCATTTAGTTTAATAATATGGAGTTAGGAAATTGAAGCAAGTCTGACTTAGCTATGACCATGAAATTCTTTATCATAAAAGCATACTGTACCTCTTGTTGCTGGTAAGTTTTCTTGTAAAGCAAAGGAAAATCCCACTTCAGATCTGGAAACAACCCTGTTCTTTCAGTGAGAGCCTGCACAGAGATCAGCAGGCCCACCTTATTAATTCAAACAGGAGCACAGCACACCTGAGTGATGGCAGGTGATAGCACATTTCACAGCCCCTGGGTGCCCAGAGGCAGAGATGCTGCAGTCACAGCATGGTCAAAAGTAATGCATGTGTAGGCAAAGGCATGTATTCATGTGCTGCGTTGTCTTTCATAATTCTGTTTTTAACAAGTCTGCATCCAAACTAGCATGGACCTTCATCAAACATAACAGGGGTGACTTGCCTTTGAAATTTTCTCCCCTCCTGCATTCTTTCACCTCATAACAAAAATCAGGAGTTCCACTACTTACCCCTTGCATCCAAGGGATGAAAATTTCTCTACTTGGTTTTAAAAAAGAAATATGTATGGATATAGTTGTACCTTTGATAAATAAAAGCTTTTACAACTTTTAAAGATATGCAGATTTCCCTTCCTGGAAGTTGCTCTGTAGAGCCATCTCAGTAATTACAGTCTTTGCTAGACAATATTGCAAATTCATAGCAGCCTTTCACCTGAAGCAACTAATTAGAAAGCAATAGCATTTTGTTCTTCAGGCAGCTCATAGTAACATCTTTATTAGTCACTGAGTAACCTTGAGAGATACCAATTTGACATACCTTTCCTTAAATAAGAGGTTTGAGATATAAGCAAAGTTCATTATGTGATCCTAGGGTGAAAAAACAGGTTTGTAAATGTTTCCTGTCTCATTTGACAGGTCACTTACCTTTATGAGTTTTCTAGGTCAGAGTTTATTTTGTAAGAGTTCTGCAGAGAAGCAGTACTTCAAGGTAGTTGCAGCTAGTTATAAAATCCCCTTGTGTAATTACACGTGGGGTGCAACTGCTTCTTCTCCTTTGCTCACCTGGAAAAGAGCTGAAGTGTGAAGCAGAATCTTGTGCCACACTGAAATCCTTATCTGTGATTGCAGCGTGCTGTGTTTGCAGCAGGGGCAGCTGCACTGCACTTTCTTGACAACAGTGTGCTATGACTGCTCGTTCCAAAGACAAGTCAGTCAGCAGTCTCTGGCTCTGCATCTCTCAGCTCTCTTTAAAAATTAGTCCTCCAAGAAGAGTTCAGATAAACTGCTACCTCTAAAGACATCTATTTTCTTGCTACTGAAGTAATTTTAACCATGAGGATTTTAAAATAACCTCTTTGAACTAATTTTTTTTCTAAAATCAATGCAATTGCCATTAAACTGAACGTATGGACTGAAAGTGGCAATCCTATTTGTCAGGCATGCTGACAACATTAAAGTATAATTCAGAATCTTTCATAATCTTTCATAATCTTACTTCAAATTTTCTATGCCTCAAGCTCATGCAAGCATTAACAATGAAACAAAAAGCCAAAGAAGTCTTGATTTCAGAAATTAGTGGATGAAATAAACTCTGGGCAGTGATACAGATTAGGCTCTTGTATATTAATTGTTAAACAAAGGAATGCTGTGCACGGTGCCTGAAGATTACAATTGGAGATGAGGGACAACAGAGAACAGGGGCGTGTCCCTATCAAGATATACAAGTTCACCTAAAAAAAAGATGCTGAAAATGTTCCAAGATCACAGTACAGAGGGCCAAGGTCAATCAGTGAGTGAAACTGAGGACTGACAGTTGGAAGAGTTCAGTCATGTGATGCATATGCCCCACATCTCCCCCAAATGTAGGCTGAGCATAATGGTAAATGCCACTGTGTAAAGCATTTTGAAGCATATTCTGAGCACTGGTAGTATTAGACAATCTTATCCAATCTCAAGGAGAAGTATATTTTGTGAGAACAAAGTCATCTACAGTTTTGATGTTTCAAAAATGAGAGATTGCTGCTTAATGGCTTCTTAGTGACTTGGCAGAAAATGAAAGGTTCCAACTCATTAACTGTGGCTTCTCATGTTCTTGGGCAGTCTTGAACTATTAGCCAGCTGTACTGCTTTCACCTGCCACCTTTTGCTTTAATTCTGTTCTCAATGGTTACTGATCTTCTCCACCTCCAAAAGTTCATTCCAAGCAGTATGTACAAGAATAATCTTAAGCCCTTCTCCATAAGGTGTTTTTTTATCTTCCATCTATATACCCAGTCATAAGGTAAAACACAAAGTGGGCTGGTATTATGTCTGGGCCACTTTTCATCATTTCATTCTCAGTGTTATCAGTCTCCTAGTGTACACCTTTTGCCTGCAATGTAGACTGACAGCATTTAATTTCAACACATTTATGTTCTGCATTGATTTGTTTCTCAGTTTTAGAGCCTGGTATCAGGGCCAATTTGTATAGCAGGCTAACTCTATTCAGTACTTCAGGCAGCGCCCTCAAGGGGACTGTATTAATCTGTAGTATTAAATATGTGTGCTCATTTTCCATGCAACAGTTATGCTTTCCACATCAATTGATCTTCATTTCCTTATTATTTTGTATTTTGACATACACTAGTAGTCAAAGGAAATCCAAGCTCTTGGGCTTTGTCTACCTTCTAAGTTTATAGCACTTTTGTTTGGCTCACACAAAGATGAGCACAGAGTCTGACACTCTGATCAGACCCTTTGGGCCTCGGAGTGGGGAGTGCAGTGCTCTGGGCAACAAAAGGGGCAGTGTTCTGTGGGAAGCAAAGCTGTGGTCACAGGGGAGCCTGAGTCAGTGGAGAGTGTCAGTCACGGTATTTGGGTCTCACAGGCACTGCTCTATGTACAGACTTAATCCAACTTGTTACATGGGTCCAGTGATGGGTTGTTTTCTAGTCACATCCTATTTAGCATTATATTTAATGAGCTTTTTCAAAAGCAAAATAAGAATGAATTTCAATCAGATAATTTCAAGCACCCAAATACAGGGCATTTCTAACTTGCTTATCCACATACTGTAATTCTGTACTGCTGAAACATTGTTAAAGTTAGAATTTCTCTTCATTTTTTTCCTAGGAAAACAGAAGGGGAGCTTGAAATCATGTGGGAATCCACAGCCAAAGAAAACAGGAGAATGAGAGAACTTTTACATAAATCTCTGAGGAAGAACAACATATGGAGTGCTGTCACAGTTCATGAACGACACTTAGATGAAAACCCTCAGAAAGACCTAGTTTGTGGACATGATTTTAGCTACTGTGATGTGAAAACTTCATCTCCTACTAAAAATGAAATTCAGCAAGAATCACAGTGATAAAAATCTGCGTCTCATCCAAGAAAGAGAACTTGGTGCCTGAATTTGACTTTTGCAGCAACAAAATGTAATGGAATGTTTGCTCTCTTCAATATTACTGTACTTTTAAAGTCATGAAAATGACAAGAGCAAATTCTCTACTTGTACTGTCAATAGTGTAAACGTAGCCTAAAATATTACTTTGCTATTTGAAGAAAAGGCTATTCCTTCTTAAGACAAATGTGATACAGCTTTAAGTTAACATGTAAATAAAAGTAACTAGTTAACGGGGTAAGCAGCTGGTAAGCTTGGTGTATAGCCAGACACACACATTGCCACAAAACAAGTGAACAGCAAGATAGTGCTTGTTAAAATTAAAAGGACAAGTTTCAGTAAATTCTCCCTAAAACACCAGATGGAGTATGATCCAAGCTGAAAAAAACCTGTGTGGCTTGTACTTTTTCTCATGATGAAGCATCTTGACTTCCTAAGATGCAGGGATGTTGTTATACTAGATCATGTGCTGAAAATCTTGTCATCTCAAGGACAGAGAAAAATTTGACTGGAGCAGACAAGACTGAAGCATTCTCATGAAAACTGCTGATGCCTGAATGCAAAACTGTGTAGATTTACAGGATCCCTGTAGATATTGGGAAGCTCCTACCATGGTTTTGCCAAGGGCATGAGTTGCCAGCACAGGATGCAGCTCTCCTCCAGATTTTGTTCATCCTACTTCAGATTCAGTGGCTTCAAAAGCCACTTTTTTCCCAAAGTATTCTCTGAAGCAGTGCTTATTGTTTATGCCTTTAGATTCTTGACATGCATTTGTCTTAGCTTTCACATTTGTTGATTATTCATAATATTGCACATCAACTTTGTGGTAGCATGTATTACTATGATGTGACTTTATTTTGTATTTACATATAATTTGCTGGATCAGTTTTTTGGTTTTGCTTCATTTTCGTAACAAAATGTAAATGGTACCAGAAAACTGTAACAATAGAAAAAACCTGTAATTATCATAGTTGTGTAGTATTAGAAATAATAAAGAATTGCATTGGCTTTTGTAAGAGCCAAAAAGCCTCAGAAAAATGCTTCGTCACTATGTCTGCTTATCATAATCACTCTTGAACACCTAGAGGCTACCTGGGGGATGGACTGCGAGCAGCCTGCCTAGGGGTCCATAAAAAGGAGGGTGAAACTGGTGCAAAAGTGTGGAGGGGAAAGTGAAGGGCAGAATCCCTGGCCTTTGCCTTCCCACCCCACCACCATGGCCCGCTGTGAGCCACGCTGAGGCTCCTGGAGCCGGCATCACCCGCTGGGGAAGAGCTCCCCAAACGTGCATCCCTGAACCCAAACCCTGAGTGAGCTGTGGAACCCCTGCCCTGCTCCTGTGTCCCGTGGCGAGAGCCCCGCAAGTGGACCGAGGTTCGGCCGCAGTGACCATCGCGCCTGTGCTCCGGAGGGCCACATTCCTGGAGCCAGACTGCTCCAGAGATCAGATGAGGCTCCCCCCACCCTGTCCCAGCAGCAGCAAAGGTAGCACAATGTGATGGTGACCTATGCTATGCTTTTCTTTTAAAGTAACCTTGGCTTTTTCTAACTTTCTCTGCTTTTCTCTTTCTTTCTCTTTCCTTTTTTTATTGTTAAATTAAGCATATCAAATTTTTGGCACCGACAATCTAACCTCATTTGGTTTTAATCTCATTTTGGTATGTTTTAGAACCTTTACAGCTCTTTCCAGTTTATACACAGAGACTTAGTTTTCTTTAGTCTTCTGGGCTCAAACTGGATTGCAACAGCTTTGATCAAAGTTAACAAAATGAGCAGAAAACCAAGTTAAAATACCAAAAAAATATTCATACTCTTTGTGTCTAGAAAGGTTCCTGCAATGTTTTCCTTCAGAGTAAGGCCATGACTCAGCAGAATGGCTTTATTCAGGAGAGGGTGGGACAGCACTCCTATCATGCCATGATGTTCAGGGACAGATAGATGTACAGCTTTCAAAGCCGGGTTCTGCAGTACAGTGCAAAGTTTAAAAATCTACAGACTTTGAAAGCACTGGCAGAATCTCAGTGCACTCAGATACTGCCCTGATTACAGGAAACCACCAAAGTAGCTAAGTCATATATATGCAAGCAGGATTTTAAGATGTACTTCAATTAACTTCCCTTTAATAGGAATAAAACGAGTGCAACAACCTTACCAGGTCATCAAGATACAACTTCAGCATGACAGTCATTAAGACACTGATTAACGTTAACTACTCTCTAACAGCACACTATCCTCTGGTCTCTGTGTAGAGACTTAACAAGAGCTACACCTTCAAATCCTTTCATTCTCCTGGCTTTTTCAACTTCATTATTTTAGGACTCCATGCCTCAACATAACAACCAGAAACTATTTTCAAGCACAGTCTTAAATAACTTCATTAATATGTGAAATTGTCATGGGGGAGGTCTATCGCTAAACCAGTCCTGTCTTCCTGTCTTCCTTGAATTTGAAAAACACTAACTTGAAATGTCAGGTCTTAAATATCTCTTCAGGTAGGTTAGACAGGCACACACACTCCTCTTGTTTCCATACAAGCTCCAATCTGCAGGTGTGCAGACTCTAGAAGAGCATCGGACATGGCTATATCTACAGCTTTTCACATTTTTGAAGGCAGGTTTGGAAAATAAAGCCTCTCATGTAATATTTTTTAATATAAGCATATCTGAATATGCAAATACAATCTCAGAACTGATTTAATATTTACAATATTATCCTCATCTGGTTTTAATTGCCCTTTGTAGTATGTTTTGTAGAGTTTGTAAAAATAAACAGTGTCACAAGGAAAAGCTATTGTATTGGTAATTCCTTAGGAACAGGAGCAAGATTTTCAAAACTCTCAATATTGGCCTAACTGTTCTTCCACTGAAGTGACCAGGAAATGGCTTAGAATTGCCCTTTTGCCACAGCTGCTGCCCATTTTCACAGCTCTCGTTTTAGAGTAGGTTTTAGTACATGGTTAAAAGGGCAACACCATGACAGGGACACTCTTAAGGCTTCATTCAGAAATGCCACCCTTACTTTGCTGCTGCCATATCATTAAAATATGATGCTAAACTTTAAATGAGCTAACATTTAATCAAATCCCTGGGTCATTCTCCATACTCAATTTCCACGAAGAAAACTGAGAAAAAATTATGCCCCATGGATGAAGAAGTCCTTTTATGGCTCAAGAACATATTTTTGGCATAACAAAAATGCTGTTATAGGATATTTTTAATACATATGAGCATATCACCCATTTGACATACTTGGACAATAAAATACTGGAATTCTTTCAGATCAGCAAAAGTAAACACATTTGCAAGTGTGCCAAGTGTTGTACAAATAGGATTGATGATTATTAGACAGGTGCTTCCCTTCTGACAGGAAAGAAATTGATTCTCTCTTTTATTATCATCTAAAAGAATAGGTTTTCCTGTAAATCTCTTTCAGATAAAACATAAATGTTATGCTCTGTATGTTTTTCATCTTGCATTAAACTACTTGCTTTTAGTATATTTCTATGTACGGAAAGTACACAATATAATGCTTATGGCTGACCATTGATTTTAGGACTAGAAAAAACATTAAAAGACCAGCATTACACATAAATATTCTTTTGAAAACAAGAAAAGATGTTTTTATTAAAACACACGACATTTAAACATAAAGAAAAACCAAAAACCAACAGAAAAGTCCTGCTAAAATCACTAACGAAGTTGATAATTTTAGGATCTAAATTGCCTAGCAGGCAATACCACTACCTAATGAAACCAAAATTCAGTATCTCAAAAGCTAGCTAGAAGGAAGACCTTAAAGGATGTATCTCCATCACTTCTGCACTTAAGAAATAGTTAAAAATAAGAAGAAAATAATCTTCTAGCACTGAAAGAAAAAGAAGAGGAGCCACTAGAAGCCAATCCAGTTAGAGCCATTTTGTATATTTTGGCAGTTATTTCAGTTTCAGATTATCAAAAACAGGATAATTCTAGGAGGTGCAGTTAAGGAGAGTTTAACAGCATTGTTTGATAACCAATAACACAAGGAGCAGTATTTCTGAAACGCTTTTTATTTTATCAGAGCAACAGGAAAAATAGCTTAAATAAAGGAGTATCAGGCAGACAGGTTCAAAGGGAAAGATGCATTTCATCATAGTGTGAAACACCAGTTAAAGAAGAGTGAGCAGCAGTTCTTGGCTACAGCCACCACGGATTTGTGGGAAGTGATGAGGCAAGACAGGATTATACTTGTTGGTTTGCCCTGTCCCAGTTTTTGGTAGTGGGGGGGCTGCAGAGGTGGCTTCTGTGAGAAGCTTCTGGAAGCTTCCCCCATGTCCAGCAGAGCCAATGGCTGATGGCTCTGAGGATGGACATGGAGAACTTGGTAATGCCTCTGTGATAACAGATTTAAGAAGAAAATCAAAACAAAGTGGGGGCACAGTTTGAATTCCAGTTAGAGAAGAAGAGGAGATGAGAACATGTGAGAGAAACAACCTGGAGACACCAAGGTCACTGGAGAAGGAGGGGCAGGAGGTGCTTCAGGCACTGGAGCTGAGATTCCTCTGCAGGCCATGGTGAGACCATGGTGAAGCAGCTGGGCCCCTGCAGCCCCTGGGGATCCGCAGGGAGTGCAGAGATCCACCTGCAGCCCACGGGGGAGTAGGGTGGATGCCTGGAGGAGGCTGTGATCCAGTGGAAGACCCGGTGGGAGAGAGGGCCCTGCTGCCAGGCTGGAGCAGCCTGGACTGCACCTCCTGGACGAGTGACCCACACTGCACTCCAGAGGAGTTCCCACAGAAGTGTCTCCTGTGGGAGGGACCCCACGGCCTCACAGGGGAAGGACTCCTCTCCCTGAGCAGCAGAAGAAAATCTCGGTGATGAACTGACCAGAACCCCCATGCCCTGTCTCCCTGCATTGTTGCTGGGAAGAAGGGAGGGGCTGGGGGGAAAATGGTGTTTTTAAGATCTTATTTTACTTCTCATTATCTTCCTCTGACTCTGTTAGTAATAAATTCACTTTGTTCCTCTAAGTTGAGCCTGTTTTGCCCTTGAAGTGTTTTCTCCTGGTCCTTGACTCATGAACCTTTCATTTAATTTTTTTTCTCTCCTCTGCCCAGCTCTAGCAGGGGAAGGTGAGTGAGTGGCTGTCGTGGATGCCCAGCATTTGGCCAGTGACAAACTACAATAAGCTGTTAGACACAACTGCCTTCCTTACCTTCTCCTTTTGTAGCTGTATTAAAATCCCAATTCAAACATGCTGCTGCCTTGTACACAGTGACTCCTCTCCACTGTCATACTCTTGCTCTGCTGCAGGACTCAGCAGGAAGGCAGGAAAGAGGTGCTTACAAGAGTTAGAAGCAAAGTGGGTAAGTTAGGATAGGATTTGTCCAATCTAAGTCAATCTAATGTTTAATTAGGGATTAATTGTGATCTAAAGATCAAAAGTTAAAAAAAGCACTTTGGATACAATGATGGACCTGTGAATTTTTCCTTTTTACCATTCACTGTGATAAGCATTTTGCATACACATCTGTGCAAGTGTTCTGAACACTATTTAATACCTATTAGTTCTCCCCACTGGTCATACGATTTTAATCACCAAGCAAAAACCCAAGTACTTCCTAAATTTTGGTAGGAAAATAATCTTAACCTACATAATCTAACATAATGCCGTCAAAAGGATGTGGAATCACAACACTACAAAAAGTAATTGAAAATTAATTCTGGCACCCTGCATTTTAGCAATATACTAGGGATAGTACAGAGGCACGAACTGGAATTTCCTTGTAATTTGCCAGAATAAACAATTCTATGTTAGTACATCCAAATGTCCAGGTTACAGGAGGTATTTCAAAAGACCAATTTAAAAAACACATTTGCCAGAGAAAGCTTCAGCAAAGAAAAAATGTATTCCACATAATTGATAGGAAAAAGATGCAGCTATTTTACCATTATGGCAAATACTTCATTTCAATAGAAAAGCTGATTAAAAGCAGCCATAGAAATTCCATTTGAAGTAAATCTGCATGTGGAAACAAGTACTTTCATGGTGTTGAACTCCTTGCATGATAAGATATAAAAGAGGAGAAAACTGGATTTGATGGCTTTGATGTAGCTGTACAGTGCATAAACAACAGAACTCTACAAGAGTACTGCTGTCACCCTGCTTTAAGATACATGAATTGAAACCACAAACATTTTCAGAAGTAGCAGGAATTCAGTTCCTTTTTAAACTGCATATATAAAGCTTTAACTTTCAGAAAAGTCAACCCCACGATGGCTATGATCCATATGAACAGAGTTTAGAATCCCAGAATCATTAAGGTTGGAAAAGACCTTCAAGATCTAACCTTTGACCAAACACTTTGTTGTCAACCAGACCAGAGCACTGAGTGCCATGTCCAGTTCCTTCAGCACCTCCAGGGATGGAGACTCGATCATCTCCTTGGGCAGTCCCTTCCAATGTCTGACAATCCTTTCACTGAAGGAATTCCTCCTGATGTCCAGCCCGAACGTCCCCTGGCACAGCTTGAGGCAGTTTCCTCTTGATCTGTGCCTTGCTCCCTGGGAGCAGAGACTGACCCCCCCGGCTGCCCCCTCCTGTCAGGGAGTTGTGGGGGCACCTGTCAGAAAATCCCCCCTGAGCCTCTTTTTCTACAGGCTGAGCCTCTTTCCCAGCTCCCTCAGCTGCTCCTCATAGGACTGACTCTCTAGACCCTTTCCCAGTTCTGCTGCCCTTCCCTGGACAGGCTCCAGCACCAAAATGTCTCTCTTGCTGTGAAGGGCCCAGAGCTGGACACAGCACTCGAGCTGTGGCCTCACGAGTGCCCAGCATAGGGGCACAGTCCCTGTCCTGGTCCAGCTACACTATTTGGGATACAAGCCAGCTGCTGTTGGCTGCCTGGGCACCCCTGGGCTCAGGTCTAGCTGCTGTTGGCCAGCATCCCAGCCACCCTTCCCCTAGCCTGTAGCACTGCATGGGTTTGTGACCCAAACATAGGATCAGGCACTGCACCTTGTTGAACCTCAGCCCATCTATCCAGCCTGTCCAGATCCCTCTGCAGAGCCTCTCTGCCCTCCAGCAGATCAGCAGTGCTACCCAACCAGGTGGTGCCTTAAGTGATGAGGGTGTATTGGACCCCTCATCAAGGTAAAGGATGCTTGGAGCAGGATGCTCTGCCCGGGAATGTAGTCAAGCAACTCGGACAATGCCTGTTTACAAGGCTATCAGTGGTGCATTGAGAGGGGCTCAAGTGCTGCTTTTGGTGTTGAATAAACCTAAAACCAGCATTACACATCGATCCCAAATTGGTATCCTGATGGTCAGGCAAAGATTTGGCAGATAAGCTGCTAAGATACCTGGAAACATGACTGGTAGCCAATCCCTTTACACTATAAAAGTTCAGTCTCACTTCCAAATGGCAGGTTCTTCTAACATATCCCTTCTTGGAGTGTGTATGGAAATTCTTCCTTTGGGTGGAGACACCCCTCAAAATTACTCCTCAAGACTGACTGAACATGATTTGCCCCAAGCCTGGATGAGTTGTATGGGTGAGTTACATCAATCTCTACTTAATAATTTGTTTTTTTGCTAGCTTTGAATTTTTTTGAATATTTAGGAAGAAAATCAAAACAAAGTGGGGGCACAGTTCGAATTCCAGCTAGAAGAGAGAAGGAGGTGAGAACATGTGAGGGAAACAACAGGGAGACACCAATTGCTTTAATATGACTGCTTTGATATCGTGCACTATCCTAGCCTATGCTATACTATACTAGTAGTTTTAGCTTCTGTTCTGTGTAGTAGTTAATTCTGATTAAGATATTTTGTCTAATAATTTATCATAAATAGTTAATTTTTATATAAATATATCTAATTTGCCATCCTTAATTCTGCAGGACAAAGTTGTACAAAGGTTCAATTGCACCTCTGTAATTTCTTAGACTTAAGTTACTGACAGTTTGGGACTAAGATTGGATCCAACTGTCCCCGGGCTCCTCTCTGGGGAGTTTTGAAAGCACAGGGTCCTTTCTGCACCTCGTGACTCAGTGGGAGCTTCTCTAATAAACTTTATCTGAAGTTTCCACTCCATCCATGGCAATATTAAACAGCACTGCCCCCAATACTGAGCCTTGGAGAACCCCACTAGTGACCAGCTGTCACCTGGATTTAACTCCACTCACCACCACTCCCTTGGCCCAGCCATTCATCTAGTTTTTAAACAAGTGAAGATGGACCTGTCCAAACCATGAGGTTCAGCTTCTCCAGGAGAATGCTGTGAGATAGAGTATCAAAGGCATTGCTGAAGTCTCGGATGTCCCATCCACAGCATTTCCTTCATCTAACAGGTGGGTCATCTGGTCATAAAAGGAGATCAGGTTTGTCAAACAGGACCTGTCTTCCCTAAATTCCTGCTAACTGGGCTTGATTCCTTGGTTGTCTTGTATGTGCCATGTGATGGTACTCAATAAGATTTATGACAGTGACATAAATCATTAAATGGTCTTAAGACTAAAGCCCTCAGCTTCCAGAACACTAAGTTGTTTACAACAAGATACACTTACAAGATCTGAACATCATCTAGACTGAGTACTGCTATAAAAAATGAGAGCAGAAAAATGCTCTCGTGTGAAATCCGTCAAGGGCTACAATATCAAGATAGTATCTGGTCTCCTGTGACCGTAACACCTTTGCAAATCTTTGACATTTTTTTGATTGCAAGGGATTTTGTGCTTTTACTTAGATTAAAAAGCACTCACTGTGTTACACTGTGCCTGCATCTGCCGACTGCTGCTTTTGCATTTTCATCAATACGACACCAACTGACACTCAGTAAAACCCTTCTGCCATCTCCTGTAAAAAGCTGTTCAGCTGACCAGTATTGACATGACAGACAGCTCCACCCACCTGGCTTCAGCTGAGAAAGGAAGAGTAAAATGTGAAAGAATAAAGAGTAAACAATATAGTGTATTTTACTATAGTGAATTCTTATAGAATTAAGAAATCTAAATGTATTATCTCATATACTATTAGATACAGTTGCAGCTGAAACCAAATTAACTACTTGGATCTGGTTATCTTATCTTTCCTCCACAGAGTGAAAGATGACTTACAGAATCACAGAATATCCTGAGCTGGAAAGAACCCACAAGGACCACTGTGTTCAATTCCTGACCCTGCACACACCTCCCAGTGATCCCCTGCTGTGTCTGAGAACATTGTCCCAATGCTCCTTGAGCTCTGTCAGCCTTGGGGCTGTGACCACTGCCCTGGGGAGCATGTTCCAGTGCCTGACCACCTTCTGGGGGTAAAACTTTTTCCCTCATACTCAACCTAAACATCCCTTGATACAGTGTCATGCTGCTCCCTTGGGCTCTATGACTGGTCACAGAGAGCAGAGGTTGCTACCTGCCCCTCCATTGCCTTTTGTGAGGATGTTGAAGACCTCAGTGAAATCTCCCCTCAGTCTCCTCCAGGCTGAACAGACCAAATGCCCTCAGCCACTCCTCATACATCTTCCCCTCCAGACTCCTCACCATCTTTGTAGCCTCCTCTGCACACTCTTTCATAGCTGTATATCCTATATTGTGGTGTAGCACACCAAACTGCCCCCAGCACTCGAGGTGAGGCCGCCCCAGCCCAGAGCAGAGCGGGACAATCCCTCCCAGGGATGGCACTGCTGGGCCTGGTGCCCCCAGGATAGGGATGTCCTTCCTGGCTGCCAGGGCACTGCTGACTCAGATCCAACTGGCCACTGACCAGGACCCCAGGTCCTATTTTGTAGTTCTGTTTTTCAGCCTCTCACTCCCTAGTCAGTTCATACATCCAGGTTTGCCCCATCCCACATGGATAATACAGCGTTTGCCCACAGTTAAACTTCATACAGTTGGTGATTGATAAACTTCATACAGTATGAAGATAGATCTTCATACAGATCTAATATGGACTTCAAAGGGATTCAACAGTTTTCCCCAATTTAGTCTCAATCACAAACTGGCTTAATATCCCTTTGAGTCCTGCATCCAAATTGTTTATGAAGATATTGAAGAGCCTCTGATGAACTCCCACTAGTGACCAGACTTCCTCTGCTATCACTGGTTTTTTAAACTCCCTAGCTCTAGTGTTGCCCAGTACTGGCCATTGACTAATATAGTTTTCTCCACTCCTTGCTACTACATACAAAACTGACATACTGCTACAGGATAAAGAAGCTAATAATCAGGTAACATCTACTGTAGTGTCATCTTTGGGAGGGACCTCTGGGAAACACAAAGTTATAGATTTCAAATTAGTGTGGTGTCTTGCTTTGAAAGACAGGTCTCTGCCAAGGAAGGTGGAAACCTACCTGGAATGGGGAATATGACCTCCTTCTCTCTAATTCTGGAGGCGCTGCGATCCTCCCGCGGCTGAGGGGGCGCTGTGGCGCGGGCGCCGAGGCCTCTCTGCGCGGTAATGGCGGCGGGGCCGAGGCGGGAAGTCACGGGCGGCAGCGGGGCGCGATTGCCGGGCTGCCGCGCACAGGCGGCCCGTGTGGGGAGTGCCCACATGTTGGGTCCGGACCCCCCGAATGGTCAGGAAACAAAAGAATTAAGCAGTGCAAGGAAGCTGCAGCAGAGCGGGATCTCGGAGTGCAGGACAGGGCCTGGCCGGAGGCGGTGCCGGCCGTTCTGGCGCCGCACGCGCCGGCTCTGCTCTGAGCTCCGAGCGGCCTGGTGGCACGGAAACAGCCAGACAGCTCCTTCGTCTCCCGAACCCGCAAACAGCACCATGCAAAAAAACCAGCCAAATCTCCGTGGCCGCTTCTTCACCTTTTTTGTCGGGGTATCACCCGCAGCCTGCCCCCAGCCAGGGCCATTTCAAGGGAATGTTGTGACACCCAACTGCACCTTTTGTTTCCTAACGGCGCCATTTGTCTCTCGGGCAACGCCCTGCCCCGCATTGTCCTGCTTCCAGGTAGCAGATGGGAGGAAAATTCACTCAAAAAACCAAATCTAGAACATGAGGGAAAAGTAAGCAAGAAAAAAACCCCAACTTGTAATAATTTTTCTATTGACACCGAGAATGGAAATAAATTCCTTTTAGTAACGTTTGAACCACACTAAGTAATGGAATCAAGTTCATGGAAGAAAATAATATCAAAAGCACAATCTGACCTCTACGACTGCCTTAAGAAACTCAAAATGCTGAAAGTGGCAGAGGGTGCAGAGCTTCTGTCAAACATACTCATAAATGAAAGGAATGAGAGGCTTGTCTTTACAAACAAGCCGTGGGTCTGCTGGTTGATGACATTAGCATTGAGAGATAAGAGAAACAATGGGAAGAGATTCCATAGGAATTCCCCTGATTAACACCAGGAATAGACAGGAAGATGTGTGTGTATTTGGAATATGCATTAGAAAGGGATTTTAGGTATCAGGCGTTCTGGGAAGTCTGTACCTCTCAAGTACCTCAGCCAATGGGGAAAGAGAGAGGGACATGAGGCCGGGAAATTAGGATAAAAAGGAGGCTGCGTCCTCCAAAAATTTGAGAGATCCCAGGGGAAATGCCCCATGGCCTCTCCCTTTATTCGAATAAAGTAAAAGGACTCCACTGTCTCCTTTTTGGACATAAACCTCTGGCATTCATGGATTGATTTTCCTGACAATCACCTTTCCAAAACCGAAACCACAGGAGAATTCAGAGTAAATCTCAGTAGTTCCAATGCATTTGCCAACTGCTGCTAAAATAGTAGCATTACTTCTCCCTTCATTGCCAGAACAGAGCATTTCATACTCTATGTTTTGGTTTTGCAAATACCAAGGAGAGTCTGACACTCAGCAGTCACATTAAGGTAAGAATGCACCAATGTAATGTAAAATGACAGAGCATTGACATATACTTACCTTATCTTTTTTTCCAGTTTCTAGAAAATTTCCCCAACCATTAAGAAATTATTTAAACCCAGCTGTTTTGTTTTCTCCTGTATCTATTTGCAAGCCAGAAAGATGTTGTTTTTCAGGCCAGAAGATTGCATTTCACCACCTCAGAAGAGAGAACCTCCTAAGACTTCTTCATTCATGCCCTATCCTGGCACATTGCATCACAAGTTCTAAGAGCTTTGGCCTTGGGACTACAAATCCTTCCTTGGGCAGGCATGGCTCTTCCATTTAGGAGAGTTCTAAGCACTGATCCTTCTCTGCAAATCTAATGTTTTGGAAGATACTTATATAAGTACTTATATATTTATATAATACTTATTTAAGTATGGTAAAAACTCCATGGTGTCAATCAGCTTGAATCTAGAAAAGCAGATGCACTTTGAAGGCTTCTTTATGTTTAAAAATGTGGTTTCTCAGGGAGTGAGCTCTCCAGATTTTTTTAGTCCTGAACTTTTTTATTCTGTACTAAATTTATTTCAACATACCTATATAAGCACATATTCATATAAGAAATATAGAAAGATATACATTGTTGCTATTAGAATTGTTTTATACCTGAAATATTTGGGTTTGGTAAATATAAAATTAAAATGAGACTTCAAAAATAGCACAGAACATCATAACATTAGTGGAGCTTCAGTACTCATTGCTTCCTTCCTCAGTTAGAGATGGGCATAAGACAGATGTGTCTTCCAAAATCAGTGTTACCTGGTAACCTCTCCTTGGAAGGCCAGTGGAATTCAACCTGCCTGAGTTTTGGACACAAAAAGAAGATCAAAATCAGGCCTTGATTTTAAAAGATAAGCTGGCTGTTTATCAGAGAAATCATTGATTCTGATCAGACTTTGAAGCACTGTTAAAAACTCTGCAATCTTTAAAAAAAATAGTGTGACATACTCAAGCTGATTTTCTCCAGAGACCATCAAAATTCTTTTAGAACATCCTTAGGAAGAGATTCCTTGACTTTTTGGTGACCTTTTGGATAGAATTACATACCCAGCATTTAGGACTTTGTTAAGAGTCTCTGAACAGCTCTGCTTAAGAAATACATGACACAAAAAGAAATCTCTCTTTAGACTAAAGACTCTGCACTATTCAAGCAGGTCTTGCTGAATATCTTTTCAAAAGCCTTATTTGTCACAGAAGAAAAATCAATTATACTGTAACCAAGAAGGGAAAAATTACAAGTATTTAAACCCCATATATTCTGTTAAGAACTATAGTCTATTAAGTAGTTCTGTTAAGAACTACAGTTACCTAATATTTCCTACTGACTTCCACAAGATGCAAAGATCTTGCAATCCAGTAGCATAACCCAGCATCACCATAGCTATTAAAAAAGATTTTTTCTTTATATGCCACTTGCAGTGTACCTGCAATTACTCAGGAAAATAAATAATTTAAAGGATGACAGTACTGAGATCATATCTTAGAACACATCTATTAATGGTAAAATGCAAGGAAACACACTGTCCTCACATTAAAATCGAATAACCTGTAAGCAGGAAGGTTAGAATGGAAAGTATCCACTCTGAGATACTGCTAAGCTACAATTAAAAGCTGCAAGTTAGGATGATCCTTATCATTTGCTTTAGTATTGGTCAAAACAGAACATACATTACTGCAAGCAATAAATACCAACCCTAACAAACATTAACCTTTATTATTAGTAAGTAAGGATAATAAAAAGTGTATTTATACACTATGACCTTGCTATTCCCTGAATTAAAGTTGAAAATTACTTTTTAAGATTTAATTGGTAAATAGGGTTTGAAAAAGGTTCAAACTACCGAGTTAAATGGGACCAGCCCTCAAAGTGTTTGCCTCTGTAGTCACTTGGAATTTGAACTTGTTCATCTCTTCATCTGTGTACCTATTTGAGAGGGAAGGAGTCTTTTCCTCTGGCTGAAAAATGTCATGTCTCTTGTCTATGAAGAAAATAATTTTAGAATCCTTAAAATCAATATTTATTTTTTCCTTCAGTGGCTGAGGAAAAGAAGGATTGCTGGCAAAATTGCAAATCTTTTAACAAGTTTACAGCATGCCAAGAAGAGTAACCCTTAAAACAAATGAGACAATAAACGAAGATACTTTTCTATTTTTATAAAGAAACACAGACTAGTTAAGGTGAAATCACTTCAGACACGTATTGCACAGGTGGGAACTCTCCGTATGGACATTCCAGATTGACTAAAGAAACCAATTGCTTAGGCAAAAACTCAAACAACATATTTTCAATGTTGCTTTTATGGACCTGAAGAAACAATATGGAGTACAGATCTGAAGGAGAAAGAAAAGACAACTGAAACAGATATCTGCACAAAAAAAATCAAAGATTACCTACACTAAATCTAAGAAAAATTCCTCAGCAAGACTTTACTTAACAGAACATTAAAGATTACATACCCCATTGTCTTTTCATCAAAATTACATGGTTTTTTAGGGTTTTTTTGTTGGTCTGGAAATTCCAGGGTAGAGATGATGTGAAAGATGTGCTTGCTTCATTTCAAGGGACAATGTTAGCCTCATAATATGACCTCCCCTTCTTTTTGTCTTTTCATGTTAGCTATTTCAATAGCCTCTCTGGCATTTCAGAAAGGACACAGGAATTATAAGATTACAAATCTTAATTTCAAAATTTTTAGAATAAGGAACACAGAAGTACATTACGTAATATCTGATCCCAAATGAGGCATGTGAAATTGAAGGATATAAAAACATTAGTTTAGTCATACATCACAATCAGCATAAAAATAATTTAAAAGTCCTTGTAAAACCTGCAGAAAAAGGAATAAATTCTTCACACTTGCCCTTTCATATGATCATAGTAAGACTATAATTTTAACATGTTTTATTCTCTTTATCTGTATGCAAAAGAAAAAGAAAAGAAAAAAAAAGAACTTTTGTCTGGCCATTTATTACTGTGGTAATTTTTCAATAAATAGTTATTTAAGATGGAAGAGCTTCTCTTGTATCTTAACCCTATTTCTGTGAGAATTAAAGAAGAAAAACAAAGAGAGGAAAAAGCCAGTGACTATGAAAGTACAGATCTGATTTTGTTTTCCCTACGGACATTACTATGCAACCTCAGTCTTGGAGAAAAACATTCCCAGCAGAGTCTGGCTCAAGCATCACAAAACATGGCAAATATAAACTAACAAGTGTTTCACATGTTCAGAAGAGTCATTTTTAGTCACAGATTGACATCATCGTTGCAGAGGGAATTCCTGTTGATCAATCCTGCATGCCTAAAAAGATTTAAAAAAAGGCGAGGAAAACAACTTTCAAATCATCCTTAGGATAGTTTTGTTGATAATCAGGGCCAGCATTTTGCTCTTATTTCCAGCCCCGTACTGCCTGTGTATGAGCCATTATCTCAACATGGCAAGGAATGTTAAATGTTAACACCAGGAACCAGCACCTGAACATCTTTCAGCCTTTAACAGTAGATATTTATTGAAAATCTCAGCTTCATTTAGAGGGGTTTGGTCAGGGTTTGTTGATTTGAATGTCATACAGCAAAGGAGTTGTACAACTGTATTGCTAAAAACAATTGATTAACACCATTAAGAGTCTTTTTGTGAGTCTTAGGGATGAGTAGCTCAAATGAAAGCAGAATTCAGGATAATACTTTTTTTCCCGGATATACAACTGCATAGAAATAGAGAATGGTGTTTTTCACTGAAGCAAGATCTTTAAATATTTACAAAAATGAAAAATATTTGTAACTGCTAGCAAAGGGAACACAAGCTGCCCACTCAGCTGCCTCAGGTTAATGAAAAACAAAGGAAACAGTTTTGCTCACGCTTCTTTACCTTCCCAAGATAAAAACATCAACTATTTTTATAGTATTCAAATAACATCTGAACAGATGGTTTTAATGCACCCATAATATGACAGTTACTTCAAGGTTATCTTTCCAGGGCATTTCTAAATTAGGAAATGCTTGCTATAAGGATCATCAAAATAGGCTCTCCAAATTCTGGTTCACCCTCACTATGGTACTGGACACACTACTTAGGCACCGGGCAAACATTCTCACAGATGGAACAAAGATGGGTTTTCTTGTTTCTGAAGATAAACTAATTGGAATATCGGTGTACGTGTGGTTCCTAACTCAAAGCTTCTTGGAAAAGAATGGGTTTAATGATTACCTTTTATAACCTCTGTACTTAAGCTGCTGCTCCTTCTGCATATTCTGGTTTCAGACATGGACATGCCTTGCTTGTAACTCGCTGGGAAATCTAAGAGGAGAAATACACTTGACAAGGACTCCTGGACCAGATTAACACCAAACAAATATAAATAAATAAGGTAAGTGAAAGCAAGAATTGCTAAAGGAAATGATTGAAGCAGTCTAAATACATGACTTTAAAAGAGAGATATTGGACACAAAGCTATAATGAAGTTCAGACATCCAAGCCCTGCATTCTTCATGTGTGCAGTTTTCTATCATAGGTTTAATCTTGAAAGTTGGATTCATTATGCTTCTTTAAAAAATCCTTAATTCAAAAGATAAACTTGATATCTTTATAGCCCAAATGTTTCTGAAGACCAACAATACTCAGACAGGTGTTCTGTCAATTTAAAATGCTGCAGGTTTTGTAGCCAATTACTACTTAATTTACAAAAACCTCCCAACCTATGTTGCCTAAACATGATTCCTTCCAGAGTTACCATCTGTATAAAAGCACAAGGATATTCAGCATTCAAATTCAAATATAATTACTATTACAGTTGTAGAGTCTTAAAAGAGAAGAGACTTACGACTGAATCTACTTTAGAGACTCAGGATCCTGATCTGTTTCCTTCACTATCTCAGATTGTATTTTAGACCAATATTAGGGGAAAGAAGCAAAATCATCACCGAGAAAAACCTTAAGTCTAAATTTAAATTTGAAAACAAACTCTTTACATTCCAGTTCTAAACCGGACAAAACACTGGGTGGAAGACATTCACTCTGAATCAACACAGAGAAGAGTGGTGACTCTGAAGCAAAGAGCTGCTAAGTAGATAATTATAGCAGCCCACACTCTGTTTAGCAGATGCTTCCATCTCCAAGGAACTGAGGCAAAGCGTAATTTAATGAAGAATGGAAAGAAGGTGTCCTAGATAAGAAGAAAGCAGACTAGCTGTTGGCAGGAAGATAAAATCTGCCTGGACCTTTGGAGGAATTCAAAGACAGAACTGGCTATAAAAGCTTGACTGTTCCAGGAAGGACATCCTTGAAACTGGATGTAATCTTCGGCAGAAGACACAAACATTCACTTGCCGGGTGGGTATAAGGAAAATCCGCAGCAAGTCAGACGGATGAGGTGAAGCTGACGTAACTTCTCCTCTTCAGTTTCTTCTCTGAGTAGGTAGTTCGATGGAAGTCCTTTGCCTTTGAGTGAGTGCGTGCATGTGTTTGTTTTCTGGTAATATTTACCTACACTGTTTTGAACCCACAGGTATCAGCAAGAGTCAAGCAACATTAATATGCTAGAGTGCGATTTTGTTTTTATTTCCTTAGAAATTTCAACAAGAAAAACAAATGAGTGAAGAAAGCTTGAAGAAAAGAAAAGGAGAGGGCAAAGGAAGAGTGGACAGACAATCTATTCAGAGTCATGAACCCCAAACGATGAACCTACAAAAGCAGGCAAGCCTTTTTCTTTTCCACCTTTGGTCCATGTGTGAGGTCTTAGCATAGGGAGGCAGAAGAAGATATTTGGGCATATGCATCAGCATACAGAAACCACTATTGTGTCCCAATTTAGCAAAAATATTTTTATTATCTCAAGAATGTGATTGGTTTACTTTTTCATAAACTGCTAATTAATAAAGTTAAATACCTCTGATATAAACAGAATAAAACCCCAAGAATATTTCATTGAAGTTAACAGATATAAAAATAATTCAAAGACTTATTCTAAATTGATCAACTGAGGCATTTCATAAACTTCACTTTTTTTCCCACATGTACTTTTCAGAGGTTGTAGTGGGTTGTCCAGCTCATTGTTTCTGAAAGTTTGTTGGTGTTTATAGCCAGGAAATAGGCACTGGTACTTGAAGGCAAGTGAAAATCTGTCTCCTCCAGAAAATTACAGATGCTTTAGAAAACAGTTGTGTCACTTCCTCTCAGGAGGGAGTATCATATCTTTTAGAATTAATTTAAGTAGTCTGAAAAAAGATTATCTGTGTGGTTTTAGTTTGGTGTCAAGACTGAAAAAATACTGATGTTATTAGAGTAGCCATAACTATCAGGAAATATTAAGTAGCCCATGCCACTTGTTTTAGTAGTATATGCCTCAATTTCAGTGGTTTCATGTAATATTGTAAGTTAATACAAATTTAGGAGACCATGATCTTATCACCACCTAGCAGTATCAACACAATTCCTACGCACAAATATTTTAAGCAAGGAGAGGAAAGCAGCTGCTCAACCAAAAAACCCGGACTCCATTCATGAAAGACAACTTCTGAATCTTAGAAAATTCAGAATTCATCAAGTACTTGTAAAAGAATGTCATTGCTTAATCAGAGAGGAAAGGGCAAGTTCACCCATTCAAGGTTATATTTGAGACTCAGGGAAGACAGTTTAATAATGGAAATAGGCAGGCAAAACACAAATATATGTACTTTTAAAAACGGCAGGAGTACACCACAGGGTACATATGGATCTTGGAAAAAAGCGTGAAACCTTGCAAAATTGTTTAATATATTTCTTTATAGAACCTATATATTGAAAGCCAATAAAAATAAGTCAGTAATGAAAATTACTGTAGCTTTATGATATTGAGAAGTAATTGCCGACTCACTAGAAATTGCTTACCAAACTGTCTCATTTTATTTCAAGGTGGGCCTCATTAGCGGAATCTGTATGATTGTTGGTACAATTATTGGCTCAGGCATCTTCGTTTCTCCAAAATCAGTGCTTGCCAATGTTGAAGCTGTGGGTCCTTGTTTAACCATTTGGGCAGCCTGTGGAGTTCTGGCAACATTAGGTAAAGGACTCAACAAAGAATCTGAATCTTTGCTTTAAATCTTTGTATTTACTGTTTCTGCACACTATTCTCATTTCACAAATTAGCTAATAGCACCTAGACCAAAATGAACTAAATCCTGCTGTATATATGCATAGCAGTACTCAACCTTAAATTTAAAATGGGTATTTACAGAAGACAAATTAAGTTTTAAAATTGTAAATCACACTCACTTTGTTTTGAAAGAAAGTTTTAGCTTTGCCTGCTTCATCCACTGACTGTAATAAAGAATGCTGTTCTACCTAAATAGCTGGTAATATGTGTAATTTACTGGTAGTGAGCTAGGCACTTTCTGCTAGCTTTCTACTTCTGTAATTCTAATTCTGAAAATGTAACACTAAGCACCTCAAAATATTTCAAGAAGTAAAAAAAAGACATTTTTGAGCATTGTATCAAGGGGGACAGCATACAGAAAAACCCTAATTCAAGATGTCACATACAGCAATAGAACAGGAAGGATCACTGTACTTTAATGTTGAGCTCAGCAGACATTTTATTTCAAAATTGTGCAGGAAGTCTGTTTTTTCAAGTTTCCAAAAATTACGTCAGCCAGTGCAGTTCTCACTTAAGCACTTCTTATAGTGTTCGTTTCTTAAACAGAAATCGAATTAAATCACAATGTTTGTTTGTACTGGTTTTGTTGAAGTCTTAAACATCAATGGTAGTAATTTTTAGACTGCATCTGAATAATTTCAGGGTATTTTTTTAATTGCTCACAAGTAATTAAAATTTTATTTCGTGAATACAGTAAAACATCCAGAACATGAAGAGAGTAATGATGCACTGTATATATCAATTTCCTTAATTTTTATACCTATTAAAGTGATCATCAGTTCAAGCAATCCCAGGTTCAAAAGTGTATGAACTAAATCTGTTTTTCTTGTTACTCAGGTGCACTTTGTTTTGCTGAGCTTGGGACAATGATCACAAAGTCTGGGGGAGAATATCCTTACCTTATGGAGGCATTTGGCCCAATTCCAGCCTTCTTGTTTTCTTGGACAAGCTTACTGGTTACAAAACCCACTTCATTTGCAATCATTTGTCTCAGCTTTGCAGAGTATGCATCAGCTCCTTTTTACCCAGGTTGTGATCCACCCCAAGTTGTCATCAAGTGTCTTGCAGCAGCTGCTATTGGTAAGATTCACACTTCTTAAGACAGACCAGATCCAAAATTGCATAGTGACCAGTGTCTGGCCCCATCAATAAGTGTACTTAAGTACCCTCAAACTTCCTTTGGTTCATCTTCACAAAGACACCAGAAATCTTTAAGACATAGTCCAGTGAGTCCTTCCCACAATAACTAATTCAACAACGTAAAAAGGATAGGTTTAAAAATGGTTTGTTTCTAGTCCAAATATTTTTTTATTTTTCATCAAGATAGATGCAGCTGTATAATGAATGCTTATCTCTAGGAGAAAAGGAAGAAAAAATAAGTCTGGAAGTACTATTTCTTTATTTATCAGAATGCTGTGCAACTTCAAAATATTTTTTGTAAAGGTACTATCAAAATCTAATTCATAAATCTGTTTTTCCTCACTATTTTAAAAGTTATCAAAACACAGTAAGTAAAAACTGTATATAATATAAACAAAAAGTGTGAGGGAAAAGCAGTACAGTAAATAAGGGGAGGGGCAACTTTTCTTTAAATTCTGACAAAAAATGCAAAACTTTTTAATTTGATTTCTTTTAGTGGTAATTACAATTGTGAATTCACTGAGTGTGAAGCTGGGAAGTTACCTCCAGAATTTTCTCACAGCTGCTAAAATGATCATTGTCACAATCATTATTGTAAGTGGAATTGTTCTCCTTGCACAAGGTAATAAAATATATGTTATTTGAAAAAATTACTTCAGCTTTTGCTGTGACCAGTAAAAAATTCCCCACTGACCGGAGTGACACAGTAATAAGGCACAGCCCTGAATGTCTTCATTCAGGGTTTTAGTTCTGCATCTCTTGGAAAAGATGCTATTTTCTTTTAGAGAAGGGGGATGGGTGGAAAATGTAACACTATAGATCAATTAATACAAAAGGGTATTAATTAGTTTTTTAAGTGAAAAGTTTCAAAACATGACATGTGTTGGAATGTTTTTTTCTTCTGGTGGGAATTACAAGAATTAATTCAACACTGCTCAGTAATCTTCCTCTTATTTGCAGGAAAAACTGAAAACTTCAAAGATTCTTTCAAGGACAGTAAAATTTCTCTTAGCTCTATCAGTCTGGCATTTTATAATGGACTCTGGGCGTATGATGGATGGTAAGGAATCTTTATTAGACTTAACAGTTACAGTTTAACAGCCTTTAACTGGTTTACTCTCTCCCTGGAGAACTCTCTGAAGAAGTTAAAAACTGACTTGTTATGAAAAATGTCTTGATGAATTCTGGAAAAAAAACACGAATTTGGTTAAAAAAACCCCAGAACTCCACCCTCTTTTAGTTGCTGTTTATTAGGGAAAGAAAATATATTAGATCCCAAAAGAACTACTACTACTGCTTTGCTGCTGAAGGTGCTTAGATACTGTAGTAATGAGGAGAATATAGAATAGTTTAATTCCATTGTGTTAGGCAAAATAGCTTTCCCTGCACATTGCCCCACCAAATTCCATTTCTTGTTAAATATATAGTGGTGTTTGATTAGTACAGGAGAACATAAAAAAGAACATTGTGTCAGAAATTATAAGGTTCAATTTGCAGATTTTTTCTTAGGGAATGTTAGTTGGCATGGCATTCTGTTGGCACATTGTGATTCTTAAATGTACAAATGCAGAAGTCTGCATATAGGTCTGTACTCTGGAAGCAAATAAGAATATAATCTTGATCTACCATACAGAAATCCCATTTAAAAACTTTTAAAACTTTATTTATTTTTAAGTAAACTGGTTTTTTATGTTCTGTTTCCAAGCTTGAGTGTTTCAACTCAGGAATGTAAGTCTGCTAATTCAGGCATTCATATGGACTTTTTAAGAGGGCAAAGAAGCTGATCCCTAAATAATTGTGTATGTAACCACCAGGCACTAAGATTTGAATACTCTTCACATTTTCAGAGTGGATGGATATAAAAACCTTGTTTCAATTGGCCTACATGATCTAGCAAAAATGAGTATTTGGAAATTATAATTCAGACAGGTATAATCATTAAAAAGGTTTTCATGTCTCTCTTCTAAAGACAGTATGACTAACAGAACCACTGTGAAGCACCAGCAGACTTGCTTTACTCCTTGCCCTCAGCAAACTTTTGTTTTTATTTGAAAAGACTCAGATGCTGCAAAGCTTGAAGGTGAAAGGCAATCTTGTAAATCTAAGATGTCTGCCAAATTTTGGGTTAATTATTCTGGGAAATTTTATCCAAGATTTAGAGTCTCAGTGATACTACAGATAATGCAGAAAGAGATGGTGAATCGAGAGGCTGACTTTTGGATAATAAGCTCACATAGGTTTTGTCCTGCAGTTTACCCACTTAAAAGATTGATTTTACTTTTTTTTTCTTTTTGTAAACTGAAAAGATTAAAAACAATAACACAAGAAATAACACCTCACCTCATAATATAGTCGTATTTAAACACCTGACTGCTAAAATACTCTATGAATGTTTTTCCTTCCAGGAATCAACTCAATTACATCACAGAAGAACTTAAAAATCCTTACAGGTAAAACTATGTAGGGAAGTAGTGTTTTTACTGACAAAAAAATCAAACACTAAATATTTTTCTCTTAGGAAGCATATAATTTGGGTTGTTTTTTAAAAGCACTATTATTCTGTTATTCAAGGTTTCAGCACCAACAGAGAAAGCTAATTAGCCTGTATTACAGGCTTTGTATCTTTGCATAATTTGTATTTTCCTTTTTTTTATAATCCTGGTTTCCATAGCGCCACAGTAAAAGAAAAAATGTAAATACACCTAAAGAGCATATCAGGAAAAGTAAGAATCTACAGTTTACTATGACAACTGTACCAGTGATAAAGCAGTGTTGATGGGGTCTTACTTTTCTATTCTTTAGAAATCTACCACTATCTATAATGATTGGAATCCCCTTGGTTACGGTTTGTTACGTCCTGATAAACATTTCCTATTTCACCGTAATGACTTCAACAGAACTCCTGCAGTCTCAGGCAGTTGCTGTGGTAAGCTGCTTAATTTTGTTATACAACATCTGAAGAAGGCTGTGTGCATTGAAGTCATGTAAGGCATTAAGCTCCATTAATTTTTTCATAAGATAAAATTAATTTTAGTCTATGCTGTTATTGCCACCTTTTCCCCCATTACCTACTATCATTTCTTAATCTAATATTTCAGTAATGCCTTATTTAAAGAGTAGTTCTGTCGTATCCAAATGGGAGTAAAAGAAGGAAGCAAAAATAATGCAGTATTCAGCAAACATTTGAAAACACTGCAGCTTAGAGGATGACTGCTTTCCATAGGCATCAAAAAGATGGAAAGAGAAATAACATCTGATAGTTGCTTTGCCATTTTCAGTATTTCCAGTATTTCTGAGAAAGAAGCACTTGCCAAATAACAGTAGATCAAAGTCAGTTGTTCTGGAGATAACAGCAAATATTCCATCATTCACTTCCACCATACTCTTTCTGGGCTTTTTTCTCAATAAATTTGAAAGATATGATTTTTACATTTTTGCAAGACATACCCTTACAGGTAAAATTAGAAATTATGTAAGTTTCTGAAACCTTAAAAAATATATCTATCCCTTCAGTTCCACTCTGTAAATTTTCTGTGTCTCTGAAACAGCTGTTGAGGTCATGCAACAATTTTCCTAATGTTAGTTTTTGGGGAAAACAAACATTATGTGACAAGCTTTAAACATATAGTGTAGCACAGTGAAGAAGTACAGTAATGTTGAAATGCTTTAATTTTTTTAAATAAAAGCTTTTAAAATTTAGATCTTCTGTGCATTTCAGCAGCTTGTCTGCACCAGGAGGTACAGCTAAGAATGTAACTACTTAAGTCTTGTATAAGCACTAGTCCTCTTCAGTACACCATTAAACTTACAATCTGAGCAACACACATCAACTAGGCCTGAATTCATTAGACTAAATGAACAGTTTCAGAATTGGCACTAAGCAGAGGCAGCATAAAAAAAGGAGTGCACTGTGCAGAGAGGTCTGTACAGCTGTGAGTCCCCTTTGAGTGTCCTACTGCTTGACAAAGAAACATCACTGATGTCAGACTTGTGCAAAACCAAAGTAGTTTATGCTTGACTTACTAAAAAAAAAACCCACTTAAAAACCTAAACCTACCTGTCAAAAACATTTAAATTCAAATTCATTTGCTGTTGGTCAGTGCACCTACATGAGATCTACAGCAACAACTGTTGATACCGCACAGGCCCAGGTGAAAACTCAAATGCAGTGAAGGAAGGAGCCTGTCCCCTGCTTGTTTGCCCCCAGGCTTAGGCTGTCATGCTGTCATCACTGGTGTTACTCCTTCTAGAGAGGCTGAAAACAGCTCATTGCATCGACAATGCCCTGCAGCAGTTCCATCTTCCTTCTTGTTCTGCAGACACATCCCAAACCAGGTTTTTAGCAATTTCATTTCTGTGTAGTTTTTACATCTGTCTTCCAGTGTTTCCTACAGACGTTGCATCTAAAACATCATGACAATAATACTCCGCTCCATTTTATACTGGTCAATGAATTAATCCAGGTCTTTATTTGGCAAAGCATTCTTTAAAAATTACTTTTCCTATACAACATGTTTTTCTTGGTAACACAGCTCAGATACCCATTTACTTTACCTACAAAAAGGCTGTAATATTACTGAATATACTAAATATACTAAATGGTAGTCAAAATAACAAAAGTGATTAATTTTAATCCCATATCCCAGACATTTGGAGATAGAGTCCTTTATCCAGCCTCTTGGATAGTTCCTCTCTTTGTGGCATTTTCTACACTTGGATCTGCAAATGGCACCTGTTTTACTGCAGGCAGGTAAGTCCCCATTCTAAATATCTTCAAATGAAAGATTTTGAAGGGTGGAAAAATTTATATACATTTATCTACAGACATAAGGACATTCTTCTGATCCACATTATACAAAACATAATTTAAAACTGCCTGTAAATCTAGCTATATTGTTTAATTTTCAAAAATAAACAGTGGCTATTCAGGTTTGAAAAATTAGAAAACATGATCTCTTCTTAATTCAATGAAGGTACAGCACTATAGCACAAAAGGTTTTATTCACCTCTCATCAGTTTTAAAGCTGAGAATTAAACAGTTAAAACTTACCAGTAAAAACATGACTACATCACCAAAGGTAAGTGAGAAGCTATTCCTTTCTATCAGTTGTTCAACACTTCCATTTACTATTTCAAATATTTTAAAATTTCAAAACCATCTGAATACAATGTAAAGACCATTTTTTGACAAAAGGTTGTCAATGTAGCTTTTTGCTATGAAGCACATGGAAAAAGGAAATAATTAAAAGGGACACAGAAGGTAACATTTTCCAAAATAATTTTCAATTTTATGTGCAAAATAATGATTCTGAAATACTTTCAAGTATACTATTTTAATACTGGTTCAGAATTTGTTTTAGCTCACTGCTTTAATACTGGTTATTTCTCTTATTTCAAACTGCTACAATAGTCTTTAAATCCCAATGCATATCAAAGAAAATACCGATGAAATTAGTAGGATGTCTATTTTTAGTAACACCACTTAAAAGTCTTGATGCCACACTAACTACATTGCCTATGTTTTGTTTTGTCAGACTTGTTTATGTTGCAGGTCGTGAAGGGCACATGCTAAAGGTATTATCTTACATTAGTGTTAAGCACTTAACACCAGCACCTGCTATCATATTTTATGTAAGTATATATTCTAAGTACAGAAAAATTATCAACAGAACTTCTCCAGTAATACATACTTTCACAACTTCTTACAAGCAGTCTTGACACACAGCTTTAACTATCTAGACAAGAAGGTTGCTAAATACATTTTGGAAAAAGACTACAGAAACCCTCAACTTCTCTAATTTGAACATAATCATTCCAGGACTGCATTTTAAAAATCAAAATGCTTAAGAATCAATGGCATGAAAACAAAAACTTAAATGAATGGTTAAGATTAGGGAGTCCTTTCACAGAATGCTTGCAAGCAAGTTATCACTACTTCTTCCATGTAGAAATATTTCCTCCATGTAGGGAACTTAAATCTCACTTAAAAAAATCCAATTAGTAAATACATTTAAAAATAAATCTAGAAAACCTTGTTATTTTTATTTTACCCATTTATCTTCAAGGCAAAACAAGATATAGTCAATTCTGTCAGGAAAATTAATCCACAAACACCAGAGGTTTATGTCCAAAATGGAGACAGAGGAGTCCTGTAACTTTATTTGAATAAAGGGAGAGGCCATGGGGCATTTCCCCTGGGGTCTCTCGAATGTTTAGAGGACACAGCCTCCTTTTTATCCTAATTTCCCTCTCTCTTTCCCCACTGGCTGAGGTACTTGAGAGGTACAGACTTTCCAAAACGCCTGATACCTAAAATCCCTTTCTAATGTGTGCCCCCCCCGCCCTTTTTCTTTTTCCCGGTGTCTCTGTTCTTTTTCTCTAAATCCAGAGATTTAGCACTGCTTGAGTGAGTAACAGTCTGTGTCAATTAGTGGAACTCCTATGGAATTTATGGTTCCCCCATCGCCTCTTTCAGCTCTCTGTATCTGGCCTTATCTGCCATCAGGCCCACAGTTTGTTTGTAAAGACACCTCCTTCTCAATCCCAGTAACATTAAAAACCTAAAAATACATTTTGTATCTTCAAGATATTCAGTCAACAATAAAACAGATTAATGCATAAAAATTGTATTTTGACTTAAAATGGAATAAAGATTGCACACAAAAATAACCACATGTTGGCAGGATGCAGTCACAATCTTTAAAGGTGCAATACACTTACACCCAAATGTTTAAGCAAAAGCATTCACAGCTCCTACTAAGGAACACTATGCTTGCAGCTGTATTGAAACATAAGTAAAATTCAGCCTTCTTCTATAACAGACTACACTAAATTTTTGTTTCCATTTTTAGGGGGCCATTGCTATTATTTATATTATTCCTGGTGACATTGACACACTCATAAATTACTTCAGTTTTGCAGTCTGGATATTTTATGGCTTAACTGTATTTGCACTAATTGTTATGAGGTTTACAAGGAAGGAACTCAAGAGACCTATCAGGGTAAGTTCTGCATGGCTTTTCCTCCATTCCATAGATGCTGTAGCATGAATTCACCCTAAGTATCTGGATACTTAAATGGCACCCTTGGGCAGTATCCTTTGTTTTTACTCCCTATACCTGATATCTAGCCATTTAATAGTAGTTCTGCACTGGGACTAAGCTCATAAGGACTGGGAAAAGATTACAGAATGTTGATTTTCACTTGCACAGACCACAGGGCAGAAGCCAAATTTTCAGAGATGGGTAACTGCAGTCAGCAGACTGCATTGAAAGAATATCCAAAATAAGACCCCAGGTCATTGCATGTAAGTCAGGTCCCACATTTATTAAAATGCAAACTTGTACACTGCAATTTGAAATAGAGACAAAGAGATTCTAGTGAATAATTTGGAAGTAGAGTTTTCCCTGTCCATATTTCTGCTACTCCTTCAATTGCCCCAACTGATTCCAGAAAATTTTTAAGTAAAAAAATGCATAAGACAATCAAAATATTCTTTCATACAGGCAACTTTTATAAGAACAACTAAAGAATGAAGAAGTGATTTTATTCTTTGTGTCTTGCAGATACCCATCATCATTCCTGTCATAGTGACACTGGTCGCAGTTTTATTGGTATTGGCACCAATCATCAGTGCACCTGAACTGGCCTATTTGTACTGTATTTTATTTATACTTAGTGGACTTATAGTTTACATACTTTTCGTTCATTTAAAATTCAACTGGCTACAAAAAATATCGAGTAAGTATACCTTAGGTAGCCAGCTCCAAACCCAAGAGAACATTTGCCAAACTTGAGATTAATTACTATAATAAAACTCACTATCTGTCGATCCCTGCTGGAGCGTGTGAGTAGGATGTGGAGGGAAGCAATATCCCTAGCATGTAGTGGGCTTTATTGAAGACTCTATTTTACAGTTCAACAGCCTTCCTGTTGAAAAGAAGTAATGTCTGATTTGAGGAAAAATTAAACTTAATTCACAAAAAACAACATATGACTTTTAAATATGACTTTTAAAGTTAACTGAACGAATTAGTCTGCAAAGTTAGTTTTTCCAATTATCTGTATTTCAAAACATTGCTGCAGCAATTAACTAAAGATTAACAGACATAAATTCTTATGCCACCAAACACTGGACTTTTAGCTCTGATTATTAATTTTACTGTACTTACTAAAGAAAATGTTAACAGCATTAAGATAGAAAAGTAATCCCAGTGTTGAGTACAGTGAAAGCTGCAAGAACCCAGCATGACTATTTATGAACTGATTGCATAGTCCGTAGAGAAACTCTCATATTATCTCAGGTAAAACAGGATACACAGGTATTTCTAAGAGGCTAATTGGAATTAGCTGAATACAACAGGATTAGTTCTTACAGACATTCAAAAAATCCATCATCTGTCTCTCTTGTCCCTGGGATTATTAATTATAATGTAATAAATATAATTAATTTTAATTTTAAATATGTAACTGGAAGCATTGCACTCTAATGTAAGTTTGGAAATGTGGAATGCTGTAGTATGGATCTTAAGACTGTTTATTTCCCACACTTTATTTTTCATTTTGAAATAGGAATACAGATAAAACAAGCAACTACACAGAAGGATAGTTTTCTCACTTAGAAAAATAGTTTGAAATGAAATATTGTTCTGTTACAAAGCCTCTAACAATAAATCTTTTCCTCAGAGCTCATGACTATGCACCTCCAGATGCTTTTGGAAGTTGTCCCAGAAGAGGAAGTTACTGAATGAAGTATTTTATACCCGCCGGGTTGTTTTTAAGTGCTGGTTGAAGTAGATTCAATTTAATTTGGCACACATATATACTTGCTAAATGGTTGTGTTCATACTGGTGTATTAGTTTTGCAACCCTTTAGTACTTCAAGGCATTAAATATACATAATAAAAGATTTCTAAGCCAGACTACAGAGTCCAGCAAAGCTGGTTTAATTGTTTGCTGATAAGTTTTCTGAATTAAAACTGATAGTAAAGATGTGTTTTAATGTCTTTACAAACAATTCCATGGGTGAGGGTATGGGTGTTAAGGTCTTTGAAATGGGTCTTAATGTCTCCACCAACTTCAAGCCATAGCTTTGTTGCAGAGCCCAGACAGTCTGACTCCTTAAACACACAAGGGTCTGCTCAAGCATGAGCTTCTGAGCCTCGGGGGAAATGCCAGGTTCAATGGAGGATGTGTGGTAGGTGGTTCAGGGAGGCTGTACCCCCCGGGTACCTCAGCAGTGGGGAAAGGAAGAGGGCAGCGTGCAGCCAGGAGTTTGTGATAAAACGAGGCTGCACACTCCAAAACTTCGAGTGAGAAAACCCTGCAGGGTGTGCCCTGGTGGACTCTCTCCTGTTATTCGAATAAAGTTGCAGGACACGTCTGTTTCCTCTATGGACACTGGCTTTTCATGGCATGAGTTTCCATACACAATTACTCAAAAACTTTTCAGTTATGAAGATGGCAAAACTTATCAGCAATAGTGTCAAGATGCTTCTGATGACACTGGGGAAAGAACAACACAACTCTTAAAGCATCATAGACGGGACAAAAATCACATTGACGCCTGTCCTCAGGTTCTTAGACCAAACATTAGCTATTAAAACATCAGTTCTTGAAGTTGGATATTGCATCCTATAACTTCAGTCTCACAGAGACATTCAGAGTCTGCTGCCTTAAAAAAAGGTCCTAGAACAAAAAAAAGGCAGTGCTTGGCATCACTTTTCCTATGCAGCTTTAAGCTGTACAACACACATTGGTGTTAAGTTTTTTCATTTCAGCTGCATGAACCTTTACATTTTTGCTCTCTCACTGAGCCCAGATCCATAATCTTAATCTGGAAACAAAAGAGAAAACAGCTGCTGAGTTTCACATTCACTTCAGAGGACATCAACAACACCATACAAAACAGGGCTATGTGCTTCTTTCACACTATGTACTATCACATTCTTTAAAACACAGAGCTCCTGAACCTAAACTAACTGCACCAGGTGTAAATATTGGTCAAAAAAGGTGCCTGCTCAGCCAACTGTTGCTGTCTCCACATTTAACTTGCATCACATGAAAAGCAACACACCCCATGGAGTTATGCACTTTACCATCTGCTTGCATGTCTCATCACATTCTTTCATTCCTGCAAAGCCCAGCATAAAACCTGCTATGTCCCACAACTGCTCCCAGCCCAAAGGTCCTAGAACAAAAAGTAAGCGCTGGCCTTCACTTTCCCTTTGCAGCTTATGAAGTGCAGCACACACAGGTCTGTGTACCCAGCTCTCTGGACCCTTATGCACTTTCAGTCTCACAGAGTCTAGTTACAAAACTAAGAACATTCAGCACCTGGTCCCACAGAAATAGTTCTCAGAGAAAGAGGCTGCACTAGAATTCACTCTTGTTTTGCAGCCCATAAACTGCACAGCCAACACTTAAACGATTCCTCTTCCTTCTCCACTACATGCAGGATCACATTCTATCAGTCTCTGAGAGCCAGGATCCACAGCGGAGCTGTTCCAGCAACTGCTCCCACTCGAATGGGGCCGGGACAGAAAAGCACTTGGCTTTTTCCTGCCCACTGTCAGCGCTCACCAAAACAACCACACGATGTCGCCGTCGACTCGCCAAAGAAGGAAACGCACCCAGCCCAGCTCGTAACCACCCCAAGGCCAAGTTGCAATTGCCTCTGCTCTCAAACCTACTGTGCCAGTACAAAAAGAT
>VZRX01002786.1:212639-224265 GCA_013398075.1 Notiomystis cincta | reverse complement strand
AAATTTCTCTAAAACCGTCGACTACAGTGATATCTGCCATTGAATGAAGCGTTATTGCCCATAAACTGTGGAAGTTTCTTACTACTGCTGGTAAAACCACAAAGCCTTTATACCTCTTTTGGTAGGGATTTAACAATTTCACAAGTGAGAAGGATGGAGGTCACTTGCATAAGAGTTTCAAAGTCCTTTACTTTTTCTTTCCTAATCTGACATTATTTAGGTGTTTTCGCACTATCAGCTGGTCTTGAACCTATCAGAAGAACAGTATTCCTTTCACTGATTTGGTCCTTACTGTTGTTTCTATACTGTCATAAGAACTGGAAGCTGCTGTGAGGGAGCTGGATCCCATCAAGCTATAGATAGGAGAAAAACAGGAGGATATTGTAGGTGTGTGTAGGTGTCACAGTAAAGGAGAGCTTTGAGCACGAAGCCCAAGGGGCAGATGGGCAAATCCCTTTAAGGAGCTATTAGGCATAAGGACAACATAGGACAAACCCTTCTGTACTTGAATTAAAATATAAGAAAGGAGTTTTCCTCCTTCTAAGAGTCAGCAATCAGAGAAAGGTGTTGACATCTTGTTAGGAAGGAGCCATTGTAGGCAGTGTGGGGATGGGCTGCGTAGGAACCTGAAAGTGAGAATCAACAGCATGAGTTTATGCAAACAGGGATAAATGAGCATAACCAGTATGTTGTTTTAGACAAAAACCTACACAAATCCTTACAAGTTTCTGAATGAACAGGAGCAGTGCTGGGATATATCTGTCATAACTGAAAAAGCAGGCTGATGCTCCATTGTATCTTGGACAGGCTGTGATTGAAGATTTCACTGCCAAAAAGATCCACAAGACAAACTCTGAAGATAATTCAGAGTAGAAGTTGACACCTATGTTATTAGACCTGACAGCACTGTGACAAGAAAGCAGGTAACAAGGAAGAATCATTATGGGAAACAAAATTGTATTAACTTGTTTGTTTTGTCTCTCTGTATTTTAATACATTTGCAGCAATTCAACATCAGCTCCTCCAAAAATGCAGATATTTGTGTTCTCAACTTGTTGTCAAACAAAATGACATCAAACAACAACCCATACTTCAGCAGTGTTACTTCTGTAACAACAGAAATAAATGTTGTTGATGGGCAATAACCCAGTGTCACTTAAGTATCCCAGTGGTAAATACACATGATACCAAAGGGCACTCCCACTACTCCCCCTTTGTGTGCCTAGATGGATCTCTTCTACCCAGTTGGAGAAACATTTTCCCAAAAGGTGTCTTTTTGGGAAAAAAAATTAACTGGAAAGTTGAAAGAAACAGAAAGATGCAGGTCCCAGTGCTTGGCCCATGAAAGGAGGTACTGAGTGTGTTTCATGTGGAGTTTGTGAGGACCTTCCATAGAATTAAATACATTTTTATTTGCCTTTCTAAGGGCAAATAAAATGCCTTGGGATGCTGTCTTATAAAGCAGGATAGGAGCAGGTATGTTGAACAGCTGTTTGAAGGACAAATCTAGAGAACATTCCTACCCAGGACAATTCCCTGGAACATTTAGTTTAATCATGCAGTGTAAATAAATCCAGTATTTCCCATCTACTGAGGCTGGAGCATTTGTGCCTTTCAACTGCAGTAATTGCACCCTTCCAGCACAGTAACTTGCTGTTGCTTAGTCTGCCCTACCTTCAGCTCAAGCTCCCTAAACTCACTTATGTCAAATGGAGAACCAGTTCAGAAAAGGTTATATGCACAACATGTCCTTTTTTAATCTGAAGCACTTTGCTGCAGTTACAGACACATTTTTAACCTGCCCATATGCTTCACTACAAAGCTTCATGGCTTCTGAACAGCTGTGATAGCACTATAGGTTGACTCCTAAGGTAAATAAGCACTCACCTGCAAAGCTAGAGACAAAATCCCCATAAAGGGTATTTTGGACAGCTTGCAATAAATATGTTATCATCCACTTCATGCAATCCACTAATAATCAAGAAAGAGAAGAAAACCATCCACATTTTATTTCTATGTGATGATGCACTGTCCTTATGGGAAGAGGCGAGTGGCAACATGTCACAGCTTGCCAACTTCAAACACCTTTGTGAATGCTGTGTCTCATCAGTGGACTTGTATTCCCAAAGTACAGAGTATTAGGTTTCAATGAAAGACCTGAGCTGTTCCATTAATGACCTGATGGATGAGGTAAGATTCAGTGGATTTTACTCAAAGCCAGACTCCAAATATTTGAACTCACTCTCATTTCTGCTTGTCTGTTTTCATGATAGGTATTCATGTGGATCCAATCATCAGATAAGTTTCTGAATCAGCAGAAGACATCTGAGCTCTTTCCAAAAATACAAAATAGAGGTCATTAAAAATAGGTGTTTGAATCTGTTTTATCTTAGTACAGTACTGGACCTTTCCAGAGTCTAAGTACAATGGAAACTTTGCCTCGTGATCTTGGCATCCTCATCCTTGGACACCAGAACTGTAATATTTAGATACCTTAGTGCATTTGAAACTGTCAGTTTCTGTCCTTTTAGAGAGAGATGATAAACAAACCTAGATAAGGATTTCTTGAGCAAAATATCTCATTTTAAACTCAAAACTTTGAAACAATTATACTCATTTTTTCAGGCTCGGCATTTTTTAGATCACACCAATCTAAAAAGAAAAACCACCCCAAAACAAACTAGGTGTGATGTTTCTGTCCTTTGCCATTACTGAAATATTCAGACATAAAATATGCTACTGAAATATCTGAATAAGGTTATGTTATTAATACATACATAACTTAGGAATGTTTGGAACTATATTATACAAGCTTTTACATTAAAATAGATTAGGCAAAACTAGAAAAGTGCCAAATTAAGTACTTTGTAAAATTACAAATACAGCAGCACAAGTCGGGAGAATATATTAGAATTATAGATTAAATTACTTTGATTATACTGGATAATAGCTGTTTCTGTGATAATAAATAATTGCTAATTATAAGACCTTATTAGAGTTTCTAACCTAATTGCTAATCCCCCTTTCCTTCCTCTCTCCCTTATGACTCCTTACTGCAGACTGCAGCTTTCTCTATTTTGCAGCAAGTGTAAGGTACTTCCATATGTTGGAGGAAGAGGTACATAAAGGAATCACCCATTTCATTTGTAAGTACATGTTTTTCCTAATAAAAAAGTGGCAACATTTCTCCCCAGGCTAAATCTAATTGAAAAAATCAAATACAAACTGGAGCATAAAGGCACAAAACAGAAATCTCATTAGTTTGAAAAGGAGACAAAGATATGTTAATGTCAGTATAAACAAAGAGATCAAAACAAATAGTGGGGGAAAATAAAACTGAAGCAATAATGTACTGCATGATGTGAATAAACAAAAAATATATAATATATAAATATAATAACTAATGTAACATATATTATAAATAAAAAATATATGCTTTTAGTAATTTATTTTATGAAGGTGTGGGAACTGTAGTATCTACAAAAAACGTAGAGTTATTCATAAGCAAACATATTATTTTTTTTTCTCTATGCTGATTTTTAAAGCATCATATCTAAACCTCTAGATGCAACAAATTCCTTTCACTTTGCCTTGGGATAGGTGAATAATACTGGATTCCCCAGACTCAGAATGTTAAAACTATGGATACTGAAGATGTCCCAAGAGGCTCCTTCAGTTATATTGATATTAGAGATGAAAAACAATTTTCATAAAAAACACTTCAGGAAAATGCAGCGTCCTTATAATTATGACATATCTCTTCACAGACTACTTTGACAGTTATGATCAAAACAAACAAACAAACCCACAATGGTTTTATTAATATTTAATATTTTTTTCAAAGAAACACTGTAACCAATCTAATTTCAACTTTTTAATTAACAAGGTGGGAAAAAAACAAACTGTTATAACTTGTCCTGTCTTGGATTAGCTAAGAGTCAGCAGCCCTACATTTGATTCCTTTGGATCAGTTACATATTTGACTTTACAAAAGCAGCATTAGGGTATACCTCTATTGATGCATTTAGATTCACATAAAAAGAAATAACTGACATAATCATATGGTATTTAGATAAAGGCAATCAATTCTCACACATTTCTTTTGGAATGTCTGCTTTCCTTAAAAAAATCCCAACAAAACAAAAACAAACAACAGCCAAACTAACTGGCTGTCATATTAAAACTTTAAACTCCATGAAGATTATTTTCAGTTGAAACTTAGATTGGTTTCAGATACTGAAAATTTGTAGTCTGTGGTACTTTCTTTTTGCCCCCAAGTCCCTGATATGTCCAAAAGCAGAAATACTAATGATAGAGGATATATTTTAAAAGTTATTTGCTAAACATAGATTTTTCTTTGCCGTTATAGAATAGCTATCATATCACAAAATGAAAATATTAAAGTGAAGAGGGTGCTTTGAGGATAGACATGTGAAAGTTTTGTAGATACCTATGAGGTTACAGAGGTATAATTACTAATTAGGTAGCACTAACTCAGACATGTAGTGCTTTGCTCAGACTTAGAAATTCCCTATTACCTCTATGTAATGGGAATGGATCATGCCCTGTCTTGTTACAAGTGTTCTGCTATGGGAGCACATCTTTTGCCTTCTCTTGTGCTGTGTTAGAGAAAAGTGGGATTACACTGAAGGAAGACATTCTTTGGATTATTAATAGCTTCTAAAATCCAGAACAGAAAACACTAAGAAAAAGAGATTAATCTCTTAGTTGGACATATAGTTAGGTGGGTATGTTCAGGGCATGTAAATGCAGAAAAAAATGGAGTGTGACAGACTTAGAACCACACCCACAAACATAAAAAGGAGAAAGGAAAGTAAAATAAACTCTGGAGGAGTAATTATGACCTGCTAATCCTTTGTGCCCTTATTCTGTTTGTGAACTCCAAAGTCATGAGTCATGGCAGTTTAGTGGTCAACTGTTTTCCATCCTGTGTTTGCCAGTAGAGGCCCATTAAACACCAGCTCCTGGGAAAAGCCATCCCTGTCTGTCCACACCTCAAAGGTTGCACCCAGCACTGAAGCCCCTCCTTCCCTTAGGAGAAGTGTTAGAGCAACAACCATTGCTGGACTGTCCATGACTTTTTAAAGTTGAAACTGCCACCTATACTAGAAAATGAAACTAGGCTTTTAGCAACTTCAAAGACATAAATATAAATCCTTGTGAACCTAGGTACTACATTTTAGTTCCCCAAAGACATAGGCAGGAATAAGTCTGCTGAGGAGTCAAGAATCCTGACAATTCAGATTGTATAGTGTTATGCACATACATATAGGTCTTTCTAGGCTTCAGCCATCATTGCAGCCTATTAATGAAACCAGTAAAAAATACAGCTCAGCAGGTCCTCCATGTCCTGAGTGATAGCACTCCAATACTGTAAATGATTACATCACATCTTCATTCCACCTTTATTTATCAATTTTGCAAAGTTTTTCTTCTTGAATACTACCATGGGAAAAGGCTGGAGGAAGGCTGGGAGAATAACAACATACTGGTTTTATTAATGACTCTTTTAATGACTTCCTATGTGAGTTTAAGCAGGTGATTAGGACTAAATTCTGAAAATTGTCCATTTAACTCGAGATACCTAAAATATCCCTAGTCAGATATTTTACAATTAAAGCACTCAAAATTCAGAAATACTTCCAAAATGCAGCCCTTTACTGACTTCCTTTCTCACTCCTCTGTGTTATAAAGCAGTGATACTTCCTATTTTTGAAAAGCCTATTCTTTTTACATTTCATTGGTACTAGCCAACTGGCAGTGTGCATAATTTAAAATCATCAAGAAAATTAACAGATCCTAGTAACGATAATTACACCTTGGACACACTTATTACTCCACTGCAACTTATCAGCTGTGAAAGGAGTTTGCCTTGGAGTATCACACATATTAGTGACAGATGCTCCAAATCCTGCACAGGGCTCAGGGTAAGACAGAAGGATGAATGCTAGCAATGCTTCAATAAATGCATACACACTGCCACTCTTCTCTGGAAACATTACTGTATCTACTGATGGCTAGGCATGCAAATATCAAGCTGCCCAGACCTGAAGCTTCTCTTATTTTTCAAATTTCTTCTGGGGTACTCACACCAAACAGCTCAGCAGAACAGCAAACCCTTCTAGCCTGTTCTTCTGGTATGCTGTACCCTGCCATGTGTTGTGTGGCTTCCACTCCTGTAGTGTACGAGAAAGCAGAGAATCAATTGCATTTCCTGGAGGCAAACACACCCAGATCTCTTCACAATTTCTTTCAGGGAAGTCCACCTCAAATTAAGAAGAGTTTTTAGAAGCAACAATACTTTGGTCCTTTTCCCTACTTACAGTGTATGGTTGGTTTATTTTTTTGGATACAATACAAAATCATTCATTCAAGCAGCATATACACTATGAGAGTTTTTTCTGTGTGCTGCTCAAGAAAGCAGCAGCTTGGAAAGGCAAGATTGACCTTCATGTTCCTGTCCTCTTCTAGTCTTGCAGAGAGTGAACTGTACTCTTAGAAAAAATATCACCCTGTGTGTGTGGAGAGGCTGATCTAGGGCAGGGGTTTGTCTCTTGAATCCTGATCCATTCCAGAATTCTTTCCTTGTCACTCTGTACCAAAATTACTTCCAGCAAACACAATCTAATCACTGAGTCTGAATAGCAACAGACTCCTATTACAGTCCTGAGCAATGTCAGGTAACTCCAAGTTTCCCTGCCCCAGAAACCTGTTGTAAATTCTCAGGATGAGGGCTGATAAACCAGGAACAGATCAGAGCTCGGGTTTACCCTTCAGAAGTTTTTCCAGCAATTCCTTGTATAGAATAGTAACAATTCTGCAAATGGCAAACCCACAGTAAATACTGTCAGCATACTTATGTGAAGGTTGAGAGGAGACATGTAGGAGATGATGTGGAAGACTATTTTTATATTTGGGATACATATCCAGCATAGAAGTTCCACTACATTTTACCAGAAAGATGTAAAGTGCTAAATTTTTATATCGATTAAAAAGAAATCACCGTCCACAAGCAATAAAACAATAACACCCCCTCCCACAATGGTGAGAGTCCCTGGCACAGCTGTGTTTGTCTGAGATCATACTGCTCTACAGCCCTGCCTGAGCCAGAAATCTCTAGCTAGAAGTGACCTAAGCATGTGTTCTGCAACTGGAGGTATGTTTTTGTAGCGTGTGCAGATATGCTTCAGCTGGCTGTGATCTATCTAGCTCAGATAAGAACTGCAGGGAAGGTATGAAACCATGGGGTTCAGCCTTGGCTGGCAAACCAGGTGCACAGCTGAGAACAGGCTGGCTGGTAGACACTGCACTGGAGTCCCCATGTCACTGGGCCTGCCAGAACCACGTACCTTAGAGCTGCAAGGCCATGCAGAGGTACTCTGAGAGATTTATTCCCAGTGAAAGCTAACACACTCAGCTAGTGTTTAGTATGTTCTTTTAAAAGAGGCTGGGAAGACTACCAAAAGTATAATTACACTAGAGAGAGAGTTGGAGACCTAATTAATCACATATTGACAAGATCCCTTATGCTGAGACATTTCACAGGGAACATTGGGAGTGCCTTAAGTAACTTCCTTAGGTACATACTTCGGGAGTGAATTAGTAGGAAACTGGCTGGACACAAAGGAAACCTTGGAGTGGAGTTGGAGGCTGGACCAAACTCACTGAGACTGGTCTTCTTCTTCATTTTTAGAAAAGATGAATTAGTTATTGGTATACCCTAAAGATCTTTTGCAGCATGACAGGACTCTTGAAAATGCTCTTGAGGATGCTTTTTTCCATAACTGTGCCTCCAAAACTAGATACTAAATAATAATTTGACTTTCAAAGAAAGTCAGCATTTGACAGCAATCTTTGATTTCTTGCCAGGAAGGGACTGATTCCACTAACACCCAACTATTGCACTTGCATAAGCATATCCATTAAGTTCAAAGAAATTCAGTGGATATACTCATACTAGTGAATATCTTCATATACTTGGAATATATTCTTGTCCAGAGTGGTTTCAAAGTTCTTCAGTTTTCACAGGGCCTATGATGACAGGTCTGGCTTTCATTTCATTTTTTTTGTAAAGGTATTTTCAAAAATCTCTCCTGCATTCAAGCCTGATTTTATTCCTTGTCTGTTTGTTTAGTATAACTCTAAAAATGAGGCTCCTTCTAAAAATAAAACAACACAAAATCTCCTCACCTTCTTTCATATTGCTAACTTGGAAAAGCCTGAAAATTTGCTGACTTTTCTCCAATGTTTGAACAGATTTTTAGGGCTAATGGGACTATAAAAAAAAATCCTCTTGAAAATGCAGTTAAACTATCTATCAGTCTGGAGCAAGAACACCTCAAACCCCGTTGCAATTGCGGCTCCAATAATAGAACTAAGCCAAACGGGACTCCCGGTAGGACTTTACACCCTCTCTCCACCAGATAGTGCTGTTTCTCCACAGAGCTCTTGAGGATGCACAGGCCAGGGGAAGGTCAGGGGCTGTCTGAGATTACAGGCTGCCTACGGCTCGCTCGCCCCTCCTTGCCGCTGCCACTGCCGCTACCTGAAACAGGGCAGCCGCAACCTAAAAGGGATTTGCAGGAGTAAAACCGTGCCTTGGGAGCCGCTGTCTGCAGGTGACTGCGTGCTGGCATTGCCATTGCTTCTATCCCTTATCAGTTTGATACAGCCTCTTTCCTAAAGTAAGAATGAAAATAGAAGTGGATGCAATTACCCTGTGCTTTTATGATCTCACAGGGGTCTTGTCTTTTTCCAGTTGAGCAGCACACACCGAGAGCAGCCCTGACACAAAGGTTTGCTCTCAGAGTGCTGAATAGAGGGGCTTCTACCAGCAAAAGTTACTTCTGGAGAGTAGACAGAGCTCCTTAACCAGTCCTGAGCCTAGATACCCTGTAGATCCTTTGTGTATTTAAAAAAGAAAAACCAAAGCTGGGGAAAATAGCTAAAACTTAATAAAACTTCAGGCCATGGTTTACTACGCTGCTGCAGCCTTTGTAACAGAGTACAGAAATGCATCTGGAATACTTCTTACTGCCCTTCTGAAGGAGAAATACTGCAAGGGCTGCATCTCCCTCTCCATACCTCCCTGTGCAAAATAGAATAGCTCTTGCTCTTCAGCTCTTAAAGAACCAAATCCTTCCATATGCACAGCAAGAGAACAGAAAAAAAAATTCAAGCAAACAAATACTAAAAAATTTTTCAAGTGGAAAATGGTACTTACAGATGGAACATTCTTTGCTGTCTATTACTTAAGAGTTTTTGAGACCACAGAGCCACGTTTTTAGGTAAACTTCCAAGAAGCATTGTAATGTTGCTCCATGTACCTGAGGTACTGGATTTTAAGAATATTGTTCCAGGGTACTTTGGTTAAGTTAAGAACTGCTTAGTGATAAACGTTCAGTCTTGACATAGACATGTTTTTCTAAAATATAATTATAAAAACAAATCTAAAACAAAGTTAAAACTGTGCAAGATATTTGTATTTTCCTAAGCAGTGTAAGGCTGGAGCTGACTGATTCTAAGTGAGCTTGTAAATTGCTGTTCTTGCAGGCAGCCATTTATTCTTTGAAGAAATGATTTGTGAAACCTGAGCTAGCTTCAGTGCATGGAAAAGTGCAGTTGGCTCGAATTAGGGATCAGGGCCTAGCTAGGTATGCAGTAGACTGTATATGTAATTAGCCAAATATAAGGTCGATTTATATTATTTTGCATGCTGTGTAAATATTGTCTGTATTTATTCAGACTTTCGCAATATGCATGTGTAATCTCAGAGATGCTAGGTCATTAAACTCGCCATGGAGACTCTGTTTACTTACCTTGGGCATACAGAATACATACAGTTGCAGTTCTCTAAGAATAAACAGAAAAAAAATTAAACACTGTATCGGTTTGGCTTTCATGTTTTCCAGTAAGTATCTAAGGAAATGGAACATACTATTTACATTGCCCTTATTGGGAAAGAACCCAAAGATATCCAGGCGAAAGATTTAATTATAGTGTTCTTTCTCACACACTAAATGCAAGACCATATAGCTTAACATATAGAACTATATGCATCAGGTGGTGAATGGGGCTGGGAGGAAAGGAGCAGGTTTTTCCTGTATTTCTGGTGGGGCCTGCAAGTATGGTCCTTTCCAAAAGTATCACGGCTGCTGCGAGTCCAGGAAAGCCTGAATTGCAAAGGAAGACAGTTCCCATAATTGGCTCCATACCACAGCTTTGTATCAAATGGTTCTGCTTGGAGATTGTCAAGATGATAATGAACATGGAGATTTTACTGTACTTCTCTTTTGACTAGTAGACTAAGTGGCAACAGGCACCAGAAAGTCTGTCTTCCATTAACGCGAATGCTCTCGTGACCCACTGGCTTCATTAGCACCGTATCTCCTATCGGGAAACTGCTCTGGAAGCACAGATACTGGAGCTGTTTCATTAGCTCCAAATATAACACCTGCCTCCTGAGCCATTATCTGCAGAAATCCATAATTATCTGTTCTTTCCTCTCCAGTCAGGAATATCAGGTCCAGATCAAGGACTGGGTGCTCATCTTTTATGTTCTTATTCAACTGGATCCAGGCAATCCAGCTTCTTTCTACTTTGGCTGATTCTTCGAAGCACCCCAGCCGCCCTCCTGGGTGCCAGGACTGATGCTTTTTCTCTCGTGGTATTACAGCGAGCTCAGATCTCATCAAAGAGCAAAGTCCATCCATTTCCTGGTCACTTTCTCAACACAAGCACACACACACAAAGGCAAAATCGGCGGCTAAAAATAAAATTAAGGCAGTAATAATTTTCACCATGGGAAACCATCCAGATCCCGAGTACATTTGTTCTGAGGAGGAGAAAGCCAGGCTGCATATAGCTTCACGGGTATTTCATAGGGTATTTGGTACCACGGTGATGAAAAATGACTGAAATCTTTCATGACGTGCAGCTAACGTTCAAGAACACAGTACGCACACCCTTTTACCCTCTCTGACGGTTTGAGGGCTTTTTGCCCTTTTCAGCACGCTTGCAGGGCAGTGGCGACCGCCCGCCCGCGGTGTCCCGCTCAGCGCCGGCTCGGAGCAGCGGGGAGGCGCCGCGGCTTGAGGTGGGGCAGGCACGGGCCAGGTGATCGCGGCAGACAAAGGGGCTGGCAGTGCCCCACCGCCGTGGGGCGTCGGGNGCTCGGCGCTGTCAGGCGGCGGGGCAGGGCGGGGGCGGCGGAGTTCGCTGCCCGTCAGGCGCGGGCAGAGGCGTCCCGGGGATCACGGAGAGAAGGGCGAGGGGCGGGAAGCCCTGCAGGAAGGGGCGTCCGCCGGCACCGCGGCGCCAGAAGCGCCCGGTGCGGTGTGTGAGTGGTGGTCCCGGTCCGGGCAGGACCTTGGTGGTCACGCACGTTAATAAAGGCGATCGGGGAGGAAGGCGTCCGGGGGTGCTTTATCCACGTTTGGTTCACCACTTNGGAGCAGGAGGCGGCGGCGGCGCAGGACGGGCGGCTGCGGGCGGCGGCGCGGATGGAAGGTCCCCGGGTGGATGTTTGCTGAGCGGAGGCTGTGCAGTAGGCAGGGCTGGTGGGTCGGCCGGGGCTTCTGATCCGTGTGTGTGCGTGGGTGGGTGT